>SMJT01000045.1:287971-349056 GCA_004349715.1 Crucihimalaya himalaica
GGGGGGGGGGGGGGGGGGGGGAGGGTAACTGGCACATTCTAGCTAACATGCCCGACGGATATGGCGAGCAACATAATTGGCATAAGAAAAGCATATTCTGGGAACTTCCTTATTGGAAAGATCATCTGTTGAGACATAACCTTGATGTGATGCATATCGAGAAAAACTTTTTCGAAAACATAATGCACATAGTTCTGAACGTGCAAGGAAGAACTAAAGACAACAAAAAGTCTAGACAGGACTTGCCTGATACATGTTCAAGAAGTGATTTGCACCTTACAAACAATGGGAAAGCCCCTGTTCCGACATATAGGTTGTTTGCAAATGCAAAGGCAGCGTTGTTCGATTGGACAACATCAACCGTCAACTTTCCTGATGGGTACGTTTCAAAACTATCTAAATGCGTTGAGCAAGGTCAAAAGTTTTCAGTTATTAAAAGTCATGATTGTCATTTGTTTATGCATCGACTACTACCTTTCGCATTGGCGGAGCTTCTACCCAGAAATGTACATGAATCAATTGCTGGTAATTACAATTAATTATATATATATATATATTTAAGTTTTGATAGAAATTTTAGTTGACTAATTATTAATTTATCATGGTTATAGGAATATGAGCGTTTTTTAGAGATTTATGTACACGAACTCTTACAGAGGATGGATTTCAACATCTGGATGATAACATTGCAATATAACCGGAGACGTTCTCCGATCTTTTGAGGCAAAGGCATTGAAACGCCTTGCTGGGACGGTTTCCAACTGGAAGAAGGAGTGGAAGAATAAGGGTGATGTCGCAATGCTGTGGAGTATGGATCCTATTGTTTGGCGCGGTTTTGTTAATTATTGGGAAGATCCTCATTTGCAGTCAGTAGCCGCTGGATGTTCTAAGGCACGGAACTTTGATCCTGACGGTTACGGACCACCTAAGCACATTGTGGGTCAAACGTCGTTTGCCGCAAAACGAATAACATTGGTAATATTTACTTATCAAATTATAGTAATTATAATTGGTAAAATTTTTATTTGTTTATCTAATATTTTTTGTATTTTCTAATTAGGCTAATGGAGGTCAGCTACCTCCTATTGTGCAAGTCATGGTCGAGACCCACAAGAAGAAGGATGACACATTTGTTGACCCGCGGTCCGAGAAGGTCTACAACGATGTGAATGCCATGGTTATTGAGCGTCAGACCTAGTTGTCCCAGACATCTCCACGCGGTAGTTCAGTCCAATCTTGTGATTTAACCGTCGACGAGATGGATACCATTTATAAAGAGTTATGTCTATTTTTTTTAAATTAGTGTTTACTTTATTATAAAATTGTTAATTACAAGTTAATTACAAGTTCAGTCCAATCTTGTGATTTAACCGTCGACGAGATGGATACCATTTATAAAGAGTTATGTCTATTTTTTTTTTAAATTAGTGTTTACTTTAATATAAAATTGTTAATTACAAGTTTTATTTTTTTATTTCAGGTTGCTCCGAAGAAAAATAACCTGGTTTTCGGAGTTGGTTCCATAGAAGATGTTCCGGCGGCATGTTCTTCATCATCTAGGACTCATGTTTTTGACGATCCTGCTCTCTTGCGGACTCAGTTATCCATCGCAAACAACGAAATAGAAGCTATGCGACGACGACAAGAAGCGACGGAACGTGAGCTTTCAGGGTTAGATCAGTGTTACGCAACAGACGACATGCCTAGCCACCACCTCCGAATGAGGAACAATCGACGGAATTGCAACGGGCTGCAGCGGAAGCGGCCAATGCGGATCTACAGGCATTCGACCTCGGAAATGATGATATTTAGTTTTTTTTTTGTAATCTTAAAAAATATTTTAATATTGATAAACAAATATTTTTATTTAAATTTTTAATTTTCAATTTTCAATTTTCAATTTTCGTTTTTTATTAATTATTAAATTTAAAAATTTAATGAAAAAACAAAATTATTTAAAAATTGTTGCAAAATCATTGCAAAAACAAAAACGATGCTAATTCGTTGCTAAAGTATTCGATGCAAAATCGTCGCTAATTTTGCGTCGAATTAACATCGAACAAAAGCCAAACGTTGCTAAATCGTCGCTAACTATTCGACGTAAAAACGTCGCTAATTTGCGTCAAATTAGTGACGTTTTTGCGTCAAATTTTTTGCGATGATTTAGCGGCGAGAGCCAAACGATGCAAATTTTGCAATGATATAGAGACGTTTAAGGTTTTTCAGAAAATCTTGGTTTTTTCCTTGCTAACTTTGCGTCGATTTAGCAACGTTAGTTTGGGTCAATTTTGCGACGATTCTGTTGACGACGCAAATTTGTGACGATTTAGCAACGATTTCAATTTTGCGTCACGCTGTTTGCGACATTTTGGATTTCGTCGCAAAGTTGACGCAAATGCCGTTTCGCAACGATTTAACGACGAATATGGACATTGCAAAACGTCTGTTTTCTTGTAGCGATTTATTTATAACAATTTATAGTTGCACTGAAACGTAATAATTACACCACTAATTTGCTGCATAAATATTGTTGCATTAATACAACACATACCTATAAATTAATTCATTGTAAATTTGTAATGATATCAGCTATACTTTTATGTGACAAAGAATGTAACAAATCAGGGTTGCAAATTTACGTCACAATTATACGACAAATTTACTACAAAAATAATGTTGTATTAATACGGCGTATATAGCAAGAAATATATTTATTGCAAACTTTGTAATATATGTGCAAAAAATACAAATTTGTAACACTCAAACAGCAATGATAGAAAATGTGTCTCAATTTTGTTGCAATCTCATATTTGTAACGATATATTGACTTATTGCAACAATTTTCAGTGTTGCATTATCACCATTTTCTTGTAGTGCCATGAGCTGGCCAGGGTTCCCTAAACTGGCTAGACTGCTCAGCCTCTTCTTGAGCTTCGGTTGTATTATTGTCCTAGTATCATCGAGACGTCCAGAGTCGTGGACACGGCATTGGTAGTGGCTTTTAAAGATCAAGAAACTGATGACTAGGAGCAAGGAACACGTTCCAACACATCCGACCACAAGAAACACAATGTTTCTTGTGCTCCAAGTTTTTTTCTTAGAATGTTGTGCCCGTGTATCGGTAAACCCTCCATCCTTTCTCTTCGGATCGCAAATCATTAATTTGTTACTGCACAATGACTGTGATCCTGACAACGGACCATATGGGCATTCTTTTCCACATGGTCCTGGCATCACCAATTGAGAAATTTGGCTTTGGAACGAAGCGAAAACACCCGATTTAAAATTCTCATTTCCCCAACAATATAGAGTGAAGTTTTTTGTGGCAACGCCGCAAAAGATTGCCCCTTTAGCGTATATTGATGTGAAATGAATGTCCTCAAGCATCTGAGGCAAACTGAAATTGTTGTTGTTGCCCCACATATACAGTTTTCCCCAACCAAACATTCAAGCATTAGACCATCTAACACCACATATACGGTTTTTCCCAACCGCTAGTGATAAAAACTTTTCATGTGGCAACGACTCCGTTTGTCCCCAGCACTCAACATCATAGTCAACTGTGTTCGCACACGCTTGTCTTGACCCAGCCGCTATCGCGATGTAGCGATCTCCACTAGGCACTTTGGCTATACCTTCTCCTTCACAGCTGGTCCTTCCAGGTAGCTGAACTAGCCCACAGAAAAAATTCTCTCCCATGGCGATGGTACGGTAATTATCTGACGGTGGCAGAGAGGTCGTTGGCCAGCAACGGAGGTGCCTTGATATTCTCTCAACTCCGCAAATGCGGGAGTTTCCGGCTTCTAACTCTTCTAGCTCAGGACCTTGGTAGATTCTTTTAGGCAACATATTAATTCCATTAACAGTGAATCTCCAACAAAGAAGTGTAGAAATATTGGAATCAACCCGCATACCAACCCATTTAAGGAGACAACGCCGGAAAACCTAAGATTCCGGAGGTTAGCGGTTAAAGAGAATGGAATCGAATTTAAAGGGAAACTAGAACATTGGAGAAAAGACTTGTCGGTGAGAGCACATACAAGGGTCTGATTATAGGTGTGGGAGATGGAGACAGTAGAGAGGGAGAAGCAAACAAATGAGAAGGAAGATAGAAGAAGGAGACACACAAAGTAAAAGGAGAAACTAGAGATTGAGATGCTTAATCCCATTGAAAAAGTGTTATCATGGCGTGTGAATGTTTGGTTTATGTTTGAGGAGTTGTGTTTTTAAGAAGGCAAATCAACGCGGTTAGAGAGGCACGAGACAGAGACGTACACCTCTCAAGAGACCAAAACCAAGTCTTGTTTACTTCTCATTCATACTGATTTTTCTATTCTAGTTATTTTGATGGTCAACTCTTTGAAGTATTCAACACTTACTTTCAGTGGCACGCATCTAAACTATACTTTAGTTTTTTTATCAGAACAAGAAAATGAATCAGTTCATTTCAATGTTCCAAGTTTCACTACGGATGTATGATAAATGATTGCTTGGTCTTCAATAAGTTAATTAAGAAGCTATCTTGATGGTTTGAAGAAAAAAGATGATTTCTTTTTTTTCAATTAGATAAATTATGATTTCTTATGCATAATATTTTTTTTTAATTGAAGTGCTACGTTACAAAAACAGTGTGTTATTTATATTTTGACAGGTTTTCTACAAAATAACAATTCAAACCGTCATTTGTTATAATTTTTGGGAAAATTCGAAAATAAGGATGTTTTTTTTCCAAATTGTTTAAATTCCATTATACCCTCAATTCCAAAATTATGGATATAAAAATAAAAATATCTACACAAATACAAAACCTCTAACTCATTTAGAGTTTTCCCTTAAAAAAAAAAAAACACATATGTTAAAAAACACATAAACCCTTTTTTTTTTCCTCCCCTTCTCCCCTTCTCCCCTTCTTCGTTAACCTCGATGCTTCTCCGCCGGCGGTCTCCTCCTTATTCTCCTTCGCCGTTTTTCTTTTAATTTCTCGCCATCTTCTCCTGTCGCTAACTTATTCTTCGTGATATTGACCACATTTCTGATCCCGAACGGGTGTGGGGGAGAAGATTTTATCGCAGAGAACATCACTTTTGAGAACTCTGCTCCTGAGGTAATCTTATAAAGTCTCTTCCTTTTTACAATTCGTCGGAACCGTACTGCGATCATCACAGGTTTTGTGATTGATTCTCTTTGAGTTTTTAGATTTCTGGGTTTGATTTCGTGTTGGGTTTAATCGATTTCGTATAGACGAGATTTGCCAGAAAAATCAGGGGTTTTTTGTGGTACTTTGCTATATTTTTCTTGGTCTCTTGAGTCACATAAACTGCTTGATGAACTTAGTTGAGAAGCTCGATGTGGTGACCACCCGAAAGATTCACTATTGCTTTCAGATATCAGATTTGTGATCTTTTTCATGTCCTTCAACTATCTAATCCAAAATATGTTTGCTTTTATCTCTGAATGCGACTTGTTGTTCTGGTTAATGTAGTTTACTTCTGGAGTCTCTTGTTACTAATTTCGTAAAAGTTGCATTGCTTCGAGTCTTCACATTCTATCTAATTTGCTCTCCATGATTTTCCCCTCATGTGCCATGTTTATTTTAGTCTCTGTTTCTGCCTGTCTTTGCTTCAACTGCAATTTTTATCCTGTCTTGTGATATGATATGGTTTCAAGTCTCCAAAACAACGTTCTCTTTTGGCTTTAAGAACCTAGAAAGTAACCAGAAATACCAATCTCTATCAGGCTAAAGTGCAATTGGATTGAGATGTTCTAGTATTAAGTACCAGGGTGTTTGTTTCTGGTTGTAGAATCCAGCTGACAAGAGGGAGATTCTGTGCGATGAGACACTGAAGCTAATCTTTGAAGGGAAAGACAAAGTTGGGTTTCTGGAGATTACAAAACTCTTGTCCCCGCACTTTGTTGGGTTTAATTGATTCTATTTGTATAATTATTGACCCTTTTACTTCTTATATAGGGATCAGGACAAGCTTTCGCGATTAGAGTCACTGCAGACCTTGTGCCTTCTATAACTGTCGGTTTCTTGGCTGGCAGGTTCGTTAAGCATTCAGATAACTTCAAATATTTGTGTTTCTCAACATAGTTCTGGAAGCTCATAGTTTATCCATACATTTCAGTGTACTGATGTGGTTTGTTTTTGGCACTTTTATCTGTTTTATACTGCAAATACTCGAATTGATGTACTTGTTTAGTTTAGATGTGTTATACTAATTTGATGTGAAAAAAGGAACTATACAAAGCTATTTGTTTGTAAATATCTATTAAATTCATTTAAAAGTCTTTAGTGTTTTTAGTGTGTTTGAATGTTAGAACTGGGTTGGGATGGCTTTAGAATGTTTAGTTATATTATGTTATTACACTTTATGTAGGCTTATCTTTTTCAATGAACTCAAAGTATCGAAATTTCTTCGGCTGAGATTAGAGACTCAATTAGTTTCGATGATGAGTATGTTAGAATTGTGATGCTTTAAAATGTTTTACTTTCTTTTTATTTATTACACTTCTAAGTAGGATTTATCTTTTCAAATGTATTACTGAGCTCTGTTTTGGGATTTATAAAGTCTCTTTCCTTTTTACATTCTTATTAATGTTCAGATTCCAAGTTTGAATTTTCTTCTACTGAGATTAGAATCAACACTTGTGTATGGTGAATTTTAGAGCTGGGAATGGGATAGCTTTATAATGATGGTTTCTTGATGCTAGTTACACTTTAAGTAGGCTTTATCTTTTTTAATGAATTACTCAACTCAGTTCTGGGATCTATTTTGGTAATGTTTATTTTGTTAATTGATTCTTATACTAGTTATGTTATTTTGACCCTTTTTACTTCTTATATAGGGATCAGGACAAGCTTCGCGATTAGAGTCACTGCAGACCGTTTGTGCCATCGTATAACTGCGGTTTCTTGGCTGGCAAGTTCGTTAAGCATTCAGATAACTTCAAATATTTTGTTTCTCAACATAGTTCTGCGATGCTCATAGTTTAATCCATACATTCAGTGTAGATAACTCTAGGATCTGTTATCATGCATTTGGATGTAGATAATAATAATGCAGCTTATATAAGTATTTGAATCATCTAGTTCATGTTATTGCGTTTCCTTTGTAATGTGTTGAGGCGAGATTAGGTTATGCTAAACTAGTTAAGATAGATAATGAGAATACTAAATCAAGATCACTATTAGTTATGATAGATAATTAGAAACTTTCAATTCTTATCCTCGTTGTTCTGTTTTGTGTGTTAAATGTTTTGGTGCAGCATAGGAACAAAGTATCCAAAGCGTTCTTTTCAAATATGGAAAGTGAGCCGGAAGTAGACAGATAACAATACTGTCGAATGTCTATCTTGGACATGAATCAAGGAAGGCATTGCCAAGCGAATATGATACAGTAAAGAAAGATCCTACCTTTGCACATGTATTTGCAATACATTGAAAACGGTTTAGGTTATTCGGCTCGGTTGATACACAGCCTGAATGTGTAAGCAGTTGGTAACAAAGAAAAAACATGAACTCTCGTTTGTGTGGGGAAATAAACCACTTAGATTTCCCTGCAAGAATTCTACGCGGTTAATGGTCTCAAGGTCGAAGATGATGGTAGATGTGAGTTAGAGAAATGGGAAGATATGATCGGTTTTGGAGTAAGTTGCTAAAGAGAAAAGAAAATATTTGCATAAAGAGGTTGATGAATGTGCACTTAGCTGAAGCTGCTGGTTGGGAAGAGTGTGGATAGACAACGATTGATTTATATTTGTGTGATAGCTGGTTTGATAAAGGCCAAGGATGAGAAGAAATATATTCCTCTCAAATACATCAAGTTAGTGATGGAATATCTTGAAAAGGTTCGGACTTACCTTGGGTCTTCAAGCTTTTAAGAGTTTAATCAAGTCTCATCACTAAGAAAAGAAAACGATTTGACGAAAGTCAGAGGCTATTGGTTTGGATGGTTTTTTCATATTGCATTTCCAAATCCTGGGCTATGGAATCCAATTCGGTCATTGGAGAATTGTTGGGAAATTAAGATTACTCAAAGAATTTGACCCGCAGCTCCTCGATGCTCTAATTGGATGGTGCCGGACGAGTATCATATGACGAGATCATCCAACTAGAAAAGACGTTTACAAGAAAAGGTTGGTTGAACATTCTCTTTTTTTTTAGAAATGAAACATGAAACATGTTTATACTTAGCTGTAGTTATGGTCTTTTGTAATGGGTGTTAAATTCAGATTGGAATATTTGTTATTAAATTCAGGTTAGATTATATATATGTTTGGTTGGTCTGCAACATTTAATATTCGATTGGTTTTAGCTGTCTCAGTAGTGTGTTTTGTCCACGATTCAGCTAAGCTGTCAGGTTGCTTTTGTCACATATATGCTCATCTGATTCTGGTCACATTCAGCTAAGGGCTTGTCAGTTGCATTTTTGGTGCATTCTTTGAATGGTCACGATTCAGCTAAGGCTGTAGTCATTGGCTGCACATATATATTTCTGATTCTGTCACGAATTCAGCTAAAGGCTTGTCAGTTGCATTTTTTTGTGCATCTTGAACTGTCACGATTCAGGTCTAAGGCTTGTCAGTTGCTTGCTGTCACATATATGCTCATTCTGATTCTAGTCACGATTCAGCTAAGGCTTGTCAGTTGCATTTTTTGTTGCATTCTTGAACTGGTCACGATTTAGCTAAGGCTTGTCAGTTGCTTGCTGTCACATAGTATGCTCATTCTCATTCTGATCAATGATTCAGCTAAGCTTGTCAGTTGCATTTTTTTGTGCATTCTTGGAACTGGTCACGATTCAGCTAAGGCTTGTCAGTTTCTTGCTGTCCATATATGCTCATTCTAATTCTGGTCACGATTCAGCTAAGCTTGTCAGTTGCATTTTTTTGGGCATTCTTTGAACTGGTCACGATTCAGCTAAGGCTGTCAGTTTCTTGCTGTCACATATAGCTCATCTCTGATTCTGGTCACGATTCAGCTAAGGCTTGTCAGTTGCATTTTTTTGTGCATTCTTGAACTAGTGTGGTCGTTATCTGTTTTTAGGAAATCAGTTTGTACGTAATATTTATGAAGTTATGTTTGGTCGTAATATTTATGAAGTTATGTTTAATTTTAATTTCTAACACTTCTGTTTAATCTATTTTACTGTAGGATGATGTTTATCCATACATTTCTATCACTGGAAATTTTGATGTATTTGAGTCTTTAGAATTTCGATGGCCTGATGAAATCAGAGATGTAGAAGTGGATAACTTGACTGCTCTGATCAGATCTGGGAGTGATTTTGGAGACCATCTTTGGGATAGTGTAGTAGATGATGTTGTGGACGTTGCAACAGAAAAGGTTGATAGTGGAGGTGACAATGAGGTTCCTGAAGATGGTAACGAGGTCTCACAGCCTATCGACAAAGAAAATAATGAACCTTGTGATGGTGAAGTGTATGGGGTAAAGACGAGGAGTAGGAAGAGACCTCCTGATCATGGTGCTGAAGCACGTAAAAAGAAATTGCTTTGCCAGCGAGCAGCAACAACTCATGGATCTTTTGATGAGCACATGAAGTCTATTATTAGTATGTTTGAAGCTTCTTTCTCAAGTTTTGAAAAGAAGATTGAATTGCGTTTGGGAAAATTAGAGGAGGATGTCTCTCATATCAAGGAGTTGATTTCTTCAGCAGACACTCCTTTCCAACCGCCTATTACAAACGCGAAGAAGTGTAAAAATGTGGTACGTAAGAAATAAAACTCCTACGCTATGTTTAATTTTGTTTGTTGTCACATGTTTATGTATTTTTTTTTATTAGTGTAAGACTATGTAATGGGATATGTATGTATGTGTAGGTATGTAATATTGGATACGTATCAATATTTGTAAAATATTCGACGTTTTTAATGTGTTCTTAAATTTTTTTTTTTTTGTATTGACAGGATGAATTTATTAAACTTGATGAATATCTGACTCAAACTTGTGATATAGACCTCAATTCGAATACACAAGATTTCTTACAAAAGTCAATGGGTCACCTTTCTCAAAATACACAAGTACCCGAGATTGATCCGACACCAATCCCGACCAAAATTGATGTATTAGAAGCAGGTCAAACAGACGAAGACTCTGTGTTGGTGTTCGTTTCAGAGGAGAAATGGGAAGCTTATGCGGAGTGGCATAGGAAAAACAAGTAAGTATTTCAATATTTTTCTTACAATTATTCAATTTTGGTATAAAATAATTTGATTAGTGTACCGATTTTGGTACTAATTTTTTGATTAAAATTTTCAGGATCCTAAAGTTGGGTCCAAATGTTCTAAATGATCCAATACTAAATCGAATCATGGGAAACAAAGGATGGCTTGGCAACGAAGTACGTATTAATCATTTTGTTTTAACAATATGCATCATTGTTCTTGTTTGGCTAAACTAGTTATATTTATTAAACATTTTTCAGGAAATTGATGCTATGATGTATGTATTTTGGGAGTATACATCTTTAGGTCGACTAAAGTCAGATCGTGTTGGTTTTATGGATTGTATGTTTAGCATGCAAATCAAAAACGAACACCAGAAGTATACGAGTTCGACGAATAAAAAAAGCCACAAGTGGGATAGTCATCTTCTAGCTTTTGCCATCGGGGAATTGCATTCTCATGGAAGGACGGAGAAAAAGTGGGCAACAGACTTGGACAGATTTTATGCCCCGGTTTGGGTCAACGGTAATCACTGGATTTCAGTTTGTGTGAACTTCATTTTAAGAACTGTTGAGGTATTCGATTGTAATGGAAACAACAACATGAGGCATGTGGAGTCGTTCGCCGTCGTCATCCCTCGCATTTTGAAGGAACTTCACGTAAAAGTTGATGGAAAAGTTCCACGTTTGTTACCTTATGAGATCATACATGTCCCAGTGCCAAATGGACTAAATAAATCATCTTGTGATTTTGGAGTTTATGCGTTGAAATACATCGAGTGTCATCTCTTTCGGCTAGATATGAATTTGATTAACAATGACAACATTAGAGAAGCGCGTGTGAGGATTGCCGTTGATCTATGGGAAGCAGCAAAGGATCCAATTTTAATTGATCGAATGGAAAAGTTTGTACCCCCAGCGATACCTTCTGATACTGTAACCATTGATTGAGGTTATTTTGTTTTTAGAATAATGTATGAAGCTAGACATCTATTATTTTTAGAAGCAACAAACAGACCAAAATGATTTTTAACATCGTATATAATGGATTTTACCAATTGCTTTTTTCCCTGTCTTTGATGTCACCACTCAAACCTTTATGCTATGTAAACAAGAACCAAACGTCGTCGTAGTAGTGACTGGTTATAACTACTGCCTCCACTAATGTGTTTTGGTCACGATTCAGCTAAGGCTTGTCAGTTGCTTGCTGGTCACATATATGCTCATTCTGATTCTGATAGCATTTCCCGGATATATGGATTTCTCAGTGAAGCTGAATGGAAACCTGAGAAAGATGCGTCTATAGACCGGATTTGGATACCGAGCGATGAGAAATGGGCAGATGTTTCTAGCTGCGGCTCTATGACATAAGCGACATGTTCATAGCTGATGACTTGCTCTTGAAAGATCTGTTCATTGATTCCCCTTTTTTTGTTTGGTATCCAACTCCAAGCATCCCTACATTGTCCCGAACCAGTCTTATTGAGCTTTATAGAAAAATCGGTGTCAAAGAGATTTCCATATGTGTTGAGATCGTTGAAGCTGACCTAACTGAAGTCAGAATCGAGCAGGAAGAGGTCGTGGATACAAAGAATAATCTGATCGGACTTGGGCTTGTGAAGCTGATTCTTGGATTCCTCTCTGATCCATCTCTCAATGTAGAAGCTAATGAACGTTCAAGAATCATACATAGCCTTGTTGACCTCGACGTTAAAGAAAGGTTTTGGAGTACGCCACTTGTTTCGCTGAGGTGATTGCTAAGGGAGTAATGTGGGAGAAAGAGGATCTGATTGGACGGTTATCGGAGCTTGTGAAGATGGCTTACTTGGTTGAGTTTGATGAAGAGGCTGTAGAGTTTCTTATGAAATCCAAGAACCTTCAAGTCTGATATCCTTGGAACACTTTACAAACACGTTACAATGAATAACCAATCAAATATTATAACAATCCCCCGTCCTCTGCTCGACTCAAACCTCAAACCAATCGAATATTATAAAACAATGAATGAAATTCAAACGTGATCTTTGCCATGACGTCAATTACAAACGTGAATTGAAATGGAAACACAAAAACCATAAAGCTAGATAATGTAAGCCAAGCTTCTGATCCTTTGTCTGATTTTCATCGAATATGGAAGCATTGACCATCTTGAACAAAAAACAAAAAAGATGGAATTAAGCCTCACGAAAGTAATTATAGGAAAAACGAGAAAATAAATCTTAAATTGTTGCACTAACCATGATTATATCGCCGTATCACATGTCGATCTGTTGTGTCCTTCTTTACCACAACGGCTGCACTTGTGGCTTTTACACCCTTGCGATCCTTGTGACGATCTTATCTTGTCTTCAAGTGTTTCATGCCTGCGTTTTCTTCGTCTTCCAAGGGCTCTCCTTGTTTCTGGTGGTAGAACTTTTATATTTTCAACATGTTCTGGGGTGCGCCATTCATCTTCAGGAACACTTATTGGATTAATCGCTTCCTCGTATAACGATCGCCATGCGGTAGTTGTATACACCTCATCGGTGTATTGGTATAGATCCTTACCAACATCAAATGCTTTTTTTATGGCGTGCCTGCAAGGAATTTTTTCTATCTCGAACTTTCCACATGAACACGTTCTTCTTTCCAGGTCAACAACATAGTCTGTTCCATTACCTTTAACTTGAAAACTGTATTCGTTAATTGGAAAGACTTTAAATAGTTTACCTTTCTCTATCTGTTTATCAATCTTTTTCTCCACTGTAATAGTTAATGGATCACGGTGCTTTGCACTTAATGCTCTACGCTCATAAAACCAACGTGTTAACAATTCCCTGATACTGTCTAACAGAGGAATTATTGGATACTCTCGAGGTGATCTCAAAGCTGCATTTATCGATTCTGCAGGGTTGTTGGTGTTAATGTCGTATTTGTACCCCGGAAAATGACATCGAGCCCATTTTCTCACATCAGCATCCTCTAGATAACCACCAATAGACGGACTGATATTGCAAATTTGCGCAAATAATTTTTCAAACTCACCAATCCTATACGCTTTTGATGCTTTTGCAACCAAACCAGCCACACCCTTTCCCTTGAAATATGTTACCACATTATTAATCAAGTGGTGAATGCAAATACCATGTTTAGCCAGTGGATAGATTTACCAAGCGACATATGTCTATCTGATACAAAAACTAAACCTTCGTCATCCGCTATAACTTCTTTAAGCTGCATAAGAAACCACTCCCACGAGCAATCATTTTCTGTATCAGCAATTCCAAATGCGATTGGATACAAATTAGAGTTACCATCAACAGTTGTAGCAACTAGCAGAACTCCTTTGTATTTGCTTTTCAAAAACGTTCCATCAACTACAATGACCTTCCGAATTGCCTTGTAGAAACCTCTTATTGATTGACCAAAAGAAATAAAAAGATATTTGAATCTACCATCACAATCAATTTCATAATTCGTATGCGTACCAGGATTCGCTTCTTCTAGCATGTGCAAGTATTTTGGTATTTTGCCAAAACTCTTCTCCGGGATTCCTCGAACTTCATTAATTGCATACTCACGAGACTCCCAAGCTTGCGAATAACTCAGCTCGTATCCATAGTCTGTTCGAATAATATTAATGATATCATTCGCTTTAGGCCCTTCCTTCACACCCTCATAGTTATGCATAATGAGATGCCCAATTGTTCTTGCTGAAGGTGTCCTACAAAATTTTGTTTTCTTCGAAGGGGCACATGTATGGTTACCCACATACTTGTTGATTTTGAAATATGTAGACCCCTCTAAACACTCAGCACGAAGACTCCATTTGCAAACCCTATCTATGCAGCGTATACACCATAGTCTTGTATCAGACTTCGTAATCTTGTAGTCGCAGTTATACTTCATCGCATAAATTTCAAGAGTTGCTTGTAAAGCCTCCTTGCTACTGAAATATTGCCCCTTAGTTACCATTGAATCTTCCACTTTAGAACCGACTTCATCACTGGATTTAGCATCATTAGATTTGTTGACAAAATCATCATTCGGCTTATCTTCATTCATCAACATTGTTGCTGGGTTTTCAGGAATATTACCATCATCGTCACCATCACTTGGATCACTTGGCTCCTTATTCAAATCAAAATTGACTCCACTCTTTCAATCGTCGGATATACCTTTGAACGTCATACATAACCGTATAGTATTTTTGCTTTTCAAATACGCCACCAAATTTTTCATTTGTCGATCATTCACCAAAACAACTGGTGGGGAATCAAAGCTAAGATCTGTGGGTAAGTAACTGAATTCCACATCAACTTCACTTTGTTCTATTCCAAAGTCTTTTGAAACCATCATCTTCAACTCTTCAAGAGTTGTGGTGGATTGCAAAGTAAGTAATCTAGCACGTTTTTCTTCATCAACAATAAATCTCCATTCTTTTTGGTCATACAATCTCCATACACCACAACTTACAAATATTTGCAGCATATTGATTAAAAAATTGAAAACTTTTGAAGAACTCGTGGCAAAAGAGGGAGAAGAAGAGAAGAGGGAAAAGTTTTAGGGTTAAAAATCGATTTAGAACATAGAGAAGGGACATTCGATTTTTAAAATTTTCAGAATACGTATTCTAAACTTTTTAGAACGTAATCAAAACAATAAATAGGAAATCTAAACATTATATTTGAATTTCCATAATATAGTTTTAGTTTCCTTATTTTTAGATATTCGGTTAATATATTTAAGGAAATCTATTTTTTTTAGAATACACATTTTAAAATCTGTAGAAAATGTATTTTAAAATTTTTAGAACATAGAGTAAATGTAGAATACGTATTCTAAATTTTGCAGAACAAAGAGAATTCGTAGAATTCGAATTCTACGTTTCGTAGAACACGTATTCTGAAAATTACAGAACAACTATGTGTTCTGAAATTTTCAGAACATGTACAATGCGTAGAATACATATTCTAAAGGTTTTAGAATAGACAAAAAATTCAGAAAACGAATTCTACACTTTTCGGAAGATCTAAAAACCTATTTAAATGCGACCAAATCAAAAAAATGTTTTCACTAAATCTTCTTAAAACATGTCTATCAACATGTTTTTGTGGTTTTTTCATCTTAAAATTGTCAAAATTTTGATATAGGGGTAGATTTTTCCAAATTGACAATTTAAAAATTAAGGTGTATATGGACAAAACTTTTTTTAGAACACTTTTATTTCCAATTTTTTTAGAACACCATAATTTTATCCTCGATTACTTGAAAAGCAGATTAATCCCACAAAAATAAAAATAATATACAAATAGGATTTAATCCGTGGTAACGGGGTCGATTATTTTTTAATGGAAGATAATTTGAATTCTAATATGTAGTGTTATAGGATTTTTTTTTGTTTGTTTACGTATAAATTTTAGGTAGGAAAACAAATTTTATTATTTGTTTTTGTTTTTTCACATTTTTGAATTTTAAAATTGTATAATCCTTTGCTATTAATGTTAATTATAAATCTAATTGTACTTTTATATTAATGGTAAATTACCAACTAGTCATATGTGTAATAAATAATCAAGTTATATTATGTAATGTTTATGTTTCATAACACAGTTTATGAAGTGCCTAGGTTTAATAGTAATATGTATCATGACATTGTGTTGATTGAATTTCTCCATATGTGAATATTTAAGTTACATTGAATTTACATATGATAAGAGACAAGTTTGAAAATATACATATGGAAAGATACAAAATTTTAAATATCCTATATATTTTAACAACGTTAATGTCAAATATATGTATATCCTACTTACTTAAATTGAGTTGTATTGAAAAGACAATAATTATATAGAGACATCATTCATATTGTATAAATACAATATGAATCTTTATCATTGAGTTTAATTTAATAGATTACTAACTTTCAGGTTATAGGTAAAGAATAATAGTTAGATTTGCCTTATTAACTTTTTAACCCAGACACAACCTCGAGTTTCAAGCTATTTTTTTCCTTTGTTCAAAGATTGTAAACCACAGACTCTTCATCTCCTCAATCGATGAACCACTCTTTCCATCTTTGATCTGCTTGATTCGAATCATGTTTCATATATGAATGATTCATACTATCGATCTACCAAAGCTTCGTAATCGACACCTGAAGTCGATGGAACTCTTGTCTCCTACATCGGATTTAGGGCTCAACATCACAATCTCTTTCGAGTAATCAACGATTCGATGCGAAATCATCATGAGGTATAGAAAAATGTAGCAGAGTGTGGGTGACTGTAATTGATTTTGGATAGATTGAATGTAGGTTTCTGAAACCTATGGTTCTTTTGTTTTTTGTTTTACAGGTTAAAACCGATGAAGTGAATTACAACACAATTAAACTATATCAGGAAAACAACAATTCCAACACGAAATAACCTGAATTCTTGCAAGGGAGTAAATGTATTGCTCATGACTTGAGATTCACTGAGCTACAGAGTCTACCTAAAGACTGTTTACCCAGAGAATCCATGTATCGATGTTACATCCCATTAATTGATTTTGTAATCATTCATTTATGTGTTCGCTACCATAAGTTTCTGTGTGGCCTTACAGAATGATCCTGGTTATTGTGTGGAATCACTGTTTGTCTATTATAGATCTATTTAGTGATGATGGTAAGCTTGAAATTAGTGCCTTATGAGATCTTCAATATTTGCAGGAAAGTTGCTATAAAGTATAATAACAAAGAGAGGCAATCATCTTTATCATAACATATAGTTCAGAAATCCAGCTTCAATGGTAAGTAATTACCCAATGTTTTGATGAAATTAACTGTCACCTAATCTGTATAAAGGTTGGAATACTCACACAGGTAAGCTGTCAAGCTATGATACTACTCTTAAATGAGAAAGCCCTTTGTGTATGTATCGTCCCATGCTGAGTTATAACAACGCCACATACCTGTTAGTGACATGAGTATGATCAATGAAAATAAACAAATAGATGAATATGTTAAGACATTTTAGTCTGACATTTTAAATACATAGATTATATTCAATTACTTCAGTCTTATTGTCAGTATCTAAATATGTGTTTTATTATTGTTACATGAGCAACAGAGGGATGTTACATTGATTTCTAAAGTATAAAGAGGTACATCAGGAGGTAATACAACAACTGAACCGTAATTTTGGAATATGTTAGTTTGCTATAATCTACCAATACAGTTTAATACATTTATATGTTATACACTATTGAGTATTCAAGTAGGTTTTGACATCCTTGCATGATAGTAGATGAGTTTCGAAATAACAATGAAAATATAGCTAAGGTGTTTTTCACCATATATTTGGAAAACCTGACAAATTTTAATAAGTAATTTAATCAATAAGTTTAGAGACTGAAACTCAAATACTCACCACCTCACTCGTAATATTTTTATAGTTTTATAACTCTTTACAGTTATTTCTTAAACTAAAGTAAATCACCTGAGTGTTTAAACAAACATAACAATGTTCTGAGTTGTTTTAAATCTGAAAATACCAGATCTCAAGGTAAACGACATATATATCTAAAATGAAATAAGATAATGAAACATTGATTTATGGATACATAATTGGAGTACATTAGAAAAATCAAGTTTAAATATGATACCATGAGTACATAAATAAACCTTAATATAGCAACAAAACATTGTTTTGTGTTTCAATAACAATAAAGCAATGGGTCATGTGATTGGTTACTAATTCCAATAACAATTAACCAATACATATACTTATTCTTAAAGAAATGTGAAAATTAAAGTATTCATAGTATTAGGTCCCTAAGTTCTGGAAGACCTCTTTGAAGACCATATTTGTTGTTTGCCTCTCAATTTTGCCATCTTTATTGACATTTAGAATTTAAAACCCTTTTTTTGAAGTCACCCTAGATAGAGCCACATAAAGTTGTCCATGAGAAAGCACATGCCTTAGCAAATAGTTCCATACCTTCTCTAGTGATTGTCCTTGATTCTTATTAATAGTCATAGCAAAAGCAATAGTAAAAGGAAACTGTCTCCTACGCATCTTGAAAGGAAGTTTGACATCAGATGGTGTAAGGCAAATCTTAGGAATTAAGACCTTATCTCCAATCCTATCTCCTGTAATTACTCTTGCTTCTACAATATGATTAGCCATCTGTGTGATTTGCAACCTAGTTACATTACACAAACCTCCTTTAGGATCAATATTCCTTAGCAGCATAACCAAAGCACCAACGAGCTTGATACTGTTTAAAAAATCAGGTGTAATGACAAGGTTTTTCAATGAGTCACTATCAGACGGATCAATAATATAAGCACTTAAATAGATCTTTTCTTTAGAAAACTTAATGTTATAAAAAAAAAAATAAGTAAAACATAAAATATTGCTCACTTCCCAATTGCTCAAGCATATGCTGATTTATTGTGTTAACATCCTCGTTGGTCGGAGCTAAAATGGCTCTCTTTAGGAAAAACATAGGATCAATATTAAGTTCCAACAATCCTAGATCTCCATATATTTCCCTACTTATAACATCTATAGGATCACTTGCCTCTCCAATAAAAAATTCTTTTGGTATGTCTATTAGTTCCTCACCATCTATTAGTTCTGAAATCTTCCCGTCCCCCACTTTTAAAAGCCAAATTTGAGAACTCATTGATATCTTTTGCCTCATCAACACTTAAATTATTACTGAACGCGCGCATGTTCTTTGTTAACTTGATCAGTTTACAATGGTTCAAAAGATAATGATATGTTGTGTTTTGACGTCTTTTGCCTCATGTTTTAGTGTGATTTTTGAGTCCGTCTTGTCTCTTTAGCGCCCTTTAGTGTCTTTTTGGTCGAGTCTTGGATCTTTTGTAGGTCACGGGATACTATGCGGTAATAAGAACCTTTTGTGCGCTTTCTGGATGATTTTGGGATGATGCAGAGCGTGAAGGTGAGAGACCGATCGATCATCATATTGTTCTATTAGTCAGATAACACGGAAACTACCAGACGAAAGAGATCGGTCGATCACCACATGGATTGATCGATCGGTTGCTTCTAATTGGGGTTTAGGGTTATAAGTAGGAATTTAATGATTTGATGATTTGATTGTTCTAGGAAACTCGTAATCTTTAGGTTTTTCGATTCACATGTTCTTAAGCTAGAATAGGATTGATCAACCTGCTTTAGATCCTAGGTTTATCTATGCATGGAAGTGTTTGATAGGTTGCCTGAATTGATGTGAATTGAGCAATATGCTCTTAGCCAACGACAGTTGATGTTAGGAAATATTGTGAACATAGTGAACTTGGTTGATAATAAGAATTTGACTAAGAGATTTCAAATGACAGTTTGTAAAATCTAGTATTCATGTTTGAGAACGGTTTTATCTGTTGAGTTTCTTGATTTATTCATCTTATTGATTATTGTTTCTCTGAAATACCTTATGACCCAATGCCTTTAATCTTATAGTTTGTATCGTTTATTTTCTGCATTTTTATTTACAACTTTGAAAACCAAAACACATCTTCTACGCTTTAGTTATTTGCGAGTCTCGCAAATCTATATAGCACCATTGGTCCTTGTGGATCGATCCCAAACATATTAATACGCACTTCACCGTGCCCTTACGATTTAAGTATTTCGGGTTAATTACTCAAGAAATCAAGTTGGCGTCGATGCCGGGGATCGAACCCGGGTCACTCGCGTGACAGGCAGGAATACTTACCACTATACTACAACGACATTATGCAAAATCACAGTGAGACACAAACCAATTTAGAGGTACATACCTTCTCTTTCGCCTAGATTACCAAACCAACTCAAATTCTCATTAAATTGTAAGTTTCTTTGATGCTTTTGAAACTAAACATAGTAATATGACTTTTCTGGTTCTTTCCCTTCTCTTTTTCTCGCTTTATTGCTTTGAATTTGATTTTTTTTTGTTTGGAAGCGGAGAGTAGAATCGGTTCTTGTCTTACATAGAGTACATCAAGGGGTGACTTAATCATACGTTCTCAGTTCATTCCCACAAATATCACCATCAATCACAACTATTATTCAAAAATTCATCAACACAAACTACACAAATCAATCCTAACGAAAGAAAAGCTCTCTCGGTCTGTATACTCCATAGTTTTTGCACATGGTTGCATATAATGATGATGAGATATATAGAGATGCATGGAGTTTGAAACATGGGTAAGAACAAGGTGAGGTAATAGACTAAAGGTGAGTCTAGCTATTCAGAGTTTACAGAGAGTGATATAAATGATGCAAATAAAACTCTGAATATATAATCCATTACATGATTATCAAGCCCCTAAGTGAGATACAATAAGTCCGGTTTAAGTTCCAATAAACAAGGTTAAGCTCAAGTCATCCAAATTTCTAAGTGATAGGGGTTACCGTACAATGATTGAAGCATGAATTTTCTTTCGTTTCCAAGTTTTCCATCAACGATGCAGAAGTAATCATAAGATGATGATCAAAGGCAAGGTGCAGTTCCCTGAGAAAAGCTCATAGTTTTCGACAAAGTTTTGACTTAATAAAACAGACACGGTTTTGACTCGATAAAACAGACTCACTGACTCAAATAAAAAAATTCGGAAGATAACATCAGTAGATGAGTGACATCCTCCCTCAGACTTGCTTCACACCATCTCGGTGTGAAAAAAAATCCAAAGGGAATGCCACAGATACAAATAATAGAAAACGAAAAAGAAGAAAAGAAAATAAAGGACAATACAGGGGACTAGGAGAAATCACTGGCACTCAGTGGTTATGAGGGGGACTCTTGTTCGTGCTTTGGCTTTTTCTGGAGTGATGTCTCTTGCTTCTACCAAGGCGAGTGTCAGCTGAGTGCCTTGGTGAGTGTGGTGGTGTAGCTCCGCTGGGTCCAGCAACATCCTCAACATGCTTGGTCCTAAGCTCTCTGTTCGAGGGGCTGCCATCATCCTCTCTGAACAACCACTGTCCCGTGTCCCAGAACCTAAAGCACAACTGCAAGGTCTAATGTTCATCAAAGCGATCCACATACGACGCATCATCCTGTTGGTCGTCTTCTGCGACTTGAAGATCCACTCAAGGCATGCTGACATATCCTCTGGTAAAGGCACACGTGGTAGATGGTAGCGGTCTGGGATAGGTGGGAGCAGCAGGTACAGTTGAGACTTATCAGAATGATACGGCTTATCTACAAAGTTCTCATCCTGAACCTCATCAAACTCATGTTGTGGAGGCGCGTCATGGTCATCCTCAAGTACAGGAACCTGCTATTGTTTGGAGATGCCTCAACGATGAGATGGTCCCCTGCTAGTCCACGAAGGGTTAGGGATGAAAAACTAAGTGCTTAGTGTAAACTCTAGATTCTCTTGAGAAATGATAGAAGTGATACCCACGTTGGGTAACTGGTAGATGTAAGGGTATCCATCTCGATCATAAAACTAATACACCTTCTCCTTCTTGATGATATGGCAGCGCTCCAAGTACTTCATATCCACCTTTTCAATGGTCTTAATCGCCTCGGTTTTGGAAAAATCGATCTTTGTGTGAAGTAGGAGAGGAGTGAGCAGCGATCCAAAGTACATCTACTTTGACGAAGGAGGGGATCTTTTCAATTTCAGCAAGCTACCGCACAAGACCGCTGCAGGATTGACCTCAATCCCTTTGAAGGCTTGAAACTAAGGTATCAGGTGCTTAACGGCAAACCACAACATAACAATCTCCTTGCTGTTCAGTGCACCCGACTCGGGCTTAAAGAAGAAGGAGTTACTAAGAATCTTGACCATAATGCGCAGAACTGGGTTCCTGATCTGAGTAATCTTGGCTGAGCGCGGTATGTAGGTGCCATTCCTTATCAGGTTCCAAAACGTGTTGGCAGCATCTTAATCCAGCTTTAGGAGAGTAACTTCCCTCTCTTTGAGCAAACCCATATATCTCGCAGATCTCGTTCAAAGAATATGAGAAGTACTTCTTGTCCAAGAAAAAATAAAATCTCCCTTCGCTTGCCTTAGGCTCATCGTTGTCCTTGTACACAGGCGAAAGGTGGCAAGAAGCTCTCTGACATTTTTTGGAAAAGTGAAATGGCAAAGACGCCACGATCGCCCAATCCCCATTGTTTCAAACATAGAGGTAATGTCATCTAACAGGCCCAACTCGCGCAATGTTTCTTGACAAGCAAACCGTTTGGACAGAATCTTAATCTTCTTCATCTCGGAAAGGTACTTGGTGTCATTGGGATGCCAAGCTCTCCCACTTTGCCTGTTAGGAGGGTTGCTAAGGGCAGCCTCTGTCGGGGCTGGTTCTTTGTCTTATCGAAAAGCTCTTGTCCTTCCCATTATCTGTAAACACCGAAAGAACACAAGACAAAGAAGTCAATCATATGAGTGAAATGAATTAAGGCTTAAGAGGATGATAATCAACAACAATATGAACTAATATGGCATTGAAATCAAACTCTAAACTCAAAATGATGCATCACAGCTCACAAAAAAACGCATCGTATCTCACAATGAAGAGCACATATGATTTTCAACTCTTATCAACAACCTAATGAAGCAATGCAAGCCTAATCCAACAATTAAACACACAAAATGAGTTCCCTAAACAATTCTAGCACGAATCCAAGTCACAACAATTGCCAATTTCGGTTTTGGTTGAATTTGTCAAATTTATCATGAATTCCAAATTCACAACTTTGAAACAGGCATAATCTAGCAATCAAATTACAACAAGGAAGCAAGGAGAAATCGAAAATTTACAAACCTTCACCATGAAAATCGGAGTAAAGACAAGAAATTTCGAAGCCATACCTTTGCAGATCAAGAAAAGCAATGCTAGAATCTAAATGAGGCTGAAAAACTGAGTGGACTTAAGGCAAAAATCGATAAAATCGGTGGAGAATCAAAATAGTGATGAGCTTAAGAGTATTGGCGGAAGGTTTTGTGATTTGAGTTTGAGAGTGGAGGCTTGGTCGATCGAGAGAGAAGGGAAAATAAATTAGGGGTTTTAGAATAACCGATTAGATTGGTTTAATTCTAATAATTTTCGGTTTAATCTCCCAATTTCTGGTTTAAGCCATCGATTTCGGTCAAGAAACTTACATGCGGACCGGTCGGTCTGGACATCGATCGATTGGTCAAAATCATCTGAGGCATGAGATGAAACAGATTGATCGGTCCACACGCAAACCAATCGATCGGGTGGTCGTTCGTGGGGCTTTCAGTGCACAATGGATGGGATCGATTGGTTGAGCGAAGAACGATCGATCAAAACTTTCTGGTGTGGCCGGCTGCTCAGATCGAATTTGGATCGATCAAAACTTTTTGTTCCTTTTTCTGTATCACACGAACACACAGATCAATCCTACCAAAGACGATCAGTCAGACAGTCAGACAGTCAGACTGATCGTTTAAAATCAAAAACCAATAGAAAGAAAACCTAAATGAGAAGTATATACAGAGTACCTAGTGGGCTGCCTCTCACCAAGCGCTTGTTTAAGGTCACTAGCTTGACTGTGGTGAAACACTAAGCATGGTCTGGATCAGAAAGAGGTGTTTGAACACCTTCTTCTAGTTGTGCATCCGCAAAGTACGGTTTAAGCATTTGACTATTGACTGTGAATGGCTTTCCGTTGGGATCCAAGAGAGTGATAGCTTCACTTCTTTGATGGTAAATGGACCAGACTATCGAGATCGAAACTTTCCTTGAAAAAGTTTCAACTTTGAGTTGAAGAGGAGTACCTTATCGTTCTCTGCAAACTTTTTTAGGATGATCTTTTTGTCAAGAAGAGCTTTGGTCCTTTCCTGTAGATTCTGGAGCTCTCATAAGCACCCAAACAAATCTCATCCAACTCATTAAGCTGCATCATACGCTTCTCTGCCGCAGTTTTGATGTCATAGTTCATCAGCTTAGTCGCCCCCAATGCCTTATACTCGAGTTCGAATGGTAGGTTACAAGAATTCCCATATATGACGTTGAACGGAGTAGTTCCAATAAGACTTTTGTAGGCGGTTTTGTATGCACAATCTTTCCTTGTCTTGCCTATAGTCTTCTCAAGAATCCCTTTTATTTCCCTGTTGGAGATCTCAACCTGCCCACTTGTCTGAGGATGGTAGGGTGTGGCTACTTTGTGCTTCACTCCATGTTTCTTCAAACGTTCTCAAACACTTTGGTGATGCAGTGCTTTCCCCCATCACTAATCACCACTCTTGGTACTCCAAAGCGAAGGAAGATGATCTTCTTAAACATCTTAAGCACCACCTTAACATCATTGGTTGGACTTACAATGGCCTCAACCCACTTTGAAACATAGTCCACAACAACCAAGATGTAATCATTGCCATATGATGGTGGGAAGAGCCCCATGAAATCAATCCCCCATACATCAAACACTTCTACCTCAAGAATAAAATTCTGAGGCATCCCTTTTGCTAATGCTTCCTTTCCTCTGGGAAGGGTCACACTTAGACACAAACTCAAATGCATCACGGAATAGAGTAGGCCACCAAAAACCAACTTGGAAGACCTTTGTAGCAGTATTGAAACATGCGAAGTGCCCATTATACTCTGAAGCATGGCAATGATAGAGAATGCCTTGTACTTCGCTCCCGAGAATACATCTTCTAAATAGACCATCAGAGCAACGCTTGTACAGGTAAGGTTCGTCTCAGTGATAGCTGAACGTCTTGCAGAAATTTCTTTTTAGCATATATATTCAGTGAAATCAAGAGGTGGAACATCACAAGACAAGTAGTTAGCAAAATTTGCATACCAAGGCAACTGATCCTCACTAGCATGCAGAGTCATCAACTCTAATTTACCTAAATGGTGGGCTTTCTCAACCTTGGCAATGTATCTATCCTCAATGGAAGCAAGCTCTTCACCCGGTAGAGCATCATTAAAGGGAACATCCTCATCAACTCTTAGCCTAGATAAGTTATCGGATACACCATTCTCAATCCCTGTCTTGTCTTTAATCTCTAATCTAACTCTTGCAGCAAGAGTATCCATCTCAACAGTCTTAGCTTGACATCCTTTTTTTGACAATAAGTACCTCAATGCAACATGGTCAGTATGAACAATGACCTTAGACCCAACAAGATAGGATCAGAACTTCTCGAACGCAAAGACAATGGCAAGAAGTTCCTTCTCTGTTGTTGCATAGTTCACTTGTGCTCCATCAACGGTGCGACTAACATAATAGATCACATACAACTTCTTATCCTTTCGCTGTCCCAAAACAGCACCCACAACATAGTCACTAGCATTACACATCACCTCGAATGGTAACTCCCAATCTGGAGGTTGAACAATAGAAGCAGTCACTAGTGATTCCTTGATGGAGAGGAAAGCTTTCAGGCAGTCTTCATCAAACTCGAATTTATGATCCTTACAGATCATCTGTGTCAATGGTCTAGCGATCTTGGAGAAGTCTTTGATAAACCTTCTATAGAACCCAGCATGTCCCAGAAAGCTCCTGATCCCTTTCACTGAATTTGGAGGCTACATGCTTGATATGACTTCGATCTTGGCTTTGTCAACCTTAATCCACTTCTCTGAAATCTTGTGACCCAGAAAAATTCCATCCCTCACCATGAGATGATATTTCTCCCCATTGAGATCCAAATGCTTGTCCTCGCAGCGTTGAAGTATCATGCACAAGTTAGGCAAACAAGCAGCAAACGACATATCATGCACAGAGAAATCATCCATGAAAACCTCCTTAAAATCCCCAATCATATCAGTAAAGATAGACATCATGCAACGCTAAAAAGTAGCTAGAGCGTTACATAACCCAAATGACATCCTTCGATAAGTAAAGGTACCATAATGGCATGTAAAAGTGGTTTTTTCTTGATCACCTGGGTGAATCGGGATCTGAAAGAATCCGAGTACCCGTCAAGAAAACAGTAGTAAGGGTGCTTTGCAGTCTTTCAAGCATTTGATCAATGAAGGGTAGAGGGAAGTGGTCTTTCCTAGTTGCAGAGTTCAGTTTTCGATAATCAATGCACATTCTGTGTCCTGTGATAGTTCTTGTAGGGATTAATTCATTCTTATCATTTTTAATCACACTAACACCACACTTATAAGGCACCACATGGACTGGGCTCACTCAAGTACTACAAGAAATAGGATAGATGATCGTAGCATCTAGAAGTTTCATAATCTCTTTCTTTATAACATCTCTGAGTTTTGGGTTTAACCTCCCTTGATGTTATACAAAAGTCACAGACTCATCTTCTAGATAAATTCCATGCATACAAAGACTAGGGGAGGTTCCTTTAATATCATCAAGTGAATAACCTAAAGCCTTTCTATATTTTCTCAATTCACACAACAACAAAGTTGTTTCCACATTGTTCAATTCATCATTGATTATGACAGGGTAAGTAGAGTTAGGACCAAGCAAAGCGTACTTTAGCCTGTAGGAAGTGTCTTTAACTCCACTTTTGGAGCATTGATCTCACTCATATCATCACAGACCTTAGGAGGAAGGTATGCTTCTGCTGCTTTGTCCTTGGGTTGCTCAATCTCAGCATATGCAACCCATCTCAGCACTAGAATCCAGCAGCCTAGCGATACCAATAGTCTCATTCTCAAGATACCCAAACTGACTCTCTTCCTTCGTCAAAGCACTCTGAAGGGAGTCCTTGGTGTTCAACTCCTTAAGTAGCTCATCTGCTAGCTTATCCATGATATCAACCCAGAAAACTTGGCCATTAATAGTGAGTTTCTGCATCACTCTATTCATGTCAAACTCTTGCACAATGTCCCCGATTTGCAAATGAGAATTACTCCTCTTAACATCAATCAAGGCACCAACAATGTGCAAGAAAGGTCTACCCAGGATGAGTGGATCTCGTTGCTCCTCATCAATCTCCAATACCACAAAATCAGTGGGAATATACAAGTTCCCAACCTAAACATGTACATCCTCAGCTACACCAATAGGGTACCGTACAGAACGATCTGTAAGGATCAAAGAAATCCTTGATGGTAGGAAGTTTGTGATCCCTAAGCGTTTTGACACATAGAGGGGCATCAAGTTCACACTAGCTCCCAAATCACATAGACATCTGGCGAATGTGAATTCTCCAATAGTTCAAGGTAACGCAAAACTACCAGGATCTTCCTTCTTCTAAGGAATAATGTTTTGCAAGATGGCGCTACACTCATGTGTGATTAACACAACTCCTTCTTCAAGACTCCTCTTGTTAGTCAAAATTTCCTTCATGTATTTCCTGTAGGTAGGGATGTTTTGAATAACTTCAAGGAATGGAAGCTTAATCAGAAGCTTCATCACCTCATCAAAGTGTGCATACTCTTTCTCCCTCTGAATCTTCCTATGACGTCTTGGAAAAGGTAGCTTAGGTATGTAAGGTAGTGGTATCGTTCTCTCTACCTCGTTACACTCAGCTGGTACTGTAGGTGTGTGATATATCATGGTTTTTACCTGTTTTTAACCATGATATAAGTCCTTTTATTGAGTCTTTTGAGTATTTTTAGAGTCTTTCAGAGTCTTTTCGAGAATTAGGCACAATTGGAGCTAAATTGGATTTATCGAAATCTCTGAAGTATCTCCGAGCTGAAGCAGTTCAGAGACTGAAGCTCAGTTTCGATCGATACCCATGTAGTGTCGATCGACACCATCATCCAGAAGAAACACAACGGATAATTCCTGTATCGATTGATACTATTTATGGTGTCGGTCGATACCGATAGTCAGAACGCACATTCTTCAGAAAAGCCGAAGAAGAAACTGAAGATTTCTTTATTTTACAATAAACTCCAAAGCGTGTATTAAATATAAAATTAGGGTTTTCAGCCTCTTGGAGGAGAGACACTGATTCTTGGAGATAGAGTATTCTTGCAATAGAGTTTTGGGAGAAGAACTTTGAACCCTATTTTACTTTATGATATCTATTTTATTCATGATGTTTGTTTCATTCACCATGTCGGAGTAGATTCCTTGTTAGGTTTAAGGTTATTCAAAGGTATTTGATGAATTGTTAAATTAGATTTAATTGTTAGGAAAATCTATAGAGTTCTTCACCTAGACTTGAGATTAATGCTTATTCTAGCCTCGCGAACTAGAATCTGATATTAGGTTGATTAATTGACACGAATGTGTGATTAGTTTCCTGAACTAGTGTTTGGTGAGCAAAAGACCTATTCGCAAAGAAATTTGGTTTAGTATTTTGTGAACAATTGAACCTGATCGTTAATGCTTGTTTAAATTCATAGAATTTGCAAAGATATTTGGAATTCTAGGTTTAGACATAGATAGTCTTCGCAGCGACAGTTGGTTGATTTTACATCTGTGTTTCGAGTTCAAGAACGGTGCTTATTATATTCCTAACATTTTATTTAATTGATAATTCTGATTTACCTGCGAATTTCCCTAAGCCTAGCGTTTTCCTCACTGATCTTACTACTTGATTTTATTGTTTTGTTATTTTTGATTACATTCATTTTGCTTAGCTTAATTCACATTCTTGAATTTATTGAGTAATAATCTCGAGTCTTTGTGGTACGAACCCCAGAATACTACAGCTACTGCTTAGATACTTTAGGGTATTATATTTGAGCATATCAAATTTTGGCGCCGTTTCCAGGGACTCTAATTTCACCATTAAATTTCAGTTTAGAATTTTGACTAAGTTGTCGAGCATTGATCGACACCCTTCAGGTATCGATCGATACTCGTCTTAATCCCTGTTACTTACGTGTTTCATTTTCTGTGTTTCAGGTGTATGCACAATCGTGAAACCAGAAGAAGCAAGAATAAGCAGTTGACTAATCTATCCAACAAGGAACTAGCTGATTTAGAGCGCACGATCAGAAAGCAAAAGAAGCAAACAGAGATGAACAATCCGATTGTGCTCGCTCGTGATGAAGCTGGGTTTTTGAGAGATCAGGAAGGTTATCTGTGTAATGAGCAAAGACAGAGGGTTGATACAGAAGGAAACATCGTTGTCCCTGCTCCGGTAGCCAACGAAGTTATCCCACCGGCTGTGCGTGGGAATGGTGGGAATACTCTAGTTAATCGCGCCAGGACGCTTGGGGAGTACAACAGACCAGATCAGTTCTATGCCAATCGGTCTGCGATTCATATTCCCACTTTTCAGAGAAATGACTTTGAGCTGAAGCCTGCATACTACACTCTCGTAGGTCAGCACCCTTTTCATCGTCTTTCTCACGAGCATCCCATGGATTACATCGAGAGGTTCGAAGATTTGGTCATCAGTATCAAGTACAATGGAGTGCCCAATGAGTTCCTCTTCCGTAAGCTCTTTCCATACTCTCTTGGTGGAGATGCAGCTTACTGGCTGAAGCAGTTGCCTCCTGGTTCTTTGACTACTTGGGAGGAGACTAAGAACGCGTTCTTGAACAATTTATATGATGATGCGAGATCCGAAGAGCTCAGGAACAAGATCTCCCAGTTCTCTCAGGGAGCAACTGAGGAATTCAAGGCTGCTTGGGTTCGATTTTGGTCTTATCAGAGGGATTGTCCTCATCACGCTTTCTCACAAGTTCAGTTGTTGGGTATCTTCTTCAGAGGAATCGACTGGAGATATCATATGGCTCTAGACACTGCAAGCAATGGGAATTTCAACACGAGGTATCCTGAAGATGCTTACATACTGATTGAGAACTTGATATCTAGCAACAGCACCAAGAACGCCGACTACGAGTGGAAGAAGCAGAATGGGAACGCCGATGGACTGCAGATTGCTGAAGTACATGCGAAGCTGAATTCGGTTCACAATTTATTGATGGGCAAGCAGCAGAAGTCGAGAACATAGATGAAGGTGAAGCAGAGGATGTTAACTACATTGGTGGTAATGGATTTCAGAATTCGTCGTACAACCGCAGTTTCACCAACAACTCTCAGAGAGGAGGATTCAAGTCTGACTTCAAATCCACAAATTTTGGAGCAAACTCAATTGCTCAGAAACCATTCCAGAACAGTGGGTACACTCGCACCTATGGAAACTCATCTTACCAGACACCACCTTCCAAGACTCAGGAAAGCAAAGTTGAATCCATGCTTGAGCAGATTCTTGAGGGGCAGCAGAAAATGACTGTCGATTTCAATGGGAAGATGGATGCCTTGTACACTAACCTGAATGGAAAAATCGAAGCTCTTAACATTCATCAGAAGAAGCTGGAAATTCAAGTTGCCCAGACTGCAGAAATAGTTAAGAGACAGGATGGTTTCCTTCCAGGAAAGACAGTGAATCCAAGGGAACACGTTCACGCTATTATCTTGAGAAGTGGAAGAGAGATCAGTCCAGGGGTGAAGAAAACCTACTCTGCAAAGCAGCTCGTCGATCTTGCTAGAGACGATGATGATGAGATTCCTGGAAACACTCTAGTATCGATCGACACTCACCCAGTGTAGGTCGATACCAACATACATCGATCAGCACATATTCAACGATCTGTAGAAGCAGTTGCACAACCACCAGTATCGATTGATACTCACCCAGTGTCGATCGATACCAGTCCAAACATCGAGAAGAAGCAACCTACGGGGAACACTGGGAGGATTTACGTACCTAAGATACCTTTCCCTCGACCTCCTACCAAGACTAAGAAGGAAATAGAAGAGGCCAGATGCAAAGTAATGCTAGAAAAGTTTGTTGTTGAACTCCTTTTCTTCGATGCTATCATTACTTCTCCTTCTTTTAGAAGTTATATCAAGCGGATGGTGTCAAGTAATGTGAATCTTGAGGATTGAGTTTTGTGGATTACTCACGAGTGCATTGCTATCTTACTTAACAAGATTCCAGAAAAGCTTCCAGACCCTGGAAGTTTCGTATTGGATTGCACAATCTTCACTGAAAGGTTCGAACGCTCCCTTTGCGATCTCGGTTCCAGTGTCAACCTCATGCCGTATTCAGTAGCTAAGAGAATGGGGATGACAGACTTCACACCCACTAGGATTTCTCTAATTCTTGCTGATAGCTAAGTCCGATTTCCCGAAGGATTACTTGAGGACGTTCTAATTACGATCGGAGACTGCTTAGTCCCGACTGATTTTGTAGTCCTAGAGTACGACGCTGAGCCAAGCGATCCATTGATTTTGGGCAGACCATTTCCAGCCACAGCAGGCGCTCTGATCGACTGCAAGAATGGGAGAATATCCCTTAACATTGGTTATCTGATCATGACCTTCAACATGGAGAAGATGATGAAAAAGCCAACCATTGATGGGCAGACATTCTTCATCGATACCTTCAGTGACATATCGGACGAGTACTTCATGCGGTTACACCCTGAGAACCCGTTGGAGAGAGCACTGGTTTGTTCAGCTGAAACAGAGATGGATTCCAGTGAGGTTGCTACTGGGTACGCCACGATCCTTGACAGCAGCACTGAGGCATCGATCGATACTACTGAAAGCATCGATCGACACCAGCTATTTCTACCCGAGGAACTGGTGTCACTCCTACACGATCTGATTCGTTTGGCGACTGGAGTGAGGAGAGAGCTCCTAAACTCGATCTTAAACCACTTCCAGCCAATCTGAGGTATGTTTTTCTTGGCCCTAACTCCACATATCCTGTTATTATTAATTCTTCTTTGAACAACACAGAGGTCGCCTTACTGCTGAGCAAGCTGCGCAAGTATCGCAAAGCTCTCGGCTATTCTCTTGATGACATTTCATGTATATCACCTGATCTGTGTATGCATCGGATTCATCTGGAGGACGAGTCGAAAGCTTGAATCAAACATTAAAGGAGGCTTAACCCGAATCTGAAGGAAGTTGTGAATCAAGAGATAGTGAAACTTCTGGAAGCAGGGATCATCTACGCCATCTCCGACAGCAGTTGGGTCAGTCCAGTTCATGTTATACCTAAGAAAGGAGGATTTACTGTGGTTAAGAATGAGAAAGATGAGCTGATCCTGACAAGAACGATCACTGGGCACCGCATGTGTATAGATTACAGGAAGTTGAATGCTGCTACTAGGAAAGACCATTTCCCACTACCGTTCATCGATCAAATGCTGGAGAGGTTGGCAAGTCACCCGTACTACTGCTTCCTGGATGGATACTCAGGCTTTTTCCAGATCCTGATTCATCCAGACGATCAGGAGAAGATGACGTTTGCATGTCCCTACGGCACGTCGCTTACAGGAGAATGCCGTTTGGGTTATATAACGCTCCAACCACCTTCCAGAGATGTATGATGTCGATTTTCTCAGATATGATTGAGGAGTTCATGGAGGTGTTTATGGATGACTTTTAAGTTTACGGATCTTCATTTAAGGGCTGCCTAGACAACTTATGCAAGGTTCTTCAGCGATGTGAAGAGAAACATCTAGTCATGAACTGGGAGAAGTGTCACTTTATGGTTCAGGAAGGCATTGTTCTGGAGCACAAGGTTTCTAAGGCTGGGATTGAATTTGATAAGGCTAAGATTCAGGTTATGACAAGCCTCCTGCCACCGACATCTGTGAAAGACATTCGGAGTTTCATTGGTCACGCCGGGTTCTATCGCAGATTCATTCAGGCTTTCTCCAAGTTAGCTCGCCCCATTACTGCTCTTCTCTGTAAGGATGTCATCTTCGATTTTACACGTGAGTGTCTTGTCACGTTCGAACAGATCAAGAAGGCGTTGGTTAGTGCTCCTATTATTTAGCCACCAGATTGGAACCTCCCCTTTGAGATCATGTGCGATGCGAGTGATTTCGCAGTTGGGTTAGTTCTTGGTCATAGGAAGGACAAGAAGCTCCATGTCATTTACTAGGCCAGCAGAACGTTGGATGATGCTCAAAAGAACTACAACACTACAGAGAAAGAGTTACTCGCCGTTGTGTTCTCCTTTGAGAAATTTTGTTCTTATCTGATTGGGAGTAAGGTGACCGTCCACACCGACCATGCTACTCTTAAGTATCTGCTACAGAACAAAGATCTAAAGCCTCGCCTCTGCCGTTGGGTTCTACTGCTCCAAGGTTTTGACATCAAGATTAAGGATAAGAAAGGGGTAGAGAATGGAGTTGCAGACCATCTCTCACGAATGAGGATCGATGAAACCGTGCCTATTGATGATTCTTTGTCTGAGGAAAAGATCTACTTCATCGAGACTGGAATTCGACACAACTTTGCTGCGACTCTGCCACTGCAAAACACCAGCATCGATCGATACTCTCCTAGTATCGATCGACACCCGCATGAGGATTTGCAATCTCCCCGTGTCCAGAATTCTAGCATCGATCGACACTCACCCAGTGTCGGTCGATACCAGTTATCCGCCAGTGCTGTTTCGGTTGCAGACCACTTTTCTGTTGAGGAATCTTTGGCTGTCACCACTCTTGCTGAACCTTGGTATGCCGACATAGCTAATTATCTCGCCGCAGAGTATGAACCAAAGCATCTCAAGAAGTATGAGAAGAAGAAGTTTATGCGGGATGTTAGACGGTTCTTTTGGGATGAACCTTACTTGTATAAGCACTGTTCTGACGGCATTTACAGACGATGTATCACTGAGACTGAGGTGCCAGAGGTTCTATATCACTGCCATGGATCTGAGTATGCGGGGCACTTCGCCACATTCAAGACAGTTTCCAAAGTTCTTCAAGCTGGTTTCTGGTGGCCTACACTGTTCAAAGATGCTCACGCCTTTATCTAAGATTGCGATGTCTGCCATAAGAGAGGGAAGATCAGCAAGCGACATGAGATGCCACAGAACTTCATCCTCGAGTTTTTGACTGCTGGGGTATCGATTTTATGGGACCGTTCCCTCCATCGCGACAGAATAACTACATCTTGGTCGCTGTCAATTACGTCTCCAAACGGGTGGAAGCGCTTGCCAGTCCTACCAACGATTCTTCTGTAGTTCTGAAACTGTTCAAGACCATTATCTTCCCTCAATTTGAGTACCTCGGGTTGTGATAAGTGATGGTGGCACTCACTTTATCAATAAAATCTTCGAAAAGATGCTAAGGAAATATGGCGTGCATCATCGCGTCGCTACACCTTATCATCCTCAGACAAGCGAATAGGTTGAGGTCTCCAACAGACAGATCAAAGAGATTTTGGAGAAGACAGTCAGCGCTACACGGAAAGACTGGGCAACAAAGCTCGACGATGCACTTTGGGCTTACTGGACCGCTTTCAAGACACCACTCAGCACCACACCATTCCATTTGCTGTACGGTAAAGCATGTCATCTTCCAGTTGAGATCGAGCACAAAGCAGCCTTGGCTACTAAATTGATGAATTTCGACATCAAGTCTGCTGCTCAAAGGCGATTGGTTCAACTAGCATTCATTCTCTCGATTTGCAAGGTAATACACTTGATATCTCAACTTTTTGATTCGTTGGCAGGTTTGTAAAAAATCGATTATATTTCCTCTGTTTTACTTTCCTGCATCGTCTCATTTCCTGGATAGTTCTAGAAGCATGAGAACACAGTATATGAGATTGAATTAGCTTGATTTGCATGTTCATTTTTTTTGAGAATTTCGTCTCTTGACAATGTGGTAAATAGTTGTGATGATTGACTTGGAATGAGATGAATGTGTTGATTGTTGTTGAGTTGCTCACTGCCACTATACAGTATCTATATGACAATGTAGTGATTCATGTTGGTTTTGTTTCGTTCGCAGATGGCTCCCCGCAAGAAGGCACGACACTCGGAAGCATATGACTCCAACCCACCATGCCACGAGTTTAGTCTACAGGACTCCGTGGAGGCTTTCGATGGATCATTCTGGCACGCAGGCGTCGTGACAGCTTGCCTCACCAGAGATCGTTACAGGGTTCTGAAGGGAGGTTTTCCCAATGACACGGGTCCTCAGAGTTTTCTTGAGGTCCACGTCAGCGACCTGAGAGCTGCGCCACACCGGACACCATCTCCCTCCGCCCCCGCTGTTGCTGCTAGGCCTCCTTGGCCTAAGTTGGAAGGGAAGAGGATCATCCCAAGGCGCGATTGGGCAGGATTGCCTAAGGAGGAGACCGAGAGCGAGACCTGCATCTTTAAGCCTAGCGCCGAAGAGTGGGACGACTATGACACATTGTTCTACAACGAGTGGCTGCGTGTTGCTGTGGTCCCTACGCGCTTCACTGACCCTCACGCCATGCGCCATCTGGGTATCGACGTGGAGCTCTCCGCCATGCTCGATAAGATCGGTTTTGGGACATTGTACTCGCGGCAGTACGACCTCTATCCCGACCTTGTCTGCCAATTCCTTGCGATAGCCCGCGTCTACTACAGAGACGAGGTCCACCGTGACGCTTTGGAGGGCACTCTGACCTTCCTGATTCGGGGCGTCCGATCCCTGACCTCTGCGACATCTACGGTTTTGACCGCGACCTCAGGTAGGTAGCTCTGCCTACTCAGTTTGAGGATGTCTAGGTTTTCTGGCGAAACATCGGTCTTGGAGCCTACCACTCCAAGACCACCACGCAGATGGACGTTCGCCACCCCACTCTTCGTTGCATCATTCGCATACTGAGCACCTCTCTCCTCTGCAAGATGGAGCCGAACAAGTTGTGGATTTCTGAGCTGATCCTCCTCTACAAGGCTGTCGGCGACCTCATTCCTGAGGATCGATATGTGTGGCCCGAGTTGAACCTCGCGGTTAACATGGGCGCCGTCTTTGTGCACCACCTGGTCTCTCTAAAGACCAAGCCTTTCTCTGGACGCAACTACGCCACTACGCGGAAGACTGAGTTGGTCGGTAGCCTCCTCACTCCCATCTTCGAGCATTTCGGTATCTCCACTTCAGAGTGCTCGATTGTCACAGCTCGCTCTCTCATGGATGAGCAGCATATGCAGCACATGCGTTGGCTGAAGCCAACTCGATGTTGGTGTCTTCCCACGACCGACGGCAAGCTCTTTGTGTACCTCCCCAACTGAGCTCTGACCACCATTGACGGCGATGCTTTTAAGCTGCGATTCAATCCTAACCCCAACTTGCTTTTGGTTGCTCCGGCTACACGTGTACGCGCTCCGCCACGCATCCCTTCTACTCCGATTGATGCTGATGCCTCACCCGTAGCTGACTTTGCTGGAAGTCAGCCCCGCCGTTCACAGCGCCGACAGACACCTGCTCCTGCACCATCATTTCCTCCACCACCGGATCTGCCGATGGAGACTGCCACATTTCAGAGGTACGTCGTGGAGAGCTTACAGAGCATTTGGGCCGCTGTGTATCGTTGCCGCTGCATGTCTTCTACGGATGCCCATTCTTCCACACCCGGCCCTTCCTCCCGATACGCCGTCTCCGACACTGATGATTCAGATGATTAGACTCTCTGTTCCCTTGGTTTCACATTATCTCTTTCCCTGTTCTTTTTCTTTTCTTTGTCTTTCAATTTGAACTTTAAGGTCTCATTGTCAGTACTCTATTTGTGTTGAACTTGTGGCTATATTATGCTTTTTTTGCTTCTAACTTGTGTTCCACTGATCTAACAGTGCTTTGATCTAACATTTGATTCTCTGGACACAATTTTGGGCATCAGTTTCACGTAAAAAAGGTCTCAGTATCGATCGACATACTGCTTGTATCAGTCGATACTCGGCAAGTATCGGTCGATACCGGTTAAAACATCGATCGATACCAATTATCACACACGGTAACCTTTGTGAAATCCTTCAGCCACTCTGTTCTTTTGCTTTCTTTTGCCTTCTCTAGGCTAGATAACACTGGGGACAGTGTTGATTAAGTCTGGGGGAGGTAGTTACTGACATTGTGTTTGTTTTTCTTAGAGTCAGTTATTGTTGAGTCAAAATTTGTTTTTCTTGAGTCAAAACCTGTTGGAGATTATGAACTTTTGCTTGAATCCATTGCTCTAACTTTGTTTTTAAGAAACCAGTGTTACAGAATCAGTTCTAGATCGACTAATGAAAAATCCAAAGACTGACCAGTTGACTAGAAGACACCCATGTCTCCATCAGATTTCTTTTAAATCCTGAGCCAAATTTTTGCACTTCATTTCTGAGGTTGGTGTTTACAGAAGTTGATTCATCATTCATATTTGACAAAGGAACCCATGTGTTTGAAAATTATGGTATACCTCTCCTTTGACACACGTTGATACATAAAATGCATGAAAGATGAGATGATTTCCGCCGAGTAGAGGGCTAGGAACACTTCCTGTGATCCCATTGTTCTACTTGGATAAGGAAAGATCACACAAAGGTCTGAAGCGAGGGGTAGGAACATTTCTCGAGACCCCGTTATTCGTTTAAGACCTTTGATACTTTGAGAGGGGAGAATCGGGGATTCCAAAGTATGAAAATTGGGTGGTTCCTTGGTCACGATATCGCATGAGGAAGAGTCTAGAATGTTTTTGAACATCAGCAACAGTGATGAAACGGGAATGAAGGATGTAGTATGTTGATGTTGTGAGATAATGTGTGGAATCTGGGAAGTTGCGATTGTCTACGGAGAAGTACATGGTGGTTAGATTTGAAATTTATTAGGTGACATTTTTAAAGCTTGGAAAAAGGGTCATTACAATGCTTCAAGAACAGGTGAGTCTCCGTGTTTTCAAACCTCTTTCTCTGGTTTGGTTTTATGTTTGCTTGAGGGCAAGCAAAGACTAAGTTTGGGGGAGTTGATATATCATGGTTTTTACCTGTTTTTAACCATAATATAAGTCCTTTTATTGAGTCTTTTGAGTATGTTTAGAGTCTTTCAGAGTCTTTTCAGGAATTAGGCACAATTGGAGCTAAATTGGATTTATCGAAGTCTCTGAAGTATCTCAGAGCTGAAGCAGTTCGGAGACTGAAGCTTAGTGTCGATCGATACCCATGCAGTGTCGATCGACACCATCATCCGGAAGAAACACAACGGGGAATTCCTGTATCGATCGATACCATTTATGGTATCGGTCGATACCGATAGTCAGAACGCACATTCTTTAGAAAACCCGAAGAAGAAACATAAGATTTCCTTATCTTACAATCAACTCCAAAGCGTGTATTAGATATAAAACTAGGTTTTTCAGCCTCTTGGAGGAGAGACACTGATTCTTGGAGATAGAGTATTCTTGCAATAGAGTTTTGGGAGAAGAACTTTGAACCCTATTTTACTTTATGATATCTATTTTATTCATGATGTTTGTTTCATTCACCATGTCGGAGTAGATTCCTTGTTAGGTTTAAGGTTATTCAAAGGTATTTGATGAATTGTTAAATTAGATTTAATTGTTAGGAAAATCTATAGAGTTCTTCACCTAGACTTGAGATTAATGCTTATTCTAGCCTCGCGAACTAGAATCTGATATTAGGTTGATTAATTGACACGAATGTGTGATTAGTTTCCTGAACTAGTGTTTGGTGAGCAAAAGGCATATTCGCAAAGAAATTTGGTTTAGAATTTTGTGAACAATTGAACCTGATCGCTAATGCTTGTTTAAATTCATAGAATTTGCAAAGATATTTGGAATTCTAGGTTTAGACATAGATAGTCTTCGCAGCGACAGTTGGTTGATTTTACATCTGTGTTTCGACTTCAAGAACGGTGCTTATTATATTCCTGACATTTTATTTGATTGACAATTCTGATTTACCTGCGAATTTCCCTAAGCCTAACGTTTTCCTCACTGATCTTACTACTTGATTTTAATTGTTTTGTTATTTTTGATTACATTCATTTTGCTTAGCTTAATTCACATTCTGGAATTTATTGAGTGATAATATTGAGTCTTTGTGGTTCGACCCCTAGAATACTACAGCTACTGCTTAGATACTTTAGGGTATTATATTTGAGCATATCAGTGTGTCCTTTGTAATGGCTTCTTCAACCACTAGCTCACTCTCAACAACTCTAATTGTATCTTCCTCATTCAAATCCTTAGTAACTTCAGCTGCTTTTCCCTTCCTTGAGGCCTGTTCAACCTGCTTTCTATTTCTCAAAGTGATGGCATTCACAAACTCCTTAGTTATTGTAGTCTTTCGGGTTCTAGACTGGTTTACTAGGAAGAACTCCTGACAGTTTCGAAGAAGAAGATGCTGTTTGGGCTACCTGATTCTCGAGTGTCTTCACATGTGAAGATAAAGCCTCAAAATTGCTGTGGAGATCACCATACATGCTATCGACCTTGACATTGATATTGAAAACATTCTTTTCTGTCCTTCTAGAAGTTGCTTCATCATGTTCTTCAGCTCATTATCTTGGGGTGCTAGAGTAGGAGCGCTCAGAGGATCTTGCTGATTCTGATTGTTTCCCTGGAAGTTGTTGTATTGAAGATTTTGTTGAAAACCTCCTTGTCCATAGCTATTTCCCTGTGACTGCCCTTTGACAATGTATGTCTTGGAGTAGTTTTGTTTCCTGGTACAAACTGCTTGGGCTTAAACTGCGGACCTTGTGTTCCTGCAAGAGCAAAATACACCTGATCCTGAGGATTCTCAACACTAGTGCTCATATAGGAATGGTTAGGATGATTCCTATAGTTCGAGATAAATCCCTTGTTCTGAAAATTCCCTTGTCTATTCACATAGTTCAGCTCTGGTAGTAGATCTTCAAACTCATCTCCAACTACCTCATCGTACTCCTGACCGTCCCGTGAGTCTTCAACAAGATGCACCCCTCGCTGGTCTCGCCCCAGAAGCTGCTCAACCTTTGCTGTGAACTCTGCAATCTGTTTTGATTCTAAAACTTCGCTGCTCTTAAGGAATCTATCGTACTCAATGCAGTGATTGTTGTTGCTGGCTACAAGACTCTCAATCAAAGTTTGAGCTTCTGCCTCAGTCTTAGTCATGAAGTCCCCATTACTAGTTGTATCTAAAGCCATCTTATACCTTTTATCCAATGCATTTGTAGAAAGTGGTTCTGAGTGCTGCAGATGTGAATCCATGATGAGGGCATTCTCTGTAGTAATTCTTGAACCGTTCCCAAGCCTCATGAAACAACTTTGTGCCTCCTTGCTTGAAATTTGAAATTTTGTTCCTAAGAAGAGTCGTTTTCGTCTTAGTGAAGTACTGTGATAGAAATGTAGCCTTATAATCTTGCCAATCCTGAATAGAACCTGGTTCCAACGACTTCAACCAGCGGTGAGCTTTATCACATAGGGAAAATGAGAAAAACCTGAATTTGATATCATCATCAGGGATTCCATTCATCCTAGTCGTTCCACACACCTCCTCAAAGTTATCCAGATGATAAACATGATTCTCAGATGGGAGACCATGAAACTGATTTTGCTTCACAAGAGCTAGCAATCTTTGCTTGATCTCAAATTCATTCCTATTGATTTGGGGTGTTGGGTTCCAGAACGGTACATCCTAGCATTGGGAGCATCATGATCCCTTAAAGTGCATCTAGCAGGCGCATGCCTTTGATTCTCACGGTTTCCTCGTAAGGTTATAGCTGCTCTGTTCGCAGGAGGTAGAGGAGGAGGCTCTAGTTCCTTCTGGTCATCATTGTCGTGTTGATCACCACCTCTGAGCAAGTTGTTATAATTCGCATTGAGAGCAGCCATTTCTACTTCTTTCTTCTTAGCAAGCGCTTCTCTCTTTCTTTCCCTTTCAAACTTTCTCATATCTTCTTGATATTCAATCAGACGTGCTGAGCCTTTGCTGCAGGTCATAAACCTGAAAACACCAAAGAGAAAAACAAGAAAGAAAATAAGTAACTAAAATAAAAATGCCTTAGTATATCTATAGGTAACCCTATTGGTCCCGGACAACGACGCCAACTTGATTTCTCGAGTAATTAACCCGAAATACTTAAACCGCAAAGGCACGGTGAAGTGCACAGTAGTATGTTCGGGGTCAATCCACAAGGACCAATGGTACTCTATAGACTTGCGAGACTCGTAAATAGCTAAAGCGTAGAAGATGTGTTTTGGTTTTCAAAGTTGTAAATAAAAATGCAGAGAATAAATGATATAAACAATAAGATTAAAGACATTGGATCATAGGGTATTTCAGAGAAACAATAATCAATAAGATGAATAAATCAAGAAACTCAATAGATAAAACCGTTTCTCAAACATTAACACTAGATTAGAATAATTTCCTCTCAAGACATTAAACCCTAAACTTGACTAATTAATTTTACAAACTGTCGTTTGAAATTTTTTAGTCAAATTCGCATTATCAACCAAGTTCACTATGTTAACAATATTTCCTGACATCAACTGTTGTTGGCTAAGAGCATATTGCTCAATTTACATCAATTCAGCCAACCTATCAAACACTTTCATGCATAGATAAACATAGGATCTAAAGCAGGGTGATCAATCATATTCTAGCATTAAGAACATGTGAATCGAAGAACCTAAAGATTACGAGTTTCCTAGATCAATCAAATCATCAAATCATTGAATTCCTACTTAGAACCCTAAAACCCAATTAGAAGACTACTCAGACATAACAATAAAAACAACACAAATAAAAGAAGAAGACATAATGGAATTGCAATAGATTAAGAAATAGGGTTTAGAAATCTTCTCCAAATTGTTACAAAGGATGAATCTCAAATCCCCAATGAGTAGCTTACAAAGTGAAAGTATCTCCAAAAATTAGAAGTGTCCCCATAAAATAATGTTTTCGGGTTTTATACCCCTTACAGAAAATAGGAAATAAAATAAAAATAACAAAAAGAAAAAGGGATTCGTCGCTCGTGTGGATCGATCGGTCCAGGGAAGGATCGATCGATCGTTTTCCTCTGGTGTCTTCGTAGTATCGGACCGATCGATCCATGGAGTGATCAGTCATTTCTTATGATGGCCTTCGAAGCAACTGATCAATCGATCAGATAAGAAGAATTCAAAGCTGCCAACACAATCTCTGCCCTTCCTGCACCATTAATTACTGGGAGCATTTGCCTAAAATCTCCTCCAAAAACTACAACCTTCCTACCAAAAACTTTATTTTCTACATTACCTATAATATCACAGAAACTTTTGTCCATTGCTTCAAAGCAATATTTGCTCATCATTGGTGCTTCATCCCATATTATCATTGATGCTTCCTTGACTAAGTTACCTAAATCAGAATTGGGTGTAATTGAACATATGCTGAACTCATTAGTATATATAGGGTTTAAAAACCTAGAATGTGCAGTCCTACCACCGTCTATTAACAAAGAGGCAATGCCACTTGATGCAACATTAAGTACAATCTTTCCTTTAGATCTAATTGCAGTTGATAGTGTTTTCCACATAAATGTCTTTCCAGTTCCTCCAAAACCATAGACAAAAAAACACTCCACCTAAATACTTTAACACTGCCTCAGTTATCTCATCATTTATAGCTCTCTATTCAGATGTTAGCAACTGTATCCACTAATCATGTTTTTCTTTCAATTTACCACGGTTATATCTCATCTCATCAACAATTAAATGGTTGGAGTTGTCAGTACCTTCTGTAGTTGGCTGAGGAAAATTTTCAATAACTTCCATTGAATAGCATTAGCTCCTCAATTTCTTGAAGAGTATAATTCTTCTTCTCACATCAAATAGAATTAGATCTGCATTATTATTGGTTAAGAAGGGAATTTAGAATCTACTAAGTATACACCATACTTATGAAAAGAGAATAAGTAAAGATATTAGCGTTCAAACCTGGATTTTTGAAATCTGCCTCTTCTTGTACTCTATATCTTCTGATAGAAGGTGTCAAGTATTTTCCCACACATGAGCTGCTCTTGATATGCAGTCAGAAAGCAGCATTATTGAGAAGAATTTACTCATGTAATCTCCAAAGCACCACTGACTTGCATCCACCAAACTATCAATATAGATTTGATATCTTCTAAAATGCCACGTGCAAAATATGCTTCTTTATAAGTTTCATAGATGACCCCATTGTATGTTTTAAGATCAGCAAAACATGTAGGACCTTTGACTTTGTTAAGTAGAACTCTCAGATAGTATATTTTTCTGTTTTCCTAGGCACATAGTTAATCCTCCCTAAAGAAAATCCTCTCTTCCTCCCAAGTAAAGTAAGCTGGGATTTCTGCATATGTGATATCTCTAGCATATGTGTTGTTTTTTCCAACAGCATTGCTCCTATTCGGAGACATCCAAGCCAAGAACATTGAATCTTCATTAAGTATCCTTTCCAAAACTTCCTCTATCTCATCATCCGAATCAAAATAACATGGTTGCTCCCCTTCAAGATGGAAAGACAGTTTTTGTACTGCTGTTGTTCTATAGTGGAATGGAAACTTTAAAATCTTCCATATAGCTTTAGAAGCTAACACATACCTAGAGTAACTTAAAATAGTCAATATGATTATATGGATATTTAAATTATTTAAGAATAATATAGAATTTAAAAACATTTTAAAAGAAGTACCTGCAATCAAAATAGTCTTTGATTTCATTTGGTTTATCATCTGTAGCTGTATCTCTTCATACCTTTTTGGATATGATTTAGAACATTTACCATCAACCATGCATGGAGATTTAGGATTGACTACACCACAAGGTAAATGAATCATGTTATCTTTCACTACTTCATATAGCTCTGGATTTTGATGTTTTCTGGAATTTTAGCACTAATCATCCTATCAATATCATCTGCTGATGATAGTTTATTAGTAGAATCCATGAATAAAATATTGTGAGCATATGGGAGGCCTCTTTTCTGAAATTCCACTGTATTCATTGCTGCATAGAAAAAATAACGAAATTTTATTATATTTTAAAAACAAAAATTTTAATTTTTAAGAAAAAATGACATCAATCATGATGATTTTACTTGCAACAGTTTTCTTAAGCAAATGTTTTTCAGTCAAATCCGTCATAAGTTCATCAAGTTTAATCTTGAATATCCTTGCAATGATGTTTGGTCTATCTTTTTTATTAAGTCTCCTTTCTTGTACATATCTTGTTGATATATCATGGTTTTTACCCACTTTCAACCATGATATAAGTCCTTTTTCTGAGTCTTTTTAGTAGTTTTAGAGTCTTTTAGGTTCTTTTCAAGATGTAGGCACATATGGAGCTAAATTGGATTTATGGAAGCTTTTGAAGCATATTGGATCTGAAGCAGTTCGAAGAACTGAAGCAGTTCGGAGAACTGAAGCTAGCATCGATCGACACCTGAGGAGCATCGATCGACACCACTGTTTGGAGAGACGCGATTAAAGATCCCAGTATCGATCGATACCATTTACGGTATCGGTCGATACCAGTGATCAGAACGCGCAACAAGACCCGAAGATAAACCAGAGGCTTTCCTGATTTTTCGACATAGACTCCTAAACGTGTTTTAGCTATATAATTAGGTTTTTCAGCCTCCAGAAGGAGACACTTGATTTTCTGGAGATAAAGTTTTCTGCAATTGAGTTTTTGGGAGAAGAACCTTGAACCCTATTTGTATTCTTACTCTATTTTACTTATGATATCTATTTTATTCATGATGTTTGTCTCATTCACCATGTCTGAGTAGATTCTCTGTTAGGTTTAGGGTTGTTTAGAAGGTGTTTGATGAATTATTAGATCTGATTTATTTGTTAAGGAATATCCTTAGAGATTTTCACCTAGACTTGAGATTAATGCTTATTCTAGCCTCGCGAACTAGAATATGATGTTAGGTTGATTAATTGGCACGAAAGTGTGATTAGTTTCCTGAACTAGTGTTTTGTGAGCAAAAGTCCTATTCACAAAGAAATTTGGTTTAGGATTTTGTAAACAATTGAACTTGATCGTTAATGCTTGTTTGAATTTATAGAATTTGCAAAGAAATTTGGAATTCTAGGTTTAGACATAGATAGTCTTCGCAACGACAATTGGTTTACTTTATATTTGTGTTTCAAGTTCAAGAGCGGAGCTTATTTCATTCCTGACATTTGATCTGATTGATAATTCTGATTGCCTGCAAACTTCCCAAAAGCCTAGCGTTTTTCCCATTGATTTATTACTTCGTTTTAATCGTTTTGTTACCTTTAATTACATCTATTTTACTTAGCTTAATTCGAGTCTTAATATCTATTGAGTGAATTCTTGAGTCTTTGTGGTTCGACCCGTATATACTGCAGCTACTGCTTTAGTACTTTTATGGTATTATATTTGAGCATATCAAATTTTGGCGCTGTTGCCGGGAACTCTAAATTCACCATTAGATTTTAGATTAGAGTTTCGACTAAGTTTGTCGGTATCGATCGATACCCAGCTGGTATCGGTCGATACTCGTCGTAATTTTTTTTATTTTTTGTTACTTACGTGCTTTGACTCTTGTGTTTCAGGAAAGCAAAGGAGCCAGCAGAGATGAACAACCCATTGGTTTTAGTTCGTGATGAGGCTGGTGCTTACAGAGACCTAGAGGGTCGTTTGTACAATGAGAGAGGACAAAGACTTGATGGAGATGGAAACATCATTGTCCCTCCAGCTGTTGTGAATGTTGGGTACGCTGTGATTAATCGTGCTAGGACGATTGGTGAGTACAACAGGCCTGATCAGTTCTATGACAATCGAGCAGCGATTCGTGTTCCTGCATTTCAGAGGAATGACTTTGAGCTGAAACCTGCATACTTCACTCTTCTGGGTCAGCATCTTTTTCATGGTCTTCCTCATGAACACCCTATGGATCACATTGAGAAGTTTGAGGACTTGGTCACTAGCATCAAGTACAATGGAGTGTCCTATGATTTCCTCTCCTGTAAGCTCTTCCCATACTCTCTTGCAGGGGATGCAGCTTACTGGCTGAAGCAGTTGCCTCCGGGGTCGCTGAGCACCTGGGAAGAGACGAAGAACGCATTTCTGAACAACTTCTACGACGATGCGAGATCCGAGGAGTTGAGAAACAAGATCTCCCAATTCTCTCAGGGAGCAACAGAGGCGTTTAAGGTTGCTTGGGTGAGATTCAGATCCTATCAGAGAGATTGTCCACATCACGGGTTCTCACAGGTTCAATTGCTGGGTAATTTCTTCAGAGGGATCGATTGGAGGTATCAGATGGCTCTGGATGCTGCGAGCAATGGTAATTTCAACACGAGATATCCCGATGATGCTTATGTGCTGATCGAGAACTTGGCGTCTAGCAATAGCACCAAGAATGTAGACTTTGAGCGGAAGACGCAGGTTGAGAATTTGGATGGATCGCAGATTGCTGAGGTTCAAGCCAAGCTGGATTCAGTGCACAATCTCCTGACGGGTAAGACAAAGAAGGTTGTATACTTTGCTGATGAGGTCAAGAATTTTGAAAAAGATGAAGTGGAAGACGTTAACTACATTGGTGGTGTTGGTTTTCAAGGTCAGAGATTTCAATACCAGCAGAACAACAAACCAATTGGTTTTGGAACAAATCAGTATCTACAGAAACCGATGCAGAGCAGCGCCTATGGGAGTTCATCTTACCAGACTCCGCCGCCTAAGACTCAAGAGAGCAAGGTTGAATCCATGCTTGAACAGATTCTTGAGGGACAGCAAAAGATGACAGTGGATTTTAATGCGAAGATGGACGCCATGTACACCAATCTTAATGGAAAGATTGAAGCTCTTAGCATTCATCAGAAGATGCTGGAAACTCAATATGCTCAGACATCAGCAGCTGTCAAGGGAAAGATGGTTCAATCACAGCATGACTACGTCAATGCAATCACCACAGGAGGTGATTTTGAACCTGATACGTCAGTGTCGACCGACACCAACCAAGTGTCGACCGACACCAACCAAGTGTCGACCGACACCAACCAAGTGTCGACCGAACTACCAGTATCGATCGACACCAGTTCTGGTGTCGATCGACCACCCCCCGCAGACTGAGCTGAAAATTTCAAAATCACCAAGGATTGTTGAGGAACGTGTCTACAAGCCTAAATTGCCATAGTCCTTTGCCACAAGACATCTCAGAAACCCATCACTGCAGAGAAGTTGCTTGCTTTTGAGAAGATGGTGAGGAATGTTCCTAATAACATTTCATTTGAAGAAAGCTGTGGAAATCGCCCCCTGCTTGGTTACTCCGAGGTTGCAGAGAAACTGAGGAAGGGATTAAGGCACTCTTCATCAAGGCAAGAAGTACACACCTCCAATGAAGCAGTTGACTAAAAAGGAAGCCCAGGAAAATTTTCAGTTCCATGTTCTATCCTCTGGAGTTGATTTCAAAGAGTCTCTCGTTGACTCAGGGTCTAGCGTCAATGTCATGTCAAAAGCAATTGCAGAGAGATTGGGAGCTGATATTTGATCTCCGAAGACCGCCTCTTACATTCGCAAACTCTTCCACCTCGCTCCCATACGGTACAATCCCTGATTTACTCGTCAAAGTAGGAGATTGTCTGGTTTTCTACTGATTTTCAGGTTTGTGGAAATGAGTGCAAGATCTAGTACACCTTTGATTCTTGAAGAACGTTTATGGCTACAGCTGGGCAATTATGGACACACACCAGTAGGTGAATCTCGTTCTGCCTACATTGACAAAGAGGTAAACTACAAAGCCATTCCTACTAAGAGGAGCTCCCAGGACATGTCTCTTGCATCACTGTTGTCACGGGAGAGACATTGGTGATTGATCTGTTGGACGAGCCTAAATGATGAGCTCTTTCATAGATCTTTTGGATGGCCCTTACTATCATCACCAAGAAAGACATCAAAACAACTAAGGCAAAAAAAAAAGGTGAAGAACAAGAAAATCGAGAGTGCTACCCATGTGACTCTTACCCCTCAGAAGTGTGATGAGGATATGATTGAATATAAGGTGAAGTTGTAAGGGAACCTACAAACCATTCTCTAAGGTTAGAGTTATCCTCCTTCAGAGCTGAAAGAGAAAGGAAAGGATGTTGAGCAGAACTGTGAAGTTGGAGATGTCTGGTTGTGGAGCTTACTTCGGGTTTAATTCTCGACCCGATCCTGACTGATAGCTGAGCCCCGACACGGTCAAGCTAATGACGTGAAACAAGCGCTTAGTGGGAGGCAACTCACTGGTGAATTTGTATATAAGTTTTGATTTCAATTTTATTTCTGATTTTGTGTCTTGAGTCTGCACGAGAAACAGGTCCAGACGAGCAGTATCGATCGACACCACTCAGTGTCGATCAATACATCTATGAAAAAAGGAGCTTCTGTCAACAAACACCTGGTATCGCTCAATACCAGGCTGTATCGGTCGATACTGACCATCACACGAACGGTAACTTCTTTGCCTTTCATTCGCAGTCTGTTCCTTTGATTTCTTTTACCAAATCTAGACTAGATAACATTGGGGACATTGTTGTTTAAGTCTAGGGGAGGTGATTACTGACATTGTGTTTGTTTCTCTTAGAGTCAGTCATCTTTGAGTCAAATTTTTGTTTTATTGAGTCAAAACCTGTTGGAGATTATTAACTTTGCTTGATTTCATTGTTTTGACTTTGTTTTTAAGTAACCATTGTCATAGAATCAGCTCTAAGATCGACTAATGAAAATCCAAGGACTAACCAGTTGACTAGGAAACAACCATGTCTCCAGCAAATTTCTTCTAGATCCTGAGCCAAATTTTGCACTTCACCTCTGAGGTTGGTATTCACTGAACTTGATTCATCATTCATATCTGACAAAGGAACCCATGCGTTTGAAAATTTTGGTATATCCTCTCCCTTGACACACATTGATGCATAATTTCCGCCAAGAAGAGGGGTAGGAACATTTCCTGTGACCCCTTTTTTCTACTTGGATAAGGAATGATCACACAAAAGTCTGAAGCGAGGGGTAGGAACATTTCCCGAGACCCCGTTATTTGCCAAAGACTTTTGATACCTTGAGAGGGGAGAACCGAGAATTCGGTGGCAAACACAATCAACTCGCGTCTCAAACCTTGGTTTGTATATGCGAAGCTAAAAATAAAAAAAATAAAAAAAAAATAAGAAGAACATAAAAAGAGATAAATCTGGGGAGAGGAAAACAATACCAAAAGTGTGCAATTTGGGTGGTTCTTTAGTCACGATATCGCATGAGGAAGAATCTAGAAGGTTCCTGAATATCAACAACAATGATGAACGGCAATGAAAGGATTTTATTTAGTATGATTGATGCTGTGAGATAATGAGTGGATACTGGGAAGCTGCAATTGTCTACGGAGAAGTACATGGTGGTCAGATCCGAAACTGCTTAGGTGATGATTGGGAGCTTGGAAAAGGAGTCATTACAATATCTCAAGAAAAGGTGAGTCTCCATGTTTTTCAAACCTCTTCCTCTTTTTGGTCTTCTGTTTGCTTGAGGGCAAGCAAAGACTAAGTCTGGGGGAGTTGATATATCATGGTTTTTACCCACTTTCAACCATGATATAAGTCCTTTTTCTGAGTCTTTTTAGTAGTTTTAGAGTCTTTTAGGTTCTTTTCAAGATGTAGGCACATATGGAGCTAAATTGGATTTATGGAAGCTTTTGAAGCATATTGGATCTGAAGCAATTCGGAGAACTGAAGCTAGCATCGATCGACACCTGAGGAGCATCGATCGACACCATTGTTTGGAAGAGACGCGATTAAAGATCCCAATATCGATCGATACCATTTACGGTATCGGTCGATACCAGTGATCATAACGCGCAACAAGACCCGAAGATAAACCAGAAGCTTTCCTTATTTTTCGAGATAGACTCCTAAACGTGTTTTAGCTATATAATTAGGTTTTTCAGCCTCCAGAAGGAGACATTTGATTTTCTGGAGATAGAGTTTTCTGCAATTGAGTTTTTGGGAGAAGAACCTTGAACCCTATTTGTATTCTTATGATATCTATTTTATTCATGATGTTTGTCTCATTCACCATGTCTGAGTAGATTCTCTGTTAGGTTTAGGGTTGTTTAAAAGGTGTTTGATGAATTATTAGATCTGATTTATTTGTTAAGGAATATCCATAGAGCTTTTCACCTAGACTTGAGATTAATGCTTATTCTAGCCTCGCGAACTAGAATATGATGTTAGGTTGAATAATTGGCAAGAAAGTGTGATTAGTTTCCTGAACTAGTGTTTGGTGAGCAAAAGACCTATTCGCAAAGAAATTTGGTTTAGGATTTTGTGAACAATTGAACTTGATCGTTAATGCTTGTTTGAATTTATAGAATTTGCAAAGAAATTTGGAATTATAGGTTTAGACATAGATAGTCTTCATAACGACAGTTGGTTTACTTTATATTTGTGTTTCAAGTTCAAGAGCGGAGCTTATTTCATTCCTGACATTTGATCTGATTGATAATTCTGATTGCCTGCAAACTTCCCAAAAGCATAGCGTTTTTCCCATTGATTTATTACTTCGTTTTAATCGTTTTGTTACCTTTAATTACATTTATTTTACTTAGCTTAATTCGAGTCTTAATATCTATTGAGTGAATTCTTGAGTCTTTGTGGTTCGACCCCTATATACTGCAGCTACTGCTTTAGTACTTTTATGGTATTATATTTGAGCATATCACTTGTTATCTCTGACCATTTAGGGTTACAGTTAAATGTGATGAATAGATCAGGAAAACCATAATGCTTACAGATTGTCATAGCATCATAATAGTTTTGTACCATATATCTATGACCGCCTGTGAATGAAAAAGGTATAATGACTTTTTGTCTTGTTCAATCATCGTGTTGCTCCCTCTTTCCTTAGCATCTTGAATTGTTTTCAAATTATCACATCTTAACTTAGACTAATTGAACTTAATGAAAGATAGCCTAGATGATTCAATAGTGGTAAAAGAATTAACTTAAATTTGTTGGAACAATCTCTTAGATTATAGTAGAGTATGAGGCTCATTCTTTCTCTCATGTATGCGGAATGCAAACCATTGTCTCAAGCTAATACATTTCTTCTTATTCTTTGTTGTTTATACCCGTGAAAGCTTTCTCTATACCAGGCCTCTAACCATCTTCACCATAACATAGAATAAGAGGATACTCTAATGCTAAATAGGATGGATGAGTCTCACTTATACGTTGAAGTTGTCCACTTGTACTCTCTTGGATAACAATATCTCATTGTGGCATTTTGTTCTGAAAATCACCATGAATTAATGCATCAACTTCAGATGTTGTAGGCATGTAGAAATTCCTACCATCTTTACCTACACGGTCACTAACAATTCGCATGTGGAATGTCTCATCTTTGATATTCTTAAACCTATCTCTAACTGACCAGGAATTATCAACATAAGGGTTAACATTTTTAAGCATATTAATAATGGCTTCGATGATTTCTGGCCTTAATTTCCTTTTCCCTCCTTCATTATTTGTTTGTTGACTCTTTTTGCAATTGAAAACGAATAAGGTGTTATGATAGAAACAACTAAGCATTTTATCTTATCAAAGTATATTATATATTTTATAATAGTAAAGAGTGATATAGTTTATTGAGATGGTCTAACCTTATAATATTAGCTCTGTTGTTGACTTCATTTTCAATATCAACTATGTAAAGTTGAGAATAATTAGAATAATCATCTTCTTTCGGTTTCAAACTGCCGATTAAATAGTAGTTTGCTCCTTGTAGTCGAAACATATTAGGTCCATTACCTTTTGGCATGGAACAATCGACTTTACCACCAAAAGAAGTCATAGCAAAAACCATATTATAAATCCTCAGATTCTATCTGAAATGTCTACTAAGGGGATCATCACTTGTCATTAACTTTTGGATTAATGCTGGTGACTGTTTCAGATAAGGCAATTTCACTGTTCCTTGTGAACAACATAAAGAAAAAGTAGGATCCTTCTGATTTTTTCTCTTGTTAATACGCTCTGCATACCACATCAAATCTCCACAATATCTAAACTTTGATGTAGAAACACCATGATCTAAATAGTTTAAAAAAACAATAAATTAGAATGAGGAATATGGTAACCATGGATATTGAGACACAAAATCATTAACTAAAATGAGTTGAATACCTGATTTTGTTTTAACATTTGTTTGATTGTCAATTTGTGTGGACAGTCTATTGTGCTTGGATGAATTTGCAACTCCAAATGCCACTTTTAAGCTATGCTTTAATTTAGAAAGCAACTGAAATCTGTTATGGTTATAAAGAATACCATCCTCTAACCCTTCTTCTTGATCAGCAGCATGACCCTCATTGTCATTATTATCATTACTACTATTGTAGTAGCCTTGCTCTAGTCTTACACTTTGTAATCCCATTATTTGGAAGTTGTATATTAAATTATCAATAGTATTAGATACATATTAGTTTTAATATGTAAATTAAGAAATGGAAAATAGTAAAGGAATTGCTAAGATGGTTACCCTTCATGTTAATCATGACATAGTGAATTTTCAAAATCTGCTTCCAAGTTTGTTTGAACAAAAATACTTTCTTTGCCAACTGTTTTAAATGGGTGCTGTTTGCTAGTACACGAAGTAGATACTATACATGTTTGACCTAAAATGATAATTATACTTTTACAATGTAATTAAAAATTAGCTTAATCAATTTTTCATGGTGACTAACCCGATTTCCTTTGGTTTTTAGGTTTCTCGATGAGTGGAATAGAAGAATGGTTCTGTGGTCTGCATAAATTTGTGATTTCATGAAGAGATTTTTGGGTAGTTATCCCAGAGCTACCATTGCTGGCTATAAAGGTGGACGTTGACTTATAGTCTACAGAAGAAAGACGTTTTGGTAAGTAAAAATTCGATAAAGTATTGACATATAGTGTCCAAGAACATTATATATGAATGAAACTAACTAAAGTTACCATTCCCTAGTTAAATGTTGAAAAAACATTCATTTATATTCTTACTTGAAGATGTAGGTTGCAGTCTACCAACATTTGACATATTGGAGGTACTTCCAGTACCAATCACTGAAATTTAACAGTATAATAAAATTTAGAAATCAAAAAAGTTGACAAAAAATATGAATACACATAATTAAGTACCTTCAGATTGTGTCATATTAGCAGATGAGCATCTAGGAGCTATATGAGGAGTTAGAAATCTGTCTTGGCTACTTGCTGGTAAATTTGTAATATCTTTCAAAATATTTCCAGAAGGTGATTTAAGAGAAACAAAACCACTATTTACAAATTCAGTATTTTAAGTAATCTGACTTTGAGGAGTGATAGATGAACCTAGCCACTTTTCTTCTGAGGACGATTCTCTAACTCATCATTCCACAAATTTTGTTTCTTCTTCATGGCTGCGTGATGCTTATGAGGAACATGGTTTAATTTTATGTGATACTCGTAGTAAAGTAGATCAATCCTAAAAATCGAAATGTAAATTTAATAATTGATTATGTGAATATCTTTTTTTCTAAACAATAAAGATATTATTGTTTATAATAGTAAAAACATATTTGAGTTTCAATGCTTTTAATAGAGTTTGGAGATGTATTATTAGAAATATAATCTCCTTGAAATAGTAGATTTGTTTGGAGTGAATGAATTGCAATGTGAACAACTAATATTTGTTTGCTTTAAAACATGAAAGCTGAAATCGGGTATATAGTAAAGGAGAAAAGATTCTAGAAAACCCATTATTCTTCAGCAAAAGGTAAGTTAATTAAATCTATTATGAAATTGACTATTTTACACAATATTGTAATAAGCAATAGGTAATTAATTATATAATAGAAATACAATTAAATATAACACAAAATGATCTTAATAACTAAAACTAGACAAACCTTCTTACTTAAACCACACAAAGCATAAAATAGTTCTTTCAAGGTTACACTAAACCTTGTTACTGAAAAGTAAAACATATCAAATTCACATTACATAATATCAGATTTTTAATCCCATAATAACTTGAACTTCCGTAAGTTGGAACCAATGCTCTCCAGCTCCACCAAATCATTTTATTCCCTATCTTCTCGATTAATCAGACACCAAACTGAACTCATCCTAACGCATCTGGACGTTCAAATGTAGTCCATTAATAGGGGTTATCCTTAGGAATTATATGTAAAGTTTGGATTAAAGAAAACTTTTGAACATCCTTCACAATTGATGATACATGGGCGACCTATAATGATAAAAAAGCATTAACCTACTATATAGATTGTTTTCAAAACTGATAGCTGATAAATTCTAAACAAAATATAAGATTCAATACATTGTCTTTGACCTGTGTACAAAAACCTTAGCACACAAAAAAAAGATTCTCACGGTAAGTGTGATCAAATCGTCCATCAACGCATAATCTCTGGAAATGATCATCTATGATCTCTGGAAATCATCAATCGTCCTTCACGATTGATGATACATGGGTGACCTATAATAATACAAAAAAGCATTAACCTACTATATAGATTGTTTTCAAAACTGATAGCTGATAAATTCTAAACAAAATAATAGATTCAATACCTTGTCTTTGACCTACATACCAAAACCTCGGCACACAAAAAACATGGTTTTCACAGTAAGTGAGAACAAATTGACCTCATCAACAATAGTTTCACATAAATCTAAAATTTTTAAAAAACCAATTAAAAACCTGTTAAAAATATATATTATAACATAGAAGAAAGGAAACTTTTCCAGGATCTTTATAAAAAAGTAACAAAAAGTATCATTCTCTAGAACTCTCTGTCTTCGAATATCAGAGTACCGATGAAAGTCAAAATAAGAAAGGGGGATGCTTATCTAGCTTCAGTCATTTTAGTTTCATAGATAAACTTTATATGGGAAGGGTGGGATGTGTTTAGAAATCTCCTTGTCTGTCTAATGATCATGAAATTTTTAATGCAGTACCAAGATTCATCCTTTAGAACTCTTAAATGATCCTGCTCGAAAGGTCCACCAGTCTTGGTTGCTTCAGTTTTGGTACCCTGCATGCATAATAAAGACACATGAGCTGACCATAACATAATACTAAAGAAAGGAGAATGTTAAGTAGGGTTTGATTTAACTTTCATTACAAAATCTGACATGAATTTTTGATGAGAACTGTAACGCCCGTGTTCCGGAAAAAGGAAATGTTATTGAGCTCGGGATTTTGTGAGGTCGGGTTCCGACATTAAAGTCGAGTTCGGACCGCGAGCCGACTTGTCTGGTCAGCGTGGGATCAGAAAAGTGAGGCAAGTGGATTAGTGGGTTGGTAAGATTAGTGGGTTTGGTGGGATTAATCAGTGGAATCCCTAAACACCCTATAAAACTCTTTTTCTTCTCTTTGGGCAGCCATTTTTGGTGGCTGAGAAGGAGATTTTTGAGAGCGAGAGAGAGTTCTTACCTTGAGAGAAGAAGAAGGACAAGTCCTTGGAAGTGGACTCGGATTCAGCAGACAGAGTTTGGGAGAAAGAGGTTTCGACCGATCAAATCGTGTCCAAAGGTAACGATATTTGGTAGAGTTTTAGTTAAGCCTTTAATCTAGATGTACCTCTTTGCGGAATTTGATTTGAGTCTGTGGTTTGAAAGTTATTCACGATTTCGTAGATGTGTTCTGTTTCCGTCGAAGGCAGGACCAGCGGAGACTCGGGGTTAGATCGCCGCCGCGTCTGTCGTCGGATCCTCACGAATTTTGGTGAGTAGTTTCAGGACATCTAGGGGCTTAATTGCACTGATTGGTTTTGAAATTGGACGGTTAGATCGAAAGTTAGGGTTCGATCTTCCCAGCGGCCGTTTCTGGTTTTTCCCCTGTTTTTACCAATTTGTGGTAACTTGGGTGTTTGGTTGTTGTATTGGCTGTACGTTGAGCTGAGCTTGTGTGAGCTCGTGTGTAAGGTTCTCCTGAGGTTGTGAGTGGAGTTACCTTGGCCTTTTCTCGTTGTGTTATCGAGGTGAGTGTGTGACCATGAGCTTATCTAAGCAATGGTGGTTTGTTTGGTAAGTTGTGATGGTTGTGTGATGTGTAGGATGAGTTTGTGATGATCCATCATTGATTTCTGTGGTATGTGTGGCAATGACGTGGTGTTCATTGTGTGGCAATGACGTGGTGTTCATTGTTGGTTGTTGTGTCAATGTTGTGGTGTTCATTGATGTATTGTTTATAATATTACTTGCTTGTGTGTATAGCTCGTAGTTGGGAGGATCGCCTCACTAAGTATTTGTGATAATACTTACGCATCTCATTGTGTGTGTGATGGAGGTAAGAATAAATTGTGGTCGTGGAATCATGGCGAGGAGAGGAGGATGATCTAATTCCCGGGGGTTTATGTTTAGTATTACAGTTTGGGAGTACAGTTTGTGTGTGCTTTGTTTTTCCATTGTGTAGGATGAATTCCTAGGATTGGAATTGTGTTTGATTGTGTGTGTTGGTAATATTATCTTATGGGGGATAATTTTACTGTGTTGTATCAAATATATGTTTAAATTCGAATTCGGTTTGTGTGTATGCGAATATTATTAGGAAATAATATTTGCTTGTTTTCGCAAAAAAAAAAAAAAAAAAAAAAAACAAAAATATAGATAACCCGGGTGCAGTCGTCTCAGTGTTGGTATCAGAGCATTTACGGTTCTAGGATGGTTTAGGAAGTTTAATTAGATTAATTGAATTTCCTGTTGCGTGATGCATGTGGTTGCTTGAACCGTGAATTGTGCTGTCTTAATTGATTATGTGTGAGTAGTCAATTGAGTGTGGTATGGGGTCTTAGATCATCCTCTTCGAGCCTTCAATGAGATTCCACAGTAAGTTGTTCTGTTTTCTGCCTTTGGTGTTGTGTTCTGAGCTTACGTGGTGGAAGTGCAGATGGTTCTGAGAGGCAGAGGTCGAGGGCGTGGTCGTGGTCGTCCGCGTGGCCCAGGTCGTAGAGCCCCTTTAGTGGAGGAGAGTGTGGCACGAAGTGCTACGGTTAAGCAGGTCATGGATTCGCATGCGGGTTCAGAGGAGTCTGAGGGTGTGGCCGGTGTGAGTGCTGGTTTTGCCGGGGTGGGTGCCAGTGTGGCTGGAGGTCCAGCGGGTGCTGTCGGTGTGGCAGCGGGTTTGGCTCAGGCTCGGGATGATCGCATTGTGGATCTATTGACCAGGCTGTTGGAGCGGTTACCAGAGAGGGTACCGGAGCAGGCTCAGGTAGTACCACTTGTGGTGGTAGAGCAGCCGAGAGTGGCGGTTGCGGTTGCAGAGGAGTTTTTACCTTACGTGAAGATGATGGAGCAACTGCAGAGGATTGACACAGGATTCTTTTCCGGGGGTGCCAAGCCTGAGGAGGCAAATGAGTGGAGGATGCGGTTGGAACGGAATTTCTGTTCGATTAGGTGTCCTGAGGGGTACCGGGTGGATCTCGCAGTCCACTATCTGGATGGTGATGCACATCTGTGGTGGAGAGGTGTTACACCCAGACGGGCTCAGGCCGATATGACCTGGGCTGATTTTGTGTTGGAGTTGGAGTTTTAACTCCAAGTATTTTATCTCCGGAGGCGTTGGAGCCGGTTGGAGGGGCGGTTCTTGGAGTTATTCTCAGAGGAACCGGAACGGTTCGAGAGTATGAGGCAGAAGTTTAACCGTCTCAGTGTGTATGCTGGTCGCGTTATGGAGGGAGACCAGGCTCAGGTGCGACGGTTTATGAAGGGTCTTCGGGCCCGACTTGAGGAACCGTTGCTTGGTGCGGTCTTTTGGCACTGTTGGAGAGTTGGTGGAGAAGGCTGCTTTGATCGAAGATGGTCTGAAGGACGAGGTAGTGGTGGCCAGTCCGGTTTTCAGGCGAAGAGGTCGGCAGCAACAGTCTGGTTCAGGCAAGGGTGATAAGCCTGTTCAAGGCCAGAAGCGTAAGTTCGAGGGCACTCAGAGGAGCAGTCAAGGTGGTCAAAGATGCTTCAGGTGTGGGAGCAAGGATCACAGGATTGCTAGTTGTCCTCAGAAGGACACGCGTGCGATACGCGGGTGTGTTTCCACTACAGAGAGGCAGGACACATCAAGACGAAGTGTCCCAAGCTGCAGCGGACGGAGGTGGCGGTGACACCACCAACGAGGCAAAGCGGGACGGCGCCCGAGTGTTTTCCATGGTGGAGGACGGGTGAGCCGAGTTCTGGGCAGATCACAGGTAAATTCCTAGACTTAATAAAGTTCATTTCTTGTAGTTTTGGAATTGGTATACTTGTGGTGTGTGGTTGAGTCTTTTAGCATATGACACTTGTGAACGGACCTTGCTCGTGTGGGGGTCTGAGTCCCATGGGTTATTTGACTCGGGAGCATCGCATTGCTTCGTTCTACACGGAATTAGCCGAGCGGGGCAATTTTCGGAGTGAACCGGTGATCAGAAGGGAGTGGTTAAGGTTGCTGGAGGGAAGTTTCTACCCATTCGGGGTCGAATCAGAGATGTGGACATCCAAGTGGTTGAGGAATCCATGTCAGCGGACTTGATCGTTTGCCCTGTGGAGCTGTACAATGTCATCCTAGGGATGGATTGGCTAGGAAAGTATAGAGCGCATCTGGATTGTCACCGGGGGCGTGTGGTGTTTGAGCGGAAGAAAGGGAGGTTGGTTTATCAGGGAGTGAGACCGACTTCGGAGTCTTGTGATCTCTGCTATGCAGGCAGAGAAAAGGTCTGCTAGAAAAAGGTCGCGAGGCTTATCTGGCGACAATTGTTACTTCCATAGACTGTGGGTGCGGTTGAAGTGGGAGATATTCGGGTTGTTCAAGTGTTCGAGGATGTTTTTCAAGTCGTTGCAGGGATTATCACCACCTTGGTCTGATCCCTTCACGATTGAGTTGGAACCAGGGACGACACCAATATCGAAGGCCCATACAGAATGGCTCCAGCAGAGATGGCTGAGCTAAAGAAAGCAGTTGAGGGGGTTGTCGGATAAGGGTTTCATCCGACCGAGTAGTTCACCGTGGGGAGCACCGGTGCTATTCGTGAAGAAAAAGGATGGAAGTTTCCGGTTGTGTATCGACTTATGGGGTTTGAATCGGGTCACGGTGAAGAACAAGTATCCTCTTCCGCGGATTGATGAGTTGTTGGATCAGCTGCGAGGGGCTACTTGGTTCTCCAAGATTGACTTGGCATCGGATACCATCAGATTCCGATAGATGTGGCGGATATCCGGAAGACTGCTTTCAGGACTCGGTACGGACATTACGAGTTTGTAGTGATGCCGTTTTTGGATTGACGAATGCACTAGCAGCGTTCATGAGGTTAATAAACAGCGTGTTCCAGGAGTATCTGGACGTGTTAGTGATCATATTTATAGATGACATTCTGGTGTACTCAAAGAGTCCTGAGGAGCATGAGGTTCATCTGAGAACGGTTTTGGGAGAAGCTGCGAGAACATAAATTGTATGCTAAGTTGGCAAGTGCAGCTTCTGGCAGCGGGAGATCGATTTCTGGGTCATTTGTATCTGAGGCTGGAGTTTCAGTTGATCCAGAGAAGATCCAGGCTATCAGGGAGTGGCCGAGGCCGAGGAATGCTACTGAGATCAGAAGTTTTCTTGGCTTGGCGGGGTTATTACCGGAAGTTCGTTAAGGGTTTTGCAAGTATGGCTCAGTCCGATGACGAAGCTGACGGGGAAGGATGTTCCTTTCGTGTGGTCTCCAGAGTGTGAGACAGGTTTCGCAAACCTGAAGGCAATGTTGAAGGTGTGCACCAGTCTTGGCGTTGCCAGAGCCGGGCGAGCCATACGTGGTGTACACGGATGCTTCGAGAGTGGGTCTCGGATGTGTGTTAATGCAGAGGGAAAAGGTATATTGCTTTGCTTCGCGGCAGTTTGAGGAAGCATGGAGGGACAATTACCTACCACCTGATCTTGAGATGGCTGCAGTTGTGTTTCGCCCTGAGATTTGGAGATGCTTATCTTTATGGTGCGAAAGGTTGCAGGTGTTCACGGATCCTAAGAGCCTGAAGTACACATCTTCACCCAAGCCAGAGTTGAATCTGAAGCAGAGGCGCTGGATGGAGTTGGTGGCGGGTTATGATTTTTGGAGATAGTCTCAGCCATCCTGCGTTAAAGCTAACTTGTTGACAGAATGCTTTGAGTCGGTAAGCGGTGGTTTCAGCTCGGAAGCAGGACATGGAGTCTTGGTTAAGTGAGCTCAGCACGTTGAGTTGTGTGTTGCATTCTCAGGAACCGTTAGGCTGAGGCGGTTAATCAGGCCATACTCTTACGAGCAGGGTTCGGCTTGGCTCAGGAGAGGATGCAAGAGTGATAAAGGCTTCCAGAGTGAGGGTTCCGAGTGACCAGATCTCTGGCTAATGGGACTTCCTTGTCATTGAGAAGGGTGTTGTGCGCACTTAGCACAGGATTTTGAGGCGAGAGATTTCTGATGAGGCCATGCGAGTATAGTTCCCATTCTACTGAAGGCGACTAAGATGTAAACGGATCCTAAAACGGTATTATCACTGGGTTGGGATTGAAGAGGGATGTGGCTAATTGGTTGCAATTGCGATGTGTGCCAGTTAGTGAAGCAGAGCATCAGGTTTTCCGAGCGTTTGTTGCGGAGTTTAACCCATCCTAAGTGGAAGTTGGGATATGATCACGATGGATTTCGTGGTTGTTTGCCTGGTTTCTCGGACCAAGGATGCTATTTGGGTCATCGTTGATCGGTTGACTAAATCGGCACGTTTCGGCTATTAATGAAACCGATGGAAGCTGCGGGTTTTGGCTAGGATATGTGCAAGGATAGTGAGACCTTTATGGGTACCGGTGAGCATAGTGTCAAACCGGGATCCTAAGTTCACTTTTTCATTTTTGGAATGCGTTCCAGGCTTGAGATGGGCCTAGGGTAGGGCAGCTAGACACCATCATGACAGTCCAAGCTTATGAGTACGACTTATCATCCTCAGACTATGGCAGTCCGAGAGACCATCCAAACTTCTCGAGATTGCTGAGGATGGTGTGTACTCGACTGGGTGGTCAATTGGGTCGGGATCACTTAAGCATTGGTAGAGTTTGCCTTACAATAATAGGTACCAGGCAAAGTATTGGGATGGCTCCATAATGAAGGCGCTTATGGGAGACCATAGTCGTATCAAACCGTTGTGTTGGACTCAAGTGGGGGAGAAGGAGCACGATTGGGTTGCGGTTTTGTTCAGGGAAACCTAGCGGAGAAGATCCGGGTTTGAGACCTGAACATGAAGGAAGCTTAAGGAATCGGCAAAAGATGTATATGAGCCCCGACTAGAAGAGAAAAAGAAGCTTGTGTTCGAGTGGAGATAGTGTGTCATC
>SMJT01000045.1:349081-408315 GCA_004349715.1 Crucihimalaya himalaica
CTGGTCGCGCGACCAGTCGCTGGTTTTTTCAGCGACTCGAATTTGGCAGTCGCTGGTCGCAGGATCCCGCGACTGCCAAACGAACAACAAGCAGTCGCGGTCGCTGGTCGCAGTCGCCAACGACTGCCAAACGAACACCACCTAACTAGATTGATACTAATATTTTTATATTTAATACTTTCAATACGAAAAAGTGGATTAAAGTTTTCTCAATACAGTTTAATTAGACAGTTACTTTCGTTTGACCGTAATAAAGACAAGATAGTTACCATCAGGTGTCGATGGTGGCCTAATTTCAATTTCAATATGGTACGCACAAGTTATCTATGATTTAAGAAAACATGGTTAAGAATTCATGTTATATATTTTTCTTGAGACTTATATCATCATCTTACTGAAAACTAGAACTACAAGAACTCAAATTTAAATAAGCAATATTGGAAGAAATATATATATATATATATATATATATATATATATATATATTTATAAGAAATGGCATCTTCACTGAAAATTATATCTTAGTAGATACTTCCATGTTTCATCGAACGACATGATACTTCTTTTTCGGGTCATGCACATGAACCAACTTATACCTAACATAGTGTTGCCACTCGTTCATACAACAAATTAATTAATTAAATTGTGATGTGAACTTTGTTATTCTATTAACTCTTTCTTATTTTATTTAAGCTTATATTTCTATTCATGCTTACGAAAAATGTTCCTTCCACGGATTGTCGGATCTATCTGTTATAGTATTGGCTAAATTATTTAAGGGAACATTTAGGTTTCTGCCACTTTGTGCAATGTTTTTATTAGAAAAAATAGTATGAATAAAATTCTAAGCGAATAAACCAAAGTGATCCCTCACGTTTAGATATTTAAGTCTGAAGACTATATTTATTGGTCTCTTCATTATTATAGTCTTTCAGATCCAATATCATTATATTGACCGACAACCATAGTAGAGCATATCCATAAAAATATAGATTATTTATCCACAAGCTCAACTGATATAATGTACGAATTCAGATTTATTTGCATCAAAATAGTCTTATTCTGATGACCGATGAACTAATTATGGTCCTTTCTCTTCTATATATCACAATAAAAATGATTATAATCTTATATTTAGATGATAATAATGCTGTCTTTGTCTAACTAATTTATTTATGTAGCTCATATGTATATGTCTTTTTGGATAAGTTTGTGAGATATTATTCTTATGGTTATGGTAATAGTCATGAGTATACTGACCATTTTAATAAATACAATATTTTTATTTTCTATTAAATTGATTTTTTGTTATATAGAGGAATTAATTTCACTAATATATATCTACACTATCGTCTAAGTCCATCTCCAACAAGAGGTTCTAACCAAGTTTTTTAAAATATAAAAAAGAAAAATATTAGAAAAGAAAGAAAGAGAATGAGAAAGGGTTCTCAAATAAGATACCCAAGTTCTTGTTTAAGATACTCATAATACATTTGTCATTCACTTGATTGTTCAATTTTTTTCTTTCAATTTAAAATTTTGTTTTATAATCAAATTTTATTAAAATATTATATATTTTTTGTTTAAGAACTCCTAAGAGTATCTAATGGTTATGGGTGCTCTAAGAATCTTTCAGTAATCCTCGTTCTGGAGAATATTCGAATCCATGATGCTCAAGCTTAAACGAAACCTTAAACTAATTCAAAATGTTCCTTTAGGATTGCTCCGGTTGATAATGAAAGAAAAAGTAAAGAATTGATGAACATTGTATGGTATACTGTATATACATCTGATTATAATGTTTGTGCGTGTGTGGATTAAGAAAAGTAACTTTTTGTAGAGTTTGGAAAAGCAGAGGAGTAAGAAATTTTTTTTTTTACTCTAGTCTTTAATACGAGCTTTAATCACATGACTAACATTTTAAAACAAGGGTTTGGCACTTTGGCCGATATAAAACAAGTTTAAAATGCTGATTGTCTTTGTCTCAAGCGACAATGTTCTTGAGACACTGTACATAGTCAATAATGCTACATAATAGTATAATCAAAATGGAGATTGTAAATTTCTGAATTTGTTTTTCTAACCAAGAGCTATTAACATAACTTGAACATAACTAGTACTTAGTATTTATTGCATGAGTGACTTTATTTTATTTGTTTTGACCGTTAATAATCCATTAAATTTATTAACCATTTTGATCTATTAACTCATTAAAACTTAAATTTTCCAACTCGATAAGTTTATGAGTTGGATTGGATTGAGTTAGACTTAGACCCATAAATTTGTAACCAATTTGATATCCCTAGGCAGGGCTCACTGGCTTTATGACTCCCACAAGGGGAAGAGGGATTCGGTCTTCATTTTCGTGTTAGAATTTTAGTAGCAGACTCATAAACTAGATGTACCTTGGAAGTGGACTCGGATTCAACAGACAGAGTCTGGGAGAAAGAGGTTTCGACCGATCAAATCGTGTCCAAAGGTAACGATTTTTGGTGGAGTTGTAGTTAAGCCTTTAATCTAGATGTACCTCTTTGCGGAATTTTATTTGAGTATGTGGTTTGAAAGTTATTCACGATTTCGTAGAGGTGTTCTGTTTCCGTCGAAGGCAGGACCAGCGGAGACTCGGGGTTAGATCTCCGCCGCGTCTGTGGTCGGATCCTCACGAAATTTGGTGAGTAGTTTCAGGACATCTAGGAGCTTAATTCCACCTATTGGTTTTGTAATTGGACGGTTAGATCGAAAGTTAGGGTTCGATCTTTCCAGCGGCCGTTTCTGGTTTTTGCCCTGTTTTTACCAATTTGTGGTAACTTGGGTGTTTGTTTGTTGTATTGGCCGTAGGTTGAGCTGAGCTTGTGTGAGCTCGTGTGTAAGGTTCTCCTGAGGTTGTGAGTGGAGTTACTTTGGCCTTTTCTCGTTGTGTTATCGAGGTGAGTGCGTGACCATGAGCTTATCTAAGCAATGGTGGTTTGTTTGGTAAGTTGTGATGGTTGTGTGATGTGTAGGATGGGTTTGTGATGATCCATCATTGATTTCTGTGGTATGTGTGGCAATGACGTGGTGTTCATTGTGTGGCAATGACGTGGTGTTCATTGTGGGTTGTTGTGTCAATGTTGTGGTGTTCATTGATGTATTGTTTATAATATTACTTGCTTGTGTGTATAGCTCGTAGTTGGGAGGATCGCCTCACTAAGTATTTGTGATAATACTTACACATCTCATTGTGTGTGTGATGCAGGTAAGGATAAATTGTGATCGTGGAATCATGGCGAGGAGAGGAGGATGATCTCATTCCTAGGGGTTTATGTTTAGTATTACGGTTTGGGAGTACAATTAGTGTGTGCTTTGTTTTTTTCCGTTGTGTAGGATGAATTCCTCGAATTGGAATTGTGTTTGATTGTGTGTGTTGGTAATATTATCTTATGGGGAATAATTTTACTGTGTTGTATCGAATATGTGTTTAAATTCGAATTCGGTTTGTGTGTATGCGAATATTATTAGGAAATAATATTTGCTTGTTTTCAAAAAAAATAAAAATAAAAATATAGATAACCCGGGTGCGGTCGTCTCACCATGTAAGGGCAATTGGATGCAGAAGAATGGCCACACTGAGATTGTTGGCTACTGTGATGCGGATTGGGCTGGAGACAAGACTGACGAAAAATCAACAGGAGGATATTGCACTTTTGTTGGCGGGAACCTGGTCACTTGTAGAAGCAAGAAGCATAAGGTGGTGTCAAGGTCTAGTGCTGAAGCTGAATACCGTTCTATGGCTGACACAACAGATGAGGTTATTTGGCTTAAGGCTTTACTACTGGTTCTCAGAATCAAGACCACTCAACCAATCATCATGCATTGTGATAATCAGGTTGTTATTCACATTGCTTCAAATTCAGTGTTTCATGAGCGCACCAAACACATTGAAGTTGACTGCCATCATATTCGGGAGAAGGTTGAACTTGAGATTATATCTCCAGCTTACACTAAGAGTTCTGATCAACTTGCACACATCTTCACCAAGGCAGCAAATTCAGAAGTGTGTAGCTCCATTCAAGGCAAGCTTGGCTTAGTTGATCTTCACAAGCCTGGAATGTGATTGTTACACTCTTTTTCTCTTAACCATGGTTTTGTCCCACTGGATTTTCTTTGTAAAGTTTTTAATGAGGTAACTCCTTTTTGGGCACGATCTTCTGCTGCCAAGCTTCAGGGGGAATGTAGGAATGATGGAGTCTTCCGTACAGCAACCCCGTACACCAACTCTGTACACCAACCATCTTCCGTACACAAACTACTGAAGTCTGACATAGTCTAGCATAGTCTGGCAAGATTCACGTACACCAATCACGTACATCAACGTCTACTTCTATACACCAATCTGCAATTATTGATGTGTTCTCTCTCTTGCATACATGGAGGAAAAATTTAAAATCTTTCTCTCTCTTTCATGGATCCTTTCTCATTTATGTAATCTTAACATCTATATTTCTCTATGGTCTATATATTTGTATCTTTTAGTACAATTCATATTAAGAGAAATAATATACAGTTTCTCTCTATTCTCTCTATTCTCTCTATTCTCCTCTATTCTATCTTATATACTTCCGCATATATTTCTACAGTCGATATAGGTCCAACTAAATATTATCTGATCTTGTTTTAATTTAGAACGTTATAGCTGATATATTGGTATCTTGATAAAATGATGTATATACTTAAGAACTCGTGATATTAACTATACATTTAGGGATTCTAGTCTATATTATATACAAAATGTAAATTAATACTCTATGGTTTAAAATCAAGGGGGAATGTCCAAAACTAACTCAAAATTAAGTTTGAATACAAAAGTAGATCCCAAATTGAAACAAAAGCAAAAGTAGACCAAAACAGTAAGAAAATTACGTTAACCCCCTTCTCTACAAATAAAAAAATAGAAGTTGCAGTAATAGCTTTAACTTTCGTGCGGCTGAGAATTCATGAACGAAGTCTTAAATCGTAATTAAATCTTAGATTGAAAATAAGAAAATAATAAAAAATAATTTTATTGCAATCTCTTATACATAAAACAAGTTTATCCAAATATGAACTTTATAAATTAAAATTTAAAAAAACTTCATGATATTAAACCTTTTCAGGTTGATTATGTTCTAAACCCCAAAAACAGTTGGAGACTTCGTTCAAAAAGTCTAAAATCGTAATTAAATGTTAAATTTAAATTAAAAAAAATAATATCATTGCAATTTTTTATTCAGAAATTAATTTTCTCTATATATGAACCTATAAACTAAAATTTCATAATAGTAAAGCATGTTAGGTTGGTTATGTTGTAGAAAACCCAATAACAATCGAAGGCTTTACATGCGAAGTGTCAAACCGTAATTAAATCTTATACTTAAATTAAAAATTTAGAAAAAATCTTTGGATAAATTTTTTTTTTTAGATAATTTATTTTAAATAAAAGTTAAGGGTTTAAAAATATATTTTTAAAACAATTTCATAAAACTAAGCCATGTGAGATAAACTATGTGAGGCATAATAGGTTTAGGGTTTGCTAAGGGATAAGAATTCATGTATATATCTTTAGGATTAGACTTAGGTAAATATTTTTTTTATATAAAATGCTGATTCTTCATATTGATAGATTTTGGATATATTACATTATTTTTACGTCAAATTTAAGTATTTATTAGGGATTGTTAACAAAAAATGAAAAAATATTGGAATTTAAAGTTTAGGGTATTGAGACTTGAACAGTGAAGTCTCATATTAGACTTTGTCTATAAGTATGAAATATTTTGTGAACGGAGACTTTACATATGAAGTTTAAAATTCAAAAAAATTTAGAAATTCAAAAAAATTCAAAAAAATTCAAAAAAATTGGAAAGATTTATGTTACTAAACTTACCCGAGAGATAAAAGAAATTATAATAGTTAATTTGGAAAAAAACCCCAAACAACCCTCTCTCTCTCTTTCTCTGAACCGTTGTCACCGTTGACTATTGGGGTATCCAATTCTCATAGTAAATCACCAAACGCCGACTCTCTCTCTCTCTCTCTCTTTCTTCGAACTATTGTTGCCGTCGACTATTAAGGTTTGTTATTCTCGCCAGAAATCACCAAACGCCGACTCTCTCTTCCGACTTTGTCTCTCACTCTTTCTTTGAACCGTTGCTGTTGACTAGGGTAGCTATTCTCGCCATAAATCACCAAACGACGACTCTGTCTCCCACTCTTTCTATGAACCGATACCGTTGAAAGTAATCCCAAATTTTTCCTTTTCGGTTCTAATTCCATCTTTATTTGATTCGCAAATATGGGATTCACAACCAACAACACTCTACTTAAACCTTTGTTGACAGTCATCTTTAAATCACTTTACTTGCCCGTGTCTGCATCATCGATTTCAGTTTTGTCTCATGTTTGTCCATTTTCTTTGTCAAATCTCGGATTTACAGTTACGAGAGTGTACGAGACTTCATATGTGAATTCTCCAACACTGACTTCATCTCTGAATTCTCCAACACTGACTTCACTAGTGAAGTCTCCAACAAAGACTTCACATGTGAAGTCTTCAACAAAGACTACACAGGGGAAGTTACGTACACTTCACAATCATCTAACTTCAGATTTTGTTATGTTGTGACAAAGTATTGTAATATGGCTACAAGAGAGGCAGTAACAAATGTGAAGCAAAGCGAGAGTTCCCAACAAAGCAATTCACCAAAGACACTGAGTCGGAGCCTGATAAAAGCATATGCTACTTCAGCGTATCACCTAAACTTCTTCAATCTGTGAAGAGTTTAGTGTATGAAAATGAATAGGATGTGATTTGGACTTCCCAACTGGATGTCTTCATAATGTACCACGAGCAGGAGATCGCATGGGCATCGAGGCAGGTCAACTTTATGCTCGGTTTCCAACTTGTATGCAAAAAGAAGAATGAGATATGGAGTCTCATTGGTGTAACCCCATTCTGTCCGTGAGTTCAAACACATCACCAGGATTAAGTGCGAATATAAAGTTTGTGGTGGGTGTGGAGGTTGGACCAAGCTACGAAGATTTGGTGTCAGCATGTAGACGCTGTGTTGAGTGGGATTCTGATGGTCGCTTGAGGTGGGACTATCGAGCCATTCTTGCCAGCTGCATTGATGCACTCCCACACTCTCAGGACATCAATATACTGTAGCATATCTAGTTTTATTATTTTGATAATATGTTTACAACAATGCCACAGATTAGCAACGATTTAGCAAGGAATCGTTGCTAAATCGTTGCAAAATTAATATTAAATTTTAATTAATTTGGCAACGATTCCTTGCTAAATCATCGCGACATGCCACCTAATTAGCAACGATTTAGCGACGATTTGTTGCAAAATCGTCGCTATCCTCGCGCAAATAAATATGGTCCAAATTTTAAAATTTTATTTCAAATTTTCTGAAATTGTGGCGTCAATTTAGCGATGATTTAACGACGATTCGTTGCAAAATCGTCGCTATCTTTGCGGGAAATAAAGATAATCCAAATATTTTAAATTTCATTTTAAAAATTTTGCCCTAGTTTAGAGTCGTATTTGGGTCGATTTCGTGACGTCCGCAAATTCCTATATATAAAAAACCATTCATTCTCTCCCAACTCACTCATTCACTCTCTTCTCTCACTCTCTCTCATATGTTTTTCATGGATTGAAATACTTAGATTAGGATTGGAATATTTAGATTAGGGTTGAAATATTATTGATATGATGGAAATATTTAGATTAGATTGGAATATTATTGTTAGGATAGAAATATTTAGTTATGGAATATTATACATAGATTAAAATATTTAGATTTTGAATGAAATATTTAGATTTTGAATGAAATATTTAGATTAGGATTGAGACGACCGCACCCGGGTTATCTATATTTATTTTTTTTTATTTTTTTATTTTTTTTTTTTTGCGAAAACATGCAAATATTATTTTCTAATAATATTCGCATACACACAAACCGAATTCGAATTTAAACACATATTCGATACAACACAGTAAAATTATCCCCCATAAGATAATATTACCAACACACACAATCAAACACAATTCCAATCCTAGGAATTCATCCTACGCAACGGAAAAACAAAGCACACACAAACTGTACTCCCAAACCGTAATACTAAACATAAACCCCCGGGAATTAGATCATCCTCCTCTCCTCGCCATGATTCCACGATCACAATTTATCCTTACCTGCATCACACACACATGAGATGCGTAAGTATTATCACAAATACTTAGTGAGGCGATCCTCCCAACTACGAGCTATACACACAAGCAAGTAATATTATAAACAATACATCAATGAACACCACAACATAGAAACAACAACCCACAATGAACACCACGTCATTGCCACACAATGAACACCAAGTCATTGCCACACATACCACAGAAATCAATGATGGATCATCACAAACCCATCCTACACATCACACAACCATCACAACTTACCAAACAAACCACCATTGCTTAGATAAGCTCATGGTCGCGCACTCACCTCGATAACACAACGAGAAAAGGCCAAGGTAACTCCACTCACAACCTCAGGAGAACCTTACACACGAGCTCACACAAGCTCAGCTCAACCTACAGCCAATACAACAACCAAACACCCAAGTTACCACAAATTGATAAAAACATGGCAAAAACCAGAAACAACCGCTGGAAAGATCGAACCCTAACTTTCGATCTAACCGTCCAAGTTCTACACAAATCGGTGGAATTAAGCCCCTAGATGTCCTGAAACTACTCACCAAATTTCGTGAGGATCCGACTACAGACGCGTCGGCGATCTAACCCCGAGTCTCCGCTGGTCCTGCCTTCGACGGAAACAGAACACCTCTACGAAATCGTGAATAACTTTCAAACCACAGACTCAAATCAAATTCCGCAAAGAGGTACATCTAGATTAAAGCCTTAACTACAACTCCACCAAAAATCGTTACCTTTAGAAACGATTTGATTGGTCGAAACCTCTTTCTTCCAGACTCTGTCTGCTGAATCCGAGTCCACTTCCAAGGACTTGTCCTTCTTCTTCTCTCAAGGTAAGAACTCTCTCTCTCTCTCAAAAATCTCCTTCTCAGGCACGAAAAATGGCTGCCCAAAGAGATGAAGTTGAGTTTTAAAGGAGTAGATAGGGTTGACCACGAAATCCCATCACTCACAAAACTCACCAACCCCCACTAACCACGAAATCGGTTCAAAAACGGTTTTCAAGACCGATTTTTTTTTTCAAGGAATCCGTTTCAAACCGCTCTTTCTTTCCTTGGATCAGTGGGTCCCCTCCCACCTGATCCCGAGCGTACAGAACATCCGTTTTTTTTTTCGGATCACGGGCGTTACAATTCTCCCCCACTAACATAGATTCGTCCTCGAATCTAGCCGCAAATTCCTCACACTAGGACTCCACCTCACAATCGCTACAGCGATTGATCAAAACTCGGCCAACACGGCCACACAATCCACACGAGTTGAGGTCGAACACTATCAACCTTCATACCTCTTGACCCACCCGGCCAATCCAAAACCAAAACAGAGGTCGAACACTATCAACCTCTGAGGTCTATATCTGATCCCTATGCTTATACCCACGTCATAGACTCATTGCTCCCAACTCGTACTCACGCCACACCACTCTCAGGAACACAATCCTTCGAGCTAAAGGCAAAACACACCACCCCACCCTCGGGAACTCTCTCCCTCAAGCTTGTGGCCAAACACACCACCCCACTCTTGGGAACACTATCCCTCAAGCTTGTGGCAAAACACACCACCCCACCCTCGGGAACACTATCTCTCGAGCTTGTGGCAATACACACCACCCCACCCTCGGGAACACTATCCCTCGAGCTTGTGGCAAAACACACCACCCCACCCTCGGGAACACTATCCTCGAGCTTGTGGCAAAACAAGTAACGAGTTGTTCAGGACCACCGTCCCTAGAGCACTCAAGTATATACGTCTATAAGCACCTCAGACCGAAACTACCTCACGTGGTTCCCGTACAACAACACAATGTCATACTCCTACACACATTTTCAAACCCGGAATATCACCTTAACCATGACTACACAAGTCACCACTTTAATAAGAAATACTCATCTTATTAAACTTCAAAATGTATTAACGTTACAACCACAAAACGAAATACATATATGAAACGGTACAATACAATACCCCACTAGGAAACTAGAACCTTCGATGAAAGCTCAAGCCTCGGCTTGCTCTCGAACCACTTCTTGAATTTAGCTTTCATCCTCGCCTCTGGTTCCCAGTCTCCTCCTCAACACCGTCACAGTCCACAAGACTCTGATCATCGGAACCTTCTTCCGACGATCCTGTTTGACCTTCCTCTCGAGAACCCTCACTGGCCTCGTCTCAACGGTCATGTTAGGCTGAAGATCTGACGGAATTTTAGCCAACACCACATCATCCTTATGCAAGCACTGTCTTCAGGCATGGACACATGGAAAACCTTGTGAAATGCTTGCATAATCTCAGGTAACTCCAACCTGTAAGCCACCTCCCCAATTCGTTCAACAATCTTGAACGGACCCGTATACCTCGGACTCAACTTAGTCGCAGTAATGGACCTGTTGGGACCCCTCAACATCGCCATCTTGAGATACACACTATCTCCCACCTCGAACACAAGCTCTTTTCTTCTCTTATCGGCATAACTCTTTTGCCGATCCTGAGCTTCCTTCATGTTCAGCTTCAAAACCCGGATCTTCTCCGTAGTTTCCTGAACAAAACTCGCACCCAATGTGCTCCTCTCCCCCACTTGGGTCCAACACAATGGTGTAGCCATCCCAATACTCGCCTGGTAGCTATTATTACAGGCAAACTCTGCCAAGCTCAAGTGATCCACCCAATGACCACCCCAGTCGAGTATACACATCCTTAGCAAATCCTCGAGAGTTTGGGTGGTCCTCTCGGACTGCCCATCCGTCTAAGGAGGATAAGCCGTACTCATATGCACCTTAGTGCCCATCTCAGCCTGGAACGCATTGCAGAAATCCGAAGTGAACTTAGGATCCCGGTCTGACACTATGCTCACCGGTACCCCATAAAGTCTCACTATCTCCTGCACATATTTCCTAGCCAAAACCGCAGCTCCATCGGTTTTCTTTATGGCCAGAAAACGTGCCGATTTAGTCAACCGATCAACGATGACCCAAATAGCATCCTTGGTCCGAGAAACCGGCAAACCAACCACGAAATCCATCGTGATCATATCCCACTTCCACTCTGGAATGGGTAAACTCCGCAACAAACTGCTCGGAACCTGATGCTCTGCCTTCACTAACTGACACACATCGCAAGCTGCAACCCAGTTAGCCACATCCTTCTTCATCCCAACCCAATGATAATACCGTTTCAGACCCCGGTACATCTTAGTCGCCCCTGGATGAATAGAGAATATACTCGCATGAGCCTCACTCAGAATCTCTCGCCTCAAATCCTCGTCTAAGGGCACACACACCCTTCCATGAACAAGGATAGTCCTATTAGCAGAGATATGGTACTCGGAACCCTCAGTTCTGGAAGCCTTAATCAACTCTGCATCCTTCTCCTGAGCCAAGCGAACCCTGCTCAGAAGATCTGCCTGATTAGCCGCCTCCAAGCCTAACGGTTCCTGAGATGCAACACACAACCTCAACGTGCTGAGCTCACTTACCAACGACTCCATGTCCTGCTTCCGAGCTGAAACCACCCGTTTACGACTCAAAGCATCTGCAACCAAGTTAGCTTTACCAGGATGGTAAGCTATCTCCAGATCATAATCCGCCACCAACTCCATCGTACAGCTCCACAGGTCAAACGATCAAGTCCCCTGGCATGGATTCCTCAACCACTTTGATGTCCACATCTCTGATTCGACCCCGAATGGGTAGAAACTTCCCTCCAGCAACCTTAACCACTCCCTTCTGATCACCGGGTTCACTCCGAAAATTGCCCCGCTCGGCTAATTCCGGAGTAACAAAGCAATGCGATGCTCCCGAGTCAAATAACACATGGGACTCATACCCCCACATGAGCAAGGTCCCTTCACAAGTGTCATATGCTAAAAGAATCAACCACAACACCACAGGTATACCAATTCCCGGAACTCGGCTCACCCGTCTCCACCATGGAAAACACTCAGGGCGCCGTCCCGCTTTGCCTCGTTGGTGGTGTCACCGCTACCTCCGTCCGCTGCAGCTTGGGACACTTCGTCTTGATGTGTCCTGCCTCTCTGCAGTGGAAACACACCCGCGTATCCGCACGCGTGTCCTTCTGAGGACAACTAGCAATCCTGTGATCCTTGCTCCCACACCTGAAGCATCCCTGACCACCTTGACTGCTCCTCTGAGTGCACTCGAACTTACGCTTATGGCCCTGAACAAGCTTATCACCCTTGCCTGAACCAAACTGCTGCTGCGACCTCTTCGCCTGAAAACCCGGACTGGCCACCACTGCCTCGTCCTTCAGACCATCTTCGATCAAAGCAGCCTTCTCCACCAACTCTCCAACTGTGCCAAAAGACCGCACCAAGCAACGATTCCTCAACTCGGCCCGAAGACCCTTCATAAACCGTCGCACCTGAGCCTGGTCTCCCTCCATAACGCGACCAGCATACACACTGAGACGGTTAAACTCCGCCTCATACTCTCGAAACGTCTGGTTCCCCTGAGACAACTCCAAGAACCGCCCCTCCAACCGGTCCAACGCCTCCGGAGGAAAATACTTGGAGTTAAACTCCAACACAAAATCAGCCCAGGTCATATCGGCCTGAGCCCGTCTGGATGTAACACCTCTCCACCACAGGTGTGCATCACCATCCAGATAGTGGACTACGAGATCCACCCGGTACCCCTCAGGACACCTAATCGAACATAAATTCCGTTCCAACCGCATCCTCCACTCATTTGCCTCCTCAGGCTTGGCACCCCCAGAAAAGAATCATGTGCCAATCCTCTGCAGTTGCTCCATCATTTTCACGTAAGGTGAAAACTCCTCTGCAACCGCAGCCACTCTCGGCTGCTCCGGTACCCTCTCTGGTAACTGCTCCAACAGCCTGGTCAATAGATCCACAATGCGACCATCCCGAGCCTGAGCCAAACCCGCTGCCACACCGACAGCACTCGCTGGACCTCCAGCCACACCGGCACCCACCCTGGCCAAACCGACACTCACACCGGCCACACCCTCAGACTCCTCTGAACCCGCATGCGAATCCATGACCTGCTCAACCGTAGCACTTCGTGCCACACTCTCCTCCACTAAAGGGGCTCTACGACCTGGGCCACGCGGACGACCATGACCACGCCCCCGACCTCTGCCTCTCAGAACCATCTGCACTTCCACCACAGAAGCTCAGAACACAACACCAAAGGCAGAAAACAGAACAACTTACCGTGAAATCTCATTGAAGGCTCGAAGAGGATGATCTAAGACCCCATACCACACTCAATTGACTAATCACACATAATCAATTAAGACACCACAATTCACGGTTCAAGCAACCACATGCATCACGCAACAGGAAATTCAATTAATCCTATTAAACTTCCTAAACCATCCTAGAACCGTAAATGCTCTGATATCAAGCTGAGACGACCGCACCCGGGTTATCTATATTTATTTATTTATTTATTTATTTATTTTTTTGTGAAAACATGCAAATATTATTTCCTAATAATATTCGCATACACACAAATCGAATTCGAATTTAGTCACATATTCGATACAACACAGTAAAATTATCCCCCATAAGATAATATTACCAACACACACAATCAAACACAATTCCAATCCTAGGAATTCATCCTACACAACGGAAAAACAAAGCACACACAAACTGTACTCCCAAACCGTAATACTAAACATAAACCCCCGGGAATTAGATCATCCTTCTCTCCTCGCCATGATTCTACGATCACAATTTATCCTTACCTGCATCACACACACAATGAGATGCGTAAGTATTATCACAAATACTTAGTGAGGCGATCCTCCCAACTACGAGCTATACGCACAAGCAAGTAATATTATAAACAATACATCAATCAACACCACAATATTGACACAACAACCCACAATGAACACCACATCATTGCCACACAATGAACACCACGTCATTGCCACACATACCACAGAAATCAATGATGGATCATCACAAACCCATCCTACACATCACACAACCATCACAACTTACCAAACAAACCACCATCGCTTAGATAAGCTCATGGTCACGCACTCACTTCGATAACACAACGAGAAAAGGCCAAGGTAACTCCACTCACAACCTCAGGAGAACCTTACACACGAGCTCACACAAGCTCAGCTCAACCTACAGCCAATACAACAACCAAACACCCAAGTTACCACAAATTGGTAAAAACAGGGCAAAAACCAGAAACGGCCGCTGGAAAGATCGAACCCTAACTTTCGATCTAACCGTCCAATTTCAAAACCAATCGGTGGAATTAAGTCCCAAGATGTCCTGAAACTACTCACCAAAATTCGTGAGGATCCGACCACAGAGGCGGCGGCGATCTAACCTCGAGTCTCCGCTGGTCCTGCCTTCGACGGAAACAGAACACCTCTACGAAATCGTGAATAACTTTCAAACCACAGACTGAAATAAAATTTCGCAAAAAGGTACATCTAGATTAAAGGCTTAACTACAAATCCACCAAAAATTGTTACCTTTGAACACGATTTGATCAGTCGAAACCTCTTTCTCCCAAACTCTGTCTGCTGAATCCGAGTCCACTTCCAAGGACTTGTCCTTCTTCGTCTCTCAAGGTAAGAACTCTCTCTCTCTCAAAAATCTCCTTCTCAGCCACGAAAAATGGCTGCCCAAAGAGATGAAGTCGAGTTTTAAAGGAGTAGATAGGGTTGACCACGAAATTCCATCACTCACAAAACTCACCAACCCCCACTAACCACGAAATCGGTTTTCAAGACCGATTTTTTTTTCAAGGAATCGGTTTCAGACCGCTCTTTCTTTCCTTGGATCAGTGGGTCCCCTCCCACCTGATCCCGAGCGTACAAAACATCCGTTTTTTTTTTTTCGGATCACGGGCGTTACAAGGATTAGAATATTATTGCAGGATTAAAATATTTAATTATGAAATATTATTTTAGGATTAAAATATTTAATTATGAATATTATATTAAGATTGAAATATATATTAGAATATTTTAATTTAAAAATGAACAGTATTTCAATATTTTATTCATATTTTATTTTTTAAAACTAATTTGAAAAACAAATTCACATAAATACTAATTAAATATAATATCAAAATCTCAAAAATCGTTACAAAATTGTATGAGTGAATCGTCACAAAAACGTCACTAATTTTGAGTCGCATTAGCATCAAATTAGCATTGAATTAACAATCGACACTAATTTCTCGCTAATGTTGCGAAGAATTAGCAACAAACTGATTGCATCGAATTTGCGACGATTTTACGGATGACGCAAAATTTGCGCGATTTAGCGACGATTTGTATTTTGCGTCACGCTGTTTGCGACGTTTTGATTTCCGTCGCAAAGTCGACGCAAAACCTGTTTTGCAACGATTTAGCGACGAATATGAACGTTGCAAAATCAGTGTTTTCTTGTAATGAAAACCCAATAGAGAATAACTCAAGCATAGTAGAAGATAAGCATGACAAAGATGAAGAACTCATAAGTGAATTACTAATAAACTACAAACCCTTAAATAAAACTCTAAAAGACATTTAAATGCTTTACAAGGTTTTTCTTGCACTGAGGCTGAATGATTAAGGGGTAAGGATGAGCTCTCTATTTATATTACAACTGAGAAGCCCTAAAAATGAGAAAATGGAACTTTTCCAAAAGCGTCAACCCATTAAGGCAAAGTGCAACTGATCGGTACAAAGTGCAAGCGATAGGTTTGTGCCTCCCAAGTTTTCTTCTCTTGGTCCACTTGAAGCCCATTTGATCCACTTGAAGCCTATTTGAGGTCCATTTCTCTATGTTTCATCCCCCAAGCCCATTTTGCCGCGAAAACACAAAAATATTCAAAACGTATCTTGTTCTCGGTGAAAAGATGCAAGATTAGTAGTAAAAAGGACTCTAAAATTCAATAAATATAGGGGTTGACACATTCCTCCAGACTTGAATCTTTCCTTGTGATATGCACTCAAACACGTCTCACACAAACCGGAGGTCGATGGTCTAGAGTTTGGGGCGAGAGGGTCGAGATCCTTGGCCGAGAGCGAGAGGTCGATTCTTGGCTGAGTGGATTGTGTTGAAGAAGCTGGACTACGGTCTCTCTCTTCTGTCAACGGGATAAGATGGATGGCGAGGGTGGGATGATGAGAACCACAAGAGATGCGACGGTCTCTTGATACTTCAAGGGGTTTCCCTAAGGATCGGACTCACTCACGATCTAGAGAGAAGAAACGTTTTTGTGAAGAACAAAAACTTGAAAAAAGAAAATTCTTATTGTCTGCGTGACCTAGAAAAGACCAAGCCTTAGGGTTTTTAAAGAAAACACACACTGGAAGAAAGAAAAGAAAGCGAAAAGGAAATAACAAGACGGGTCCTTTAACAATTTAGGCCCGTTTACAAAAGAAATAAAAATAAGAAAATAGAAGTGAGGCCTCGTGTGTTTGGTCTTCATAGGCTTACAGAGAGTCATTGATTGGGCCTATGACATTGCAAGTCGTTTGGCCTCGTTAAAAACCCATCTTCGCAAAACCCGGTGGGACAAAAACGAAGATTGGGAAAAAAGCACCAAACGACTTACAAACCCAACTAATGACCATCCTTGGGCCTAAGTCGTCTCTGGTGAAGTGAAGTCGACCTTAGATAAGTGGGCCACGAGCCTGGGCTTGATGAGTGGCCACTTAGTGTTATCGGCCAGCAAAGGTTCCAGCCGATATGTCTTCAGTGTTTGGACGTTTTGCTCCGAATGTTGGTGAGTCTTGGTCTGATCTCTAGTGTTTTGGAAACTAGACTCAAAGGGCTTCAAATCCATATGAGGATCGCACTCTGGATCGTCCTGGATCATGATTAGATCCTGCTTGAAAGATTCTGTCCAATAATTGCTTGCTAACGGGCTTAGCAGCCTAGTGTCCTTCTTGAAGAAACCTTCAGATCCAAGCTGGTCCATGAACATGTTGAACTTCTTTTCCATGTTCCTGCTCCTGGTTCTAGTCACTGGTCCACTTGGCACAAGTGGTGCTTGTATGACTTGGGTGGTTGTCTCGATGTCCTCATCACCTTGTCCTCAAGTTAACAACAATAAAAAATCGAGCCCGAAGAAATGGTTTCAAGAACGGGAGCTAGAAAATCTTTGGCAAAATACATACAGTGTGATGCGGACATCCAAAACACACCATACTGGGATGATGAAAAATTCAACACCAATATTGATTCGTAGCTAACTAAATCAAGAAGTGCTACATGAAGTAGTTCAAAGAGTATGGAGCTAACCAACCATGAAGATTTTCAGCCTTTCAACGTTTGGATCAGCCCTGAAGGAAGCCCACACTCATATTTGATCCACCATGAAGCCTCAACCCAAGTAGAATTACCCAAGAGAAGACCCGGATCCAAACCACCCTTTGGATCCTCCACGCGGATCTACTTGAAGCCAACTAAGGAAAGTTTTCTTTCCCCCCATCGAGACGAGTTTCAACACTTCATTTGGGAACCAGGAGATACTCTAGACCATCTAGAAGCTTTACCATCCAAGCTACGGTACCAGCTTGAACCCGCGAAGACAACACTTACCATTTTTGGACCTACGTGCACTCCTTGGAAGGTTCCAATCAAACCAAAAGGTTATGCTACAAATAGACCTGGTATGAAATCTTGATCCATCAGAAAAGCTCAGAAAATTGGATTCATACCAAACCGAGAGCAGACATAGAAGTTATTCAACTTGTAAACCGGAGGATCCTAGACTTGCCTTATTTGGAAGTTACGCCAGTTTTTGTGAAGACAGTCCAGTCTGGCAAAAACCAGAAATGTCCTGGTATCGACCGATACCAACCTGGTATCGATCGATACCGACTGCAGGAAGGGAAAACACGCGTTTTTACAAGTTTTAAGAGTCTGCAACTTGGCCCAGAAGACTTTATTATTTACAAGAAAGCCCAGAACGTGTTTTAGGCTTATAAATAGGGTTTTCAGCCACCTGTTTTGGCTATGCTTGATTTTACTTTAATTCTAGTTTTTGCTTTTGAGGGAGACAAGTCTGAAACTCTGTTGGGAGAGAAGATTTCGAACCCTTTGTTATTTCTTACTTTGATGATCTATTCAATCATGTTGTTTGCTTCATTCTGCATGTCTGAGTAGATCCCTTTTAGGTTTAGGGTTTTCTCATTAAGGATTTCATGGCTTGTTAGATAGATTGATCTGTTAGGGTTCATAATCAATTGAGTTCTTCACCATAGGTTGTTCTCAAAGCTAGTTCTAGGTTGACGAATCTGGAATCTAGATTTTAGGATTGTTGATATTCACGGAAAGTGAGATTGATAACCTGACAGACTAGGGTGAGCAAAATAATTATCTGCAAAGGAATTTGGTTTAAATTTTTGTGAACATATCAAACTTGGACATTAAAGCTGGTTAGATCTTTAGGATTGCAAAGGAATTTGGAATTCAGGATTTAGACTTAGATAGTTTTCGCAACGACAGTTGGTTAATATATCATTCTTGTGATTTGAGTTCGAGAACAATGCTTAACCTGAACCCTGTTGTTTGATTTGTCTGCATTCCTTGATTTCCGGAGAAATACCCTAGCTTATATCCTCTCCATTATTTTACATCTTTTAAATTCTGCATATTTATATTCTCGCTTGATTGATTTGGCTTAGCGTAATTTGATTCTTGAAATCTATTGTGTGATTCTCTGAGTCTTTGTGGTTCGACCCCTAGAATATTACAGCGAGACTGCTTAAGATACTTTAGGTATAATTTTGAGCACATCAACGCACTTGTCTTTTGCCAAATAGTTTGAGTTACTTGTAGGCGATTCACCGGAAGAAGAGACTCATGAAGCAAAACCAAAACCATAGTGAAATATGCCATTGGTGATCATACCATCTATTATGGAAAATAGAGATTCCCAAACTGATGCCTAATCAAAGGAGGAACCACGCATAATTAAGACCTCAATTCAAAGGCTGATATGATCATGGATACAAGGAAGCTGAGGAACCAGAAGCTGAGGAGGAAAACCGGAGCATCACTTGGAAGAAATCACTCGTTCCAGAGCTAAAGAGATGGCGAGGGAAGCTCATTCACTCATAGCCAAAGGAGAACTCAATCTACCGAGGATTCAAGTCTTCAGCATCTTCTCTTTGGAGACTCCACCCGGTAATGATAATTAAGTGACTTAAGGTGAGGAGTCTGTACTCTTTTTCCCATGTTGAGTTTTGTCCCAATGGGTTTTCTCAGCATGGTTTTTAATGAGGCAGATGAATCACTACGTTGAGTTACTTAGGAGTCATTGCTATTGGGTCATAATGTACAAGTCATTATGGTTTTTTCTTAGTAGTTTTGAGGCGCACCACTTAGGTTCCTGTGGGAAGGGACGCCTCGCTGTTTTAGTTAAAATTCAAACGCTTTGTTGTTTTATTTCGAACTTCTTGTTGTTTATTTCTTTTAGGGTTTTCGATTTCTCCCTAGGGTTTTATAAGGAGATGTCGATGTTTTGTTTCGGGATAGCGAAGAAGTTTTATGCAAGAGCAATTTCGAAATTTTCTTCCTCAATTTGATTCCTTGAATACGTTCTTTGAATCCGGGTTTCTTATACACGTTGTGATCTAGAAATTCTACAATCTGTTCTTGCCTATCTTTCATCCTAAACATCTATCCATACCATCACCACTCTATCTTATTCCTCACGCCATATCCACCTCCATCCCCCCTCACCGTCGCCGAGAATCATCCCCATCTCCACGACAAGATACGATCACCATCCCGTCGCCTATACTCCTCACCATCGCCGCCGATCCTCTTAAGTCCTTGCTTGCGATTTCCCTTCGGCCATCCTCAGCCTCATATCAGAGTTATCCTAGGGAGGTTCTTATCAAAGGCCGAGAAGAAGCTAAGGAAGCAACACCACGAGTCAATGCACCAGATCAAAGCCAAGGAGTGATCCTATCCTTCTTGCTCAATGGAGAGCTACCTAATGCACCACACATCACCAAATCACAACAATACCAAGGTAAGAATCTAGCCTCCCAAAAACGACTGAAACCTAACTTGCTTTCTCTTGGTGCAGGTTATCAAATTTCAAGGTCGAAACTGTTTCAAGGGGGAGGGTATGATGCGGACATCCAAAACACACCATACTGGGATGATGCAAAATTCAACACCAATATTGATCCGGAGCTAACTAAATCAAGAAGTGCTACATGAAGTAGTTCAGAGAGTATGGAGCTAACCAACCATGAAGATTTTCAGCTTTTCAACGTTTGGATCAGCCCTGAAGGAAGCCTACACTCATATTTGATCCACCATGAAGCCTCAACCCAAGTGGAATTACCTAAGAGAAGACCCGGATCCAAACCACCCTTTGGATCCTCCACGCGGATCTACTTGAAGTCAACTATGGAAAGTATTCTTTCCCCCCCATCAAGACGAGTTTCAACACTTCATTTGGAAACTAGGAGATAGTCTAGACCATCTAGAAGCTTTACCATCCAAGCTACGGTGCACTTTACCACACTTTAACCCGCGAAGACAACAATTACCATTTTTGGATCTACGTGCACTCCTTGGAAGGTTCCAATCAAACCAGAAGGAATTATGCAACAAACATGTTATGAAATCTTTATCCATCAGAAAAGCTCAGAAAATTGGATTCATACCAAACCGAGATCTGACATAGAAGTTATTCAACTTGTAAACCGGAGGATCCTAGACATGCCTTATTTGGAAGCTTGCGAGTTTGATAGGCTCCAAACTTATCATTGGCACCCAGGAGACTTTATTCTACATCTAGAAGCTTGCTACAACATTCTAAGGTGCACAAAAATGCATAGGATAAAGCGGATCCTCTCCAACCTTCACCTTCCATATCCGGAGCCGAGCTTACCTTATTTGCATTGTCTGGAGCCAAAAGAGATCAACAAGCAACGGCTCCTTCCTTCTTCACTTGTGTGCATTCCAGAGACTTATCCAATGAACCTGGACTTCCCAAGAAAGCACTTATACATACCCAAGCTCTCAAGAGACAAGTTAACGGCTACTTATCTTATTTGGAGCCTCCGATCACAACACATCAATTCCAACCTCTCTTTTCATTTATGTTTTAATTTCTTTCATTTTCTAGACTTTATGAACGTTGGTTAAGTGCCTTGTGCGAGCCCTATATAAGCTTAGTTCGTTCTTCATTGTAAACAACCCTTGAATATTGAATTTTATGAGAATTGTTCTTCTTTACTCAAAGTCCGAGTACTTTGTGTTACTTTGTGCTTTAGTTCTTGTGTGAGTGATTCACCAAGGCTGAGTTCTTGTGCTGTATCAGAGCTTAATCACAACTCTGTGGTGCACTTCAATCCGCCATCACATCCCCTTTGAATCGATTCCACACGAGAGAAGCGACCGACATCGTGTTAGATCCCCATCTTCGACCATCTCTTCTTCATCAAGGGCCGGTGACCATCCTCTTGTGAAGCCATCACTCTATCCTCATACACACCCACCACCGAGGCGTGTATCACAGTGGGTTTTCCTTCCGCCAGAACTAAATAAAACCAAGTCAGAGCGAAACCTCTTGTCTCTAATTAACCATGAACTTATGGATTATTCATACCCTAAATTCAAGAATCACAAGGAACTTTTGAAATCAATGAACTTAAGCTTTTGACATTCAACTAGAAAGTGTGTGCACTCTCACAAAGGGAGTATCGAGCATGATGTGGTCTTGGTAAGGAAGCATTTAAGTTGACTCAAGTGTTTATGGCTTATCCTAACAATCTAGTATGCAAATCATTATGCATAACCACAGTGAGACACATATCAATTGATGCATACATACTCTTTAATTCATTAATACCATTTAAAATATGTCAAAACCCGATATAAACCCCCAAATATTCTAAAACTCTTTTGATGCATTCTTTTAATGAAACTTAAACTCTTCCAGTTCCTTTTCTTCTCCTTTCCTCACAATATTCGTTTTTATGAGGGGAGGAACCGATACTCATCTTACAAAATCAAACATTATGACAAATTTTATAAATCCCTAAAATTCTGTAAGTAAGCCCAAAAAAAGGTTGACGACCTATTTCCCCCGAGAAGTATCATATCACAACCGATCCCCACCAAACTTTGCTCTTTATCTACTTCCCCGAGAAATCAAAGTTCCCGACCTAATTACCCCCAAGTTGAAATTTTTAAACCCCAATCAACTCGAATGTTGGTTTCGACGGTTTATTGTCTAAAACGATAGAAAACCAGCAACCCAAGACAAAACGAAACCCAAACCGCCAACCCACCAAACCGTCAAATCAGTTTCTTCCTCCATTTTCTTCTCTTCTCAAGAACGTAGGAGAAGGATAATTATTTTCCTATATAGATAATAGAAATCAAATATTCTGCTCTTTATAGATAATAGAAATCAAACAATCAAATAATCTCAATCACATCATCAAACAAAATGTTCCCATTATATTTGATGTTCTTCACTTTCTTATGATCTCTTCAGCTCCTTTAGTGCCTTGATGACCAAAGTCGTTGTGGAAGGAATCACTGTGACCTTAGTTTGACGATTCTTTACTGTGAAATTCACCGTGACTCGAAGACCTTTCCGTTCTTTAGCAGTCTCTTTGGTGTTGTCTTTTCTGATCTTCTTTGGCGCCAGGCCGAGTGGACCGATCTTTGAAGCCAATTCACAAAATAACTTGAAATCGGAAAGGAGAAGAGAAACAAAAACACCCAATTACCTTCGATTCTGGATGAGATTGCAGACGTACTGAGTGAGTCTTAAATTGAACCCAATTGAAAATTGCCTTATATCACGAGACTGTTCAGTGAAGTACTAAGCATTCCTTGTTGCATGAGCATCGCATCGGATAACGAATCCTCATATCTATTGCTTGATTCATGATTCTAATGAAGTAACATGAAATCGGAAAGGAGAAGAGAAACACAAACCCCCAAAAAGCTTTGACGATTTCTAGGGTTCTCGTTTGCTAAAGGTGGAGCCGATGAGAATAAGCGATGGACTGTGATCATTTTCTCTGGATTTAGCCACCGGAGAAGATGATAGAGGAAGAGATCTTTGAAGGAAGACGCCAAAGATGATAGAGGAAGAGATCGCGTTGGGGATCTATGTCTTTCACGAACCCTAAATTCGGTTTACAAAACAATTACAAACGAAGTCTGGGTCCATGGGTTTAGGGTAAATAATCAGTAAAATTGGGTGTTAACAAACTGATTACCTGGTTAACAATGATTTTGGATACAATAAACTGAATATAATTGTGGTTTATGGGGGTTATGGGGTTTAAAGTCTGAAACTTTTGATTTGGGTGGACTGAGGTTTAAAACTTCCAAATCAAGGGTAATTAGGTCAAGAAATTTGATTTCTCAGGCAAGTAAAAGAGGGCAAAGTTCAGTGGGGATCGGTTGTTGTATAATACTTCTTGGGGTCTTTACCCCCCCCCCCAAACAAAGTCAATCAACAAGACTTAATCATATAGAGACTTACTATTCCAAAATCATACGTCTAACATCCCTAATCATATTGAAAGATTATCTATGTCAGTCAGTATACTCTGTAGATTATGCACATGAATGCACATAGTGGCGATTATCAAGGGAATACATGGGGTTTGAATAGAGGGTTAGGGTGCAAGATGTGGTACTAGACCAAAAGTGAGCCTAACTATTCATACGTCAAAAGAGTGGTAAAACAAGGCATAAATCCGAATATCCAATCCATAGAATGATTACCAAGCCCCTAAGTGAGATAAATTAAGTCCAAGTTTGATGTTCCACTAGATAAGCCTAAGTTCAAATCATTCAAGTTTCAAAGTGATAGGGACTTTCCTGATTATTGTGTCTGCTCCTGGTCGTTCAAAACTTCAGCTTCACTTTTGAAATCATCCAGAATAGGTTATCAGAAAGTATTCCTAGAGAAAGTCCCTTGAAAAGGTCGTGGTTCCCTAGATTTACTGAAAAATTACTTGATAAAATTTTGAAAATTTTGACCAAAATAACAAATGGTTGGTACGTACCCTCCCCCAGAATTGAACTACACCGTCTTAGTGTAAGAAGGAAGAAGGTCAGGTGAAAATTTCAAAAGACAAATGATAAATGAAAATGAAAAAAATACAAAGCTAAGGAGTTTCAAAATCAAGATTCTATCGATCAGTGCACATGTCCAACTGATCAGTTTTCTAACATATCCAAAACCAATCATTGAAACTCAAAACCAATCAGTTGACACTGCAAAAGCTCAGTCGTCTTAGTCGTCCTAGCCTTGCCGGTGCATGGTCCTCTCCCGTTGTATGTGTCCACCTCCGTAGCTGTCTGACCTAAATGAAGCATCTGGAGTCAAGCTCGTGGCGGAAGGCACTCCGTCAAGAAGGGGTTGGCTCTTTGAATGGGAGAGGTGCGATCATCCTCAGCAGCTGAAGCTAACGGATCCTTGTTTGACGTAGCTGAAAGGCAACAAGGACCGATCTTTCGGAAGACTCATTAAAGCAGACAGAGCATCCTGTTGTTCTTCTCTCAGACATCTTGCCCTTTTGAAATCCACTCATGGTCACTGGCAGATGAGGGATGGTCCTGATATTAGAAGTTCACCTTGCCGAAATCGAGAGGTGGGCCCTCAGACAAAGTTGATGCGCGAGATGGTGCTTGACTAGGTGATTGGACCTCACAACGACGGGTGGCACGGCTTTGTCCAATAGGGCAAGCACACTTAGCAGCAAAAGGAGGCATGAAATCTATTTGAGCCTTGAAGCAATGTCTATAAGCTGTCGCGCAGATAGCTGCAGAATTCTGTAGGCGCCATGACAGTACTGAAATTGCCAAATTGAAGTACCTCTAACCAAAATGGAAGTGGCTTACAGGTGATCACTGTCTATGTACTTCCTCCGTCCCTCATAAATAGGCGATGGAGCCTCATATCCAATCTCCTCTAAGATGAGCGTACAAGGGCTTCTGAGTAGATAGGTCTCCGCCTTTGCGTTGTGGTCCTGGCTGCGAAAAATTCAGCATCTAGGAGAGTTCCAAAGTTAACCTCATGTAGCTCTCCATATCCAACATCCTTTGAAATCTCGATGTAGGCGCAAACTGCCTCCCAAAGCATACAAAAGTCAGAAGTCATAAGAGTCCCAACCTCTTGTCTCCTAAACATGGTGTTACTAATGAACTTAGTAACAATTCGCAAAACTAGGCTCCTAATCTAAGCATGCTTCCAAGCTCCAGAAACATAAGTTCCTAAACCGATGGTGGTACAAAACTCGTCAGGCTAGAAAACAATGCCACCACGTGTCTATGTACGCCTTGGGAACCCGAAGATGTTGTAAAGCTACTGGATGGAAAGCTTGTGATGATGCTTCCCCATGAAGAAGCTGGTCCATCCTCTTGAGACCACCTCAAGGCCTATAAGGTAGTACACATATACAGAAGCCAGAAAATCTCGTGTTGGCTGCTCGTATAAATCCCACGATTTGGTGTGAAATGTACCAAACCTTATCGTCTCGAACATCTATTGGACCTCTTCCTTAACGCCCATCTCCTATAAGGTCCCATCATGAAAGAATCTCATTGAAGGGAGTGTGTACCTGTCCATCCGTGTCATGTATGCAATGTTATCCTCGCCTCTCAATCTCTAATGAGTAGCCATACTCTTTGGATGCGAGGCCCTAGCTGCTTGTGAGCTCTCGGCTCATGTATGTAGAGCCATATCTGCAAAATAAAAGAAACAAATGAATTACTTTCATGATTTCAAGAATTTTACACCAAAAAAAACAGAAAACTATCAGAAAAGATATGTAAATGCCTAAAATAATCAAAGCAGAATATGTAATTCCTAATCCCTAAATGAACTTAAATCAATTGAAATGCAAAAATTTCAAATTAAAGCACAATCACCTTGAATGGTTATTGAGTCTCTGATTGCTTCAATACCGGAGATTCAACAAGCTGACCGTATGGAAGAGCTAATATAACCTTTCGTCTTGTACGAATTTCATTGACACTCATATCAGGTATAAAAATAAAATTTTCTTTCTCTCCTTTGCTTATGGACATCCGAATAGTAGCAAACAAAAATAAAGTTTAAGAAAATCTCTCTCTAATTGCAGCAAACCAGGCTGGAGTCTGGTTACAAACAAGAGAATTTAATGACATAGTTGATCACAGTGAAAAGAAAGGAAGTCCCAAGCAACAAGAAGCTTCTTTTGTGAACTTACGAAGTTTTATTCTCAGTATGATATATGGGATGTTAATTACTCTGGTAATCCATTCTCTTGGCAAGGTACGTGCTATGATCATTTTGTTAGAGTTTGTCTCGATAGATCTTAATGCAGATTTGTTAGAAGATTTTCCATCTAGAAGGGCTAAATACTTGCATTTTAATGGGTCTCATCATTGACCGCTTCTTACTTATATTGATGAGTCGTGTGTTAAACAGAGAGGTATGTTTAGGTTTAATCGTCGATTATGTGATAAAGAAGAAGTTCACAAACTCATTAATTAGACGTTGAAAGAGTGTAAAAGTAAAAGAGAATGATAGGATGGACTAAAAAGCAAAAGAGAATGAGGGACTTACAACATCAACTTAGCATGCCATTTCTGCAAACATACACAAAGCCGAAGCTCAAACTAGAAGAAGTGTATAAGGCGGAAAAGCGTTTGGAAGCAATGAAGACGTATTCTATGCCTCAAAGAGGGTGATAGAAATTCAGCCTTCTTCTTTCAAGTCAGTAGAGGCAAAATAACGCTTAATAAACTTATAGTGCTAGAGGATGAAATTGGGGTTGCTTTTCATGAGGAGAATGAGTTTAAGAGATTAATCTCGGATTATTTTCGTAAAATATTCACGAGCAAATCTTCAGAGGAGTTTGAAGTGGTAAACGACGTTCTATCACCATGTATTACCCAAGAGATTAATGATATCTCCATACCAAATCCCGAAAAAAATACGCTTAGCACTCTTTGCAATCAAACCAAAGAAGGCGCCGAAGCTTGATGGGTTTTCTGCAAGATTTTTCTAATCTTTTAGGAACTATATTGGTAATGATCTAGTAAAGGAAATACTTCAAATTTTTTTTTATCTCTGAAAGCTTCCCATCAAGGCAAAACGTTACCAACATTAGGCTTATTCTGAAATGAAATATCCCTAAAAAGTATCAGACTACAGACCTGTTGCTTTATGCAATGTTTATTACAAGATTGTAGCGAAAATTTTTACAGGAAGACTTCAGCCAATCCTCCCAAATTTGATCTCTGAGAATCAAACGGCCTTTGTACCAAGATGGGTAATCACTGACTATGTGTTGATCACTCATGAAACTCTACACTATCTCCGAACTTCTAAAGCAAGAGTCTAGTGCTCAATGGCAGCTAAAACATACATGAGTAAGGACAATGATCGCATTTCTCAATTTCTTACTCTTTTATCATCAATGGAACACCTCAAGGGCTGGTTATTCCATCGAGAGGGCTAAGGCAAGATGACCCTCTTTATCCTTCTTTGTTTATTTGATATATCATGGTTTTTACCCACTTTCAACCATGATATAAGTCCTTTTTCTGAGTCTTTTTGGTAGTTTTAGAGTCTTTTAGGTTCTTTTCAGGATATAGGCACACATGGAGCTAAATTGGATTATTGGAAGTTTTTGAAGCAATCTGGAGTTTAACAGTTCGAGGTATTGAGCTCAGCATCGATCGACACCTGCGAAGCATCGATCGACACCATCCCTTTTGGAGAGACACGATCAAAGATCCTAGCATCGATCGATACCATTTACAGTATCGGTCGATACAAGTGATCAGAACGCACAACAAGACCCGAAGATAAACCAGAAGCTTTCCTTATTTTTCGATTACACTCCTAAACGTGTTTTAGCTATATAATTAGGTTTTTCAGCCTCCAGAAAAAGGACACTTGATTTTCTGGAGATAGAGTTTTTCTGCAATTGAGTTTTTGGGAGAAGAACCTTGAACCCTATTTGTATTCTTACTCTATTTTATTTATGATATCTATTTTATTCATGATGTTTGTCTCATTCACCATGTCTGAGTAGATTCTCTGTTAGGTTTAGGGTTGTTTAAAAGGTGTTTGATGAATTATTAGATCTGATTTAATTGTTAAGGAATATCCATAGAGTTTTTCACCTAGACTTGAGATTAATGCTTATTCTAGCCTCGCGAACTAGAATATGAAGTTAGGTTGATTAATTGGCACGAAAGTGTGATTAGTTTCATGAACTAGTGTTTGGTGAGCAAAAGACCTATTCTCAAAGAAATTTGGTTTAGGATTTTGTGAACAATTGAACTCGATCGTTAATGCTTGTTTGAATTTATAGAATTTGCTAAGAAATTTGGAATTCTAGGTTTAGACATAGATAGTCTTCGCAACGACAGTTGGTTAACTTTATATATGTGTTTCAAGTTCAAGAGCGAAGCTTATTTCATTCCTGACATTTGATCTGATTGATAATTCTGATTACCTGCAAACTTCCCAACAGCCTAGCGTTTTCCCCATTGATTTATTACCTCGTTTTAAATCGTTTTGTTACTTTTGATTACATTCATTTCGCTTAGCTTGATTCACATTTTGTAATCTATTGAGTGAACATCTTGAGTCTTTGTGGTTCGACCCCTAGAATACTACAGATACTGCTTAGATACTTTAGGGTATTATATTTGAGCATATCAAATTTTGGCGCCGTTGCCGGGGACTCTAATTTCACCATTAGATTTTGGTTTAGAATTTCGACTAAGTTGTTGAGCGTCGATCGACACCCTTTAGGTATTGATCGGTACTCGTTATAATTCATGTTACTTACGTGATTTTATTTTTTGTGTTTTAGGTGTATGCAACATCGAGAGACCAGAAGAATAAAGAATAAGCAGTTGACCAGTCTATCTAACAAAGAGCTAGCTGATTTAGAGCGCACGATCAGAAAGCAAAAGAAGCAAGCAGAGATGAACAATCCGATTGTGCTCGCTCGTGATGAAGCTGGGGTTTTGAGAGATCAGGAAAGTCACCTGTGTAATGAGCACGGACAGAGGGTTGATGCAGATGGAAACATTGTTGTCCCTGCACCGGTAGCCAACGAGGTTATCCCACCAGCTGTGCGTGGGAATGTCGGGAATGCTCTGGCTAATCGCGCCCGAACAATTGGGGAGTACAACAGACCATATCAGTTCTATGCCAATCGATCTGCGATTCGTATCCCCACTTTTCAGAGGAATGACTTTGAGTTGAAGCCTGCATACTACACTCTCGTAGGCCAGCACCCTTTTCATGGTCTTTCTCACGAACATCCCATGGATCACATCGAGAGGTTCGAAGATTTGGTCACCAGTATCAAGTACAATGGAGTGCCCAATGAGTTCCTCTTCTGTAAGCTCTTCCCATACTCTCTTGGTGGAGATGCAACTTACTGGCTGAAGCAGTTGCCTCCTGGTTCTCTGACTACTTGGGAGGAGACTAAGACTGCATTCCTGAACAATTTCTTTGATGATGCAAGATCCGAGGAACTCAGGAACAAGATCTCCCAGTTTTCTCAGGGAGCAACTGAGGCATTCAAGGCTGCTTGGGTTCGATTTCAGTCTTATCAGAGAGATTATCCTCACCCCGGTTTCTCACAAGTTCAGTTGTTAGGTATCTTTTTCAGAGGGATCGATTGGAGATATCAGATGGCTCTGGATGCCGCAAGCAATGGTAATTTCAACACGAGATATCCCGAGGATGCCTATGTGCTGATTGAGAAATTGGCGTCTAGCAATAACACCAAGAATGCAGACTTTGAGCGGAAGAAGCAGGCTGAGAATTTGGATGGATCGCAGATTGCTGAGGTTCAAGCCAAGCTGGATTCAGTGCACAATCTCCTGATGGGTAAGACAAAGAAGGTTGTACACTTTGCTGATGAGGTCAAGAATTTTGAAAAAGATGAAGTGCAAGACGTTAACTACATTGGTGGTGCTAGTTTTCAAGGTCAGAGATTTCAATACCAACAGAACAACAAACCAGTTGGTTTTGGAACAAATCAGTATCTATAGAAACCGATGCAGAGCAGCGATTACACTCGCACCTACGAGAGTTTATCTTACCAAACTCCGCCGCCTAAGACTCAAGAGATCAAGGTTGAATCCATGCTTGAACAGATCCTTGAAGGACAACAGAAGATGCCAGTGGATTTTAATGGGAAGATGGACGCCATGTACACATATCTGTATGGAAAGATTGAAGCTCTTAGCATTCATCAGAAGATGGTGGAAACTCAATATGCTCAGACATCAGCAGTTGTCAAGGGAAAGACGGTTCAATCACAGCATGACTACATCAATGCAATCACCACAGGAGCTGATTTTGAACCTGATACGTCAGTGTCGACCGACACCAACCGAGTATCGACCGACACCAACCGAGTATCGATCGACACCAACCTAGTGTCGACCGACACCAACCCAGTGACGACACAGATGAGCAGTATCGATCGACACCAGTTTGAGCTAAAATTTTCAAAAACACCCATGATTGTCGAGGAAAGAGTCAACGTGCCCAAGATACCTTTCCCTCGACCTTCTAGGAAGACAAAGAATGAAGTGGAAGACTGCAGATGCAAAACAATGATAGAACAGTTAATTGTTGAGCTTCCTGTTGTCGATGCTATTAAGACTTCACCAGCTCTCAGGAGGTATGCTAAGAGGATGGTTACCAATGGTGTGAGTCCTGAGGAAGCAGCTCTGCTCACAAAGGACAACAGTGAAATTCTCCTGAAAAAGATAGTTTCTAGGAAAGAGAGGAAGGTGAAAATCTCTGAACATGTCAGTGCTATGATTCAGAGTAGGATTCCAGAGAAGCTACCTGATCCAAGAAGCTTTGTACTAGACTGTTCCATCTCAACTAAAAGGTTCCCTCATTCTCTCTATGATCTTGGCTCTAGCATTAACCTGATGCCTCTTTCTGTAGCTAAAAGCCTTGGGATGACCGATTTCGTTCCAACAAAGATCTCTCTCATCTTAGCTGATAGATCCAAAAGGTTTCCAGAAGGTGTCTTAGAAGATGTTCCACTAATGATCGAAGGCTATATGATTTCCACAGACTTTGTGGTTTTGGAATATGTTGAAGAACCTCAAGATCCTCTTATTTTGGGAAGATCATTTTTGGCAACAGCTGGTGCCATCATTGATGTGAGAAAAGGACAGATAGAGCTTGATTTGGGTGATGAAGTCATGAGTTTTAACATGGACAAGCTGAGGAGGATATCTATCATTGATGGACAAACCTTTTTTGTTGAGATTTCCATTGATGAGGACCCCAACACAGAGCTTTCAGAAGAAATTACTGCTGGGTATGTCAAGGTGTTGGATGCTACTGAGCAAATGAGCAAGCTGGTTGTTCAAGAAGATTTGGTTGAGAGCTCTGAAAAGAGTGATGTACTTAAGGATTGGAGTGAGGAGTGTCTTTTCAGTACTACTAGGCTCGAGGAAGAGGCTCCAATTAATGCCAGACTTCTGAAAAATGATGTCTTTACATTGGAGGCAAGGATTGCAGAGCTAAACTACAGAAAAAGTGGTGAAATTCGTGTTTCAGACATTGCGTCAGTCGACGCAGCATTATGCCCGCCAGCTGATTTTAAGCAAAAACTCCCCCTCTCTCACACACCAGACACCTCAGAGAAAGAAAAGGTACTCACCTTCTTTTTCCAATTCCAAACCACCTAATGTCATCAATCATATGTTTCCATCTACTTCACACTTAAGCAAGCCGCGAGATTCTCGTCGAGCGCTTATTGTTTCTTTTGATGACTTTGCAGGAAAACGAAGTATCCCACCAATCTTCCATCCGCCCTGATGCTGTTTCCTCACTTCCTTGGTAGACCACATGCAGTTAATGCTTACACACACCTTGGATGAGACGTTTGTCACAGATGCATTCACTGTCTCTCTGCGAACACACCGACGCCTGAGCCCCGACACGGTCAAGCTAATGACATTAAACAAGCGCTTAGTGGGAGGCAAACCCACTGGTGAGTCTGTATATACGTTTTAATTTAAATTTTATTTCTGATTTTTTGTCTTGAGTCTGCACGAGAAACAGGTCCAGACGAGCAGTATTGATCGACACCAGTCAGTGTCGATCGATACCACATCCACGGAAAAAGAGGCCTCTGTCGACAAACACCTGGTATCGCTCGATACCAGGCTGTATCGATCGATACTGATCATCACACGAACGATAACTTCTTTGCGTTTCATTCGCCGTCTATTCCTTTGTTTCTTTTGCCAAATCTAGACTAGATAAGCCTGGGGACAGTGTTGTTTAAGTTTGGGGGAGGTAGTTGCTGACACGTGTTTGTTTTTCTTAGAGTCAGTCATTTCTGAGTCAAATTTTGTTTTATTGAGTCAAAACCTGTTGGAGATTATGATCTTTTTTTTGAATCTATTGTTCTGACCTTTCTTTGGTGACATGTGTTACAGAATCAGTTCTAAGATCGACTAATGAAAAATCCAAAGACTGACCAGTTGACTAGAAGACACCCATGTCTCTAGCAGAGTCCTTCTAATTCCTGAGCCCAATTTTGCACTTCATTTCTGAGGTTGGTGTTCACTGAACTTGATTTATCATTCATATCTGACAAAAGAACCCATGTGTTTGAAAATTTTGGTATACCTCTCCTTGACACACAATGATACAGAAGATGCATGAAAGATGAGATGATTCCGCCGAGTAGAGGGGTAGGAACATTTCCAGTGATCCCACTTTTATACTTGGATAAGGAATGATCACACAAAGGTCTGAAGCGAGGATAGGAACATTTCACGAGACCCGCGTTATTCGCCTAAGACCTTTGATACTTTGAGAGGGGAGAACCGGGGATTCGGTGGCAATTCCCATCAATACTCGCGTCTCAAACCTTGATTTGTATATGCGAAGCTAAATCCAAAATAAAAAGAGAATAATACAAGAGATAAGTCTGGGGAGATTAAAATAATACCAAAGTATGAAACTTGGGTGGTTCCTTGGTCATGATATTGCATAAGGAAGAATCTAGAAGGTTCCTTAACATCAGCAACAGTGATGAAACGACAATGAAGGATTTAGTATGTTGATGCTGTGAGAATAATGTGTGGAATCTGGGAAGCTGCGAATGTCTACGGAGAAGTACATGGTGGTTAGATCTGAAACTGATTGGTGATATCTGGAAAGCTTGGAAAATGGTCATTGCGATGTTTCAGAACAGGTGAGTCTCTGTGTTTTCAAACCTCTTTTTCTAGTTTAGCTTTCTGTTTGCTTGAGGGCAAGCAAAGGCTAAGTCTGGGGAGTTGATATATCATGGTTTTTACCATTTTTTAGCCATGATATAGGTCTTGTTTTTAGAGTCCTTCTAGTGTTTTTGTAGTCTTTTGAGTCTTTTCAGGTTTTGGCACGTTTGGAGCATAATTGGAGATATTGGAGATTCTGGAGCTTTTTGGCATCGTTGAATAATTTTCCACCGTTGGATTGAGCTCAAATTTGGATACAAGACCGATCTTTGGATTAGCTTTCATTTGGAAGTGGTTTAGAGGCCATTCTAACGGTGCGTATCAAAGTTATGCCAGTTTTCGTGAAGACAGTCCAGTCTGGCGAGCACAGAGTTTTGGTATTGACCGACACCAACGCCGGTATCGATCGACACCGACTGGCACGAAAGGAAAACACATGATTTTACAAGTCTGAAGAGTCTGCAACTTGGCCCAGAAGATTCTATTATTTACAATTAAGCCCATAACGTGTTTTAGCATTATATTTAGGGTTTTTAGCCACTTTTAGGGGAGACGGGATATTAATCATTATTCTGAATACTTTGAGAGAGATTGGTTCCGGGTTTTGTGGGAGACAATTCTGAACCCTTGTTTACTCTTGATTTATTTTATGCAATCTATTTTATTCATGATGTTTGCTTCATTCACCATGTCTGAGTAGATTCCTTGTTAGGTTTAGGGTTATTCAAAGGTGTTTGATGAATTGTTAGGTTGATATGAATGGATAGGAGAGATTCAATAGAGTTCTTCATCTAGACTTGTGATTACTGCTGATTCTAGCTTCATGACCTTAACACTAGTTCAGGAAACACTAGTTCATGAAACTAATCACAGTTTCGTGCCAATTAATCAACCTAACATCATATTCTAGTTCGCGAGGCTAGAATAAGCATTAATCTCAAGTCTAGGTGAAAAGCTCTATGGATATTCCTTAACAATTAAATCAGATCTAATAATTCATCAAACACCTTTTAAACAACCCTAAACCTAACAGAGAATCTACTCAGACATGGTGAATGAGACAAACTTCATGAATAAAATAGGTATCATAAATAAAATAGAGTAAGAATACAAATAGGGTTCAAGGTTCTTCTCCCAAAAACTCAATTGCAGAAAAACTCTATCTCCATAAAATCAAGTGTCCTTTTTCTGGAGGCTGAAAATCCTAATTATATAGTTAAAACACGTTTAGGAGTGTAATCGAAAAATAAGGAAAGCTTCTGGTTTATCTTCGGGTCTTGTTGCGCGTTCTGATCACTTGTATCGACTGATACTGTAAATGGTATCGATCGATGCTAGGATCTTTGATCGTGTCTCTCCAAAAGGGATGGTGTCGATCAATGCTTTGTAGGTGTCGATCGATGCTGAGCTCAATACCTCAAACTGTTAACGCCAGATTGCTTCAAAAGCTTTCAATAATCCAATTTAGCTTCATGTATGCCTATATCCTGAAAAGAACCTAAAAGACTCTAAAACTACCAAAAAGACTCAGAAAAAAGACTTATATCATGGTTGAAAGTGGGTAAAAACTATGATATATCAACTCTCCCAGACTTAGTCTTTGCTTGCCCTCAAGCAAAGAGAAAACCAAACAGAGAAAGAGGTTTGAAAAACATTGAGACTCACCTTTTTCTGAGACATAGTAATGACCCCTTTTCCAAGCTCCCAGTTATCACCTAAATAGTTTCGGATCTGACCACCATGTACTTCTCCGTAGACAATTGCAGCTTCCCAGTATCCACTCATTATCTCACAGCATCAATCATACTAAATCCATCATTGCCGTTTCATCACTAATGTTGATATTCAGGAACCTTCTAGATTTTTCCTCATGCGATATCGTGACTAAGGAACCACCCAGATTTTATACTTTGGTATTGATTTTCTCTCCCCCAGACTTATCTCTTTTTATGTTCTCATTTTTTTTTTTTCTTTTAGCTTCGCATATACAAATCAAGGTTTGAGACGCGAGTATTGATGGTGTTTGCCACCGAATCCCCTGTTCTCCCCTCTTAAAGTATCAAAAGTCTTAGCCAAATAACGGGGTCTCGGGAAATGTTCCTACTCCTCGCTTCAGACTTTTGTGTGATCATTCCTTATCCAAGTAGAAAAATGGGGTCACAGGAAGTGTTCCTACCCCTCTACTCGGCGGAAATCATTTCATCTTTTATGCATCAATGTGTGTCAAGGGAGATGTACACCGAAATTTTCAAACGTATGGGTTCCTTTGTCAGATATGAATGATGAATCAAGTTCAGTGAATACCAACCTCAGAGGTGAAGTGAAAAATTTGGCTCAGGATTTAGAAGAAATTTGCTGGAGACATGGGTGTTTCCTAGTCAACTGGTTAGTCTTTGGATTTTTCATTAGTCGATCTTAGAGCTGATTCTGTGACAATGGTTACTTAAAAACAAAGTCAGAACAATGAAATCAAGCAAAAGTTCATAATCTCCAACAGGACTCAATAAAACAAAAATTTGACTCAAAGATGACTGACTCTAAGAAAAACAAACACAATGTCAGTAGTCACCTCCCCCAGACTTAAACAACACTGTCCCCAGTGTTATCTAACTCAGAGGAAGCAAAAGAAAACACAAGAACAGAATGGCTGAGAGTGGGCTCGAAGGTATCGTGGGAATGGGTGGGTATCGATCGATACTTAAAACCGTATCGAGCGATGCTGAGGGAGTATCGACCGATGCTAGTTATGTATCGATCGATACTAAGGTCCTTTGTCTGTAATTCTGAAACTCGAAACCGTGTCCAATGAAGCCAATTGTTAGATGAAGAACTGTTAGATCATGAGAGCACAGTTAGAAGCAACAGAATCAATAGATAGCCATAAGTTCAACAAGTACTGACAAAGAGATAGAGAAGTTCAGAAAAGAAAAACAAAACAAAAGAAAAGAAAGGAACAGAAAATGTGAAACCCAGGAGCAGAGACTAGTAGTCTGAATCATCATCATCGGATACAGCATAGCAATGTTGACTGCGAGGTTCATCTCGGGCCACTCATACATGTCCTCAAAGATAAGGTCGCCAATGGCCTCGTACACCAAGATAAGCTCTGAAATCCTCAGCTTGTTCGGCTCCATCTTGCAGAGAAGACTGGTGCTCAGGATGCGGACAATGCAACGCAGAGTCGGATGGCGGACGTCTAGCTGTGTCGTGGTCTTGGAATGGTAGGATCCAAGACCGATGTGACGCCAAAAGACCTGTACGTCGTGAAACTTGGTAGGAAGAGCTACCTGCTGAGGATAGGGATCGAACGCGTAGATGGCGCAGAGGTCAGGGATAGGCAGCCTGTAATGAACCCCTCGAATCCCCTCTGAAGCAGTGCGGTGGACCTCGTCTCTGTAATATACTCGAGCTGTGGCGAGGAATTGGCGAACTAGATCAGGATAAAGGTCGTACTACCGTGAGTATAATGTCCCCAAACCAATCTTATCGAGCATGGTGGAGAGCTCCACGTCTATACCCAGGCAGCGCATAGCGTGAGGGTCAATGAAGCGTGTAGGGAGGATGACAACTCGCAGCCACTCGTTGTAGAACAGAGTGTCGTAATCGTCCCATTCTTTGGCTATGGGCCTATAGATACAGGCCTCACTCTCGGTCTCCTTCTTAGGCAAACATGCCCAATCGCATCGCGGAATGATCCTCTTCCCCTCCAACTTAGGCTAGGGAGGCCTAGCAACAGGAACAGGGGCAGAAGAGGATGGCGATCGTCGTGGCGCGGCTCTCAGGTCACTGATGTGGGCGTCTATGAAGCTCTGAGGGCCTGTGTTGTCGGTGAAACCACCCTTCAGGACCCTGTAGCGATCCCCTGTTAGAATAGCCGTGACAACCCCGGCATGCCAGAATGAACAACATAACGCCTCCACCTCGTCCTGAAGACTGTACTCGCGGCGTGGAGGATTGGAACCGGATGCGTCGTCCTGTCGTGCCTTCTTGCGAGGAGCCATCTGAGAATAAGTCAAGAGGAGAATAGATAGCAGACCAGCACGCGAAATCAAATAAGGCAGGTATCGATCGATACCAAGGGGGTATCGATCGATACTCGCGACACATTCACAGAGTCTTGTCATAGAGGCAATTCAATTCCAACTCTATCGACCTAAAAACGAATTTCTCATATTACTCCATCCCTATCATATCCATTATAATCCTAATACATCAATTCCATTCCCCTAGAACTAAAAATGACACGAAACAGAGAAAGAGTTTCACAACAGAGGAAACCCCAAACTGAATTCTGTCCACGAGTCTAAAAGGAGTGATTTCGAGTACATTACCTTGCAGATCGAAGGAATGAGCAATGAAATATAAATGAGGGCAAAAATCTGAGCAAAATAGAGAGCAGAATCGAGGAAAACGATGAAGAATCGAAAAAGTTGTGAGAGAGTGAGAGGGGGGGGCGGCTTCGAGCGATATGAGTTATGATGGAGTGAGGGGTAAAACCCGAGAGTTTTATAGAAAACTTACCTGGGTGATGGGTATCGAACGATACAGTTAGTGGTATCGATCGATGCTTGCATCGTAACAGCACAAGTCTCCTTTGGTCTCGGTATCGATCGATACTCAGGGGTGTCAATCGATACTCGTCGTCTGGACCTGAGGTTCACGTGAAGACACACGACAAAAACAAAACGAAAAATCAAAATAAAAACGTATGTACAGACTCACCAGTGGGTTGCCTCCCACCAAGCGCTTGTTTAATGTCGTTAGCTCGACATGGAGATCAGTCAGTTTGTTGGTGGTTCAGCCAGAGGCACTATGTGGCCATCTGGTATGGTGTCTTTCTCCCATTATTGTTTCACCCGCTGTCCATTGACAGTGAACTCCTTTCCTTCAGTTTTCAGCAAGACCACTGCGCCGTGTGGGCGGACTTCCTTGATCGTTAAAGGACCTGACCAACGAGAACGCAATTTCCCAGGAAACAATTGTAAATTAGAGTTGTACAGGAGTACCTGGTCATTTGGTTCAAAATGGCGAGAAAGGATTTTCTTATCGTGATAGGCTTTGGTCCTTTCCTTGTACAGTTTGGAGTTCTTATAGGCGAAGTGTCTGATCTCATCTAACTCATTCAATTGAACCAATCGCCTTTGAGCAGCAGACTTAATGTCGAAATTCATAAGTTTGGTAGCCCAAGCTGCTTTGTGCTCGATCTCAACCGGAAGATGACAGGTTTTTCCATACAGCATTTGGAATTGTGTGTTTCCAAGTGGTGTTTTGAACGCGGTTTTGTATTCCCAAAGAGCGTCGTCGAGTTTCAGCGCCCAATCCTTCCGTGTAGTGCCTACTGTCTTCTCCAAAATCTCCTTGATCTGTCTATTGGAGACCTCTACTTGTCCACTGGTCTGAGGGTGATATGGCGTGGCGACGCAATGGTGTACGCCATATTTTCTCAGCAGCTTCTCGAAGATCTTGTTGATCTAGTGAGTGCCACCGTCACTTATAACAACTCTGGGTACTCCAAATCGAGGGAAGATGATGGTCTTGAACAGTTTCAGAACCACGGCAGAATCGTTGGTAGAACTAGCAATTGCTTCTACCCACTTAGAGACGTAATCGACGGCGACCAATATGTATCTGTTCTGTCGCGATGGAGGGAATGGTCCCATAAAATCAATACCCCAGCAGTCAAAGAGTTTGACCTCAAGGATGAAGTTTTGTGGCACCTCATGTTGCTTGCTGATCTTCCCTCTTCTCTGACACACATCACAATGAGAGATGAAGGCGTGAGTATCCTTGAACATTGTAGGCCACCAGAAACCCGCTTGCAGAACCTTAGAAACTGTTTTGAATGTGGCGAAATGCCCAGCATACTCAGATCCATGGCAATGAAATAGAATTTCTGGCACCTCAGATTCAGCTATACACCTTCTGTAAATCCCATCAGAATAATGCTTGTACAGATACGGTTCATCCCTGAAGTAACGTCTAACATCTCTCATGAATTTCTTCTTGACATACTTCTTGAGATGCTTTGGTTCGTAGTCAGCAGCAAGGTAATTGGCGATGTCGGCGTACCAAGGTTCAGCAGGAGAGGTGACAGCCAAGGATTCCTCAAATTCATACTGATCTGCAGACGTTTTATCTATGGGTGATAGCTGGTATCGATCGATGCTCAAGGGGTGTCGATCGATGCTTAAATGTTGAACCGACTGCAGCAAATTGTGAGGGTGTCGATCGATACCTAGGGGGTGTCGATCGATGCTCATGTTCTGTAGCGGCAGATTCGAATGAGAGCTGTATCGACATCTAGTCTCAACGAAGTAGATGTTTTCCTGAGGTAAGGCATCGTCAATAGGAACTTCATCATTGATCTACATTCGTGAGAGATGGTCTGCAACCTCGTTCTCCACTCCTTTCTTATCTCGGATCTTTATGTCAAAACCTTGGAGCAGTAGAACCCATCGACACAATCGAGGTTTCATATCCTTATTCTGCATCAGTTACTTTATAGCAGCATGTTCTGTATGAACAATCACCTTACTTCCAATCAGATAAGAACGAAACTTCTCAAAAGAGAACACGACAGCAAGTAACTCCTTCTCAGTGGTACTGTAGTTCCTTTGGGCGTCATCTAGTGTTCTGCTGGCATAATATATAACATGAAGCTTCTTGTCTTTCCTCCATGTGTGCCTATATCATGAAAAGAACCTAAAAGACTCTAAAACTACCAAAATGACTCCGAAAAATGACTTATATCATGGTTGAAAGTGGGTAAAAACCATGATATATCAAATGTCGTAGGAAAATGAAAGGAAAATTCACACGAAAATCCTATCGTGGGATATGATTTGTCCTATCGATATCCCACGATAGGACAAATCATATCCTTGAATTGAGAAGGGGAGGGGGAGGGGATATGATTTTTCCTATCGCTCTGAATGCAACCTTCCGTGAGTATAGAAGCACAATAACCAGTATCCTTAAGTTAACTTTGTAGGCTCCTTTTGGATGTCTAGGCCGCTAGCTTCACTACAAGGAAACAGTCTTTTAACTACTGCAAAAACAGTAGGAAATCAGTAGCAAAACAGAGTTTTACGACTGATTAGCGACTGATATGTGTCGTAGTTAAAGGTCTCGTCGCCAAATATAAGTAGCCAAATTGCTACCGATTGACGACGGATTAGCGACTGATTATATCAGTCGCTAATCAGTAGTAAACATATTACGACTGATTCGCGACTGAATAGTGACTGAATTTTGCTACTAAAAGTTCAGTCGGTATTCAGTCGTAAAATCTAGCTACTAAATAGCGACTTATTACCTACGACTTTTTGCATAAGTTATCCAGACATCCCTTAAACGAAGATCCATAAACAGAAAAATCATCCATAAAGACCTCCATGAACTCCTCGATCATATCTGAGAAAATCGACATCATACATCTCTGAAATGCAGCTGGCGCATTACACCACCCAAACGGCATCCTCCTGCAGGCGAACGTACCGTAGGGACAAGTGAACGTCGACTTCTCCTGATCATCCGGATGTATAGGGATATAGAAAAAGCCTGAGTATCCATCCAGGAAGCAGTAGTATGGGTGACTTGCTAACCTCTCCAGCATTTGATCAATGAACGGCAATGGGAAATGATCTTTCCTAGTCGCCGCATTCAGCTTCCTGTAATCGATACACATGCGATGCCCGGTGATCGTTCTCGTCAGAATCAGCTCATCTTTCTCATTCTTCACCACTGTCAAACCTCCTTTCTTAGGAACAACATGAACCGGACTGACCTAGCTGCTGTCAGAGATGGCGTAGATAACTCCTACTTCCAGAAATTTCAAGATCTCTTTCTTTACCACCTCTTTCAGATTCGGGTTAAGCCTCCTCTGATGTTCGATCGAAGCTTTTGACTCATCCTCCAGATGAATCCGATGCATGCACATTTCTTGTGAGATACCTGAAATGTCATCAAGAGAATAGCCGAGAGCTTTGCGATACTTGCGCAGCAGTAAGGCGACCTCTGCGTTGTTCAAAGAAGAATTCACAATCACAGGATATGTAGAGTTAGGGCCAAGGAAAACATACCTCAAGCTAGCTGGGAGTGGCTTAAGATCAAGCTTAGGAGCTCTCTCTTCACTCCAATCGCTCAGCGAATCAGATCTGGTACGATTAATAACCAGCTCCTCGGGAAGAAAAGGTGAGTATCGATCGATACCTCATGTGGTATCGATCGATGCTTCAGCCTTTTGGTTAAGGATCGTGGCATAACCAGCAACAACTTCTGTGGGAACTATTTTTGTCGCAGCTGAGCAAACCAACGCTCTTTCCAAAGGATTTTCAAGGTGCAACCGCATGAAGTACTCATCTGATAGCTCACTGAAAGTGTCGATGAAGAATGCCTGGCCATCTATGGTTGGTTTCTTCATGATCTTCTCCATGTTGAAGGTCATAATCAGATCACCGATGTTGAGAGATATTCTTCCATTCTTGCAGTCGATTAGGGCGCTAACTGTAGCTAGGAACGGTCTGCCCAAAATCAGTGGATCCTTTGGTTCAACATCATACTCGAGGACTATGAAATCAGTTGGAACTAAACAGTCTCCAATAGTAATCGGAACGTCCTCAAGTAATCCTTCCGAGAATCAGACCGATCGATCAGCAAGGATTAGGGAGATCCGAGTTGGTGTGAAGTCTGTCATCCCCATTCTCTTAGCTACTGAATACGGCATGAGGTTCACACTGGAACCAAGATCGCAAATGGAACGTTTGAACCTCTCAGTGAAGATTTTACAATCCAAGACAAAACTCCCAGGGTCTGGTAGTTTCTCTGGAATCTTGTTGAGAAGAATTGCACTACACTCTTGGGTGATTCTCAGTACCGCTTCCTCAAGATTCACTTTGCTTGATACCATCCTCTTGATATATCTCCTGAAAGCTGGTGCAGTCTTGATAGCATCTACGAACGGGAGTTCAACAACTAACTTCTCCAGCATTGCTCTACATCTGGCCTCTTCTATCTCTCTTTTAGACTTAGCAAGGGGTCGAGGGAAAGGAATCTTTGGTACATAGACTCTCCCAACATGTCCTGTAGTCTGCTTCTGGTCGACTTTTGGACTGGTATCGATCGACACAGGGGGGGGTGTCGATCAATACTTGTGGTTTTGCAACTTGTTCTGAAGAACTCTGAACAGGCAACGATCGATGTTGAGGGGTACCGATCGATACTGGGTGAGTATCGATCGATACTGGGGAGGTTTCAGGAATCTCATCTTCGTCATCGTCGTCTCCAGCAAGATCGACAAGCTACTTAGGCGAGTAAGTCTTTTTCAACTTTGGAGTGACTTCTCTTCCACTTCTCAAGGTGATGCATGAACATGCTCCCTCGGATTCACCGTCTTTCCCGGAAGGAAACCATCCTGTCTCTTAACAGTTTCTGCAGTTTGAGCAACCTGAGTTTCTAACTTTTTTTGATGGATGTTCAGAGCTTCGATTTTTCCATTCAGATCAGTGTACAAAGCATCCATCTTTCCATTGAAATCAACTGTCATCTTTTGTTGCCCTTCAAGAATTTGTTCAAGCATAGTCTCAACTTTGCTTTCCTGAGTCTTGGGAGGTGGTGTCTGATAAGATGAATTCCCACTGTTCTGAAATGGCTTCTGAGCAAAGGTGTTTACTCCGAAATTTGCAGACTTATAATCAGACTTAAATCCTCCTCTCTGAGAATTGTTAGTGAAATGGCGGTTGTATGACGAATTCTGAAACACATTACCACCTATGTAGTTGACATCCTCTGCTTCACCTTCATCGATGTTCTCGACTTCTTCAGCAAAATGCACTACCTTTTGCTGCTTACCCATCAACAGATTGTGAAGTGAATCCAGCTTCGCATGTACCTCAGCAATTTGCAATCCATCTATGTTCTCATTCTACTTCTGCTTCTCGAAATCTGCATTCTTAGTACTGTTGCTAGACGCCAAGTTCTCAATCAATACATAAGCGTCCTCGGGGTACCTGGTGTTGAAATTACCATTTCTTGCAGCTTCCAATGCCATCTGATACCTCCAATCGATTCCTTTGAAGAAGATACCCAATAACTGAACCTGTGAGAAACCGTGGTGAGGGCAATCCCTCTGATAAGACCGAAACCGAACCCAGGCAGCCTTGAATGCCTCAGTTGCTCCCTGACAGAAATGCGAGATCTTGTTCCTGACCTCTTCTGATCTCGCTTTCTCAGTACCCCTTCCTCAAGATTTACATTGCTTGATACCATCCTCTTGATGTATCTCCTGAAAGCTGGTGCAGTCCTGATAGCATCTACGAACGGGAGTTCAACAACTAGCTTCTCTAACATTGTTCTGCAGCTGGCCTCTTCTATCTCTCTCTTAGACTTAGCAGGAGGTCGAGGGAAAGGATCCTTTCGTACATAGACTCTCCCAACATGTCCTGTAGTCTGCTTCTGGTCGACTTTTGGAATGGTATCGATCGATACAGGGGGTGTCGATCGATACTTGTGGTTTTGCAATTTGTTCCAAAGAACACTGAACAGGCAATGATCGATGTTGAGGGGTATACTGGGTGAGTATCGATCGATACTGGGGAAGTTTCAGGAATATCATCGTCGTCATCGTCGTCACCAGCAAGATCGACGAGCTGCTTAGGCGAGTAAGTCTTCTTCAACTTTGGAGTGACTTCTCTTCCACTTCTCAAGGTGATGGCATGCACATGCTCCCTTGACTTCTCTTCCACTTCTCAAGTTGAGCAACCTGAGTTTCCAACTTCTTCTGATAGATGTTCAGAGCTTCGATTTTTCCATTCAGATCAGTGTACAAAGCATCCATATTTCCATTGAAATCAACAGTCATCTTTTGTTGCCCCTCAAAAATCTGTTCAAGCATAGTTTTAACTTTGCTTTCCTGAGTCTTGGGAGGTGGTGTCTGATAAGATGAATTCCCATAGGTGCGAGTGTACCCACTGTTCTGAAATGGCTTCTGAGCAAAGGAGTTTGCTCTGAAATTCGAAGACTTTAAATCAGATTTGAATCCTCCTCTCTGAGAGTTGTTATTGAAACCGCGGTTTGTACGACGATTTTTGAAACCCATTACCACCTATGTAGTTGACATCCTCTGCTTCACCTTCATCGATGTTCTCGACTTCTTCACCAAAATGCACTGCCTTCTGCTGCTTACCCATCAACAGATTGTGAACTGAATCCAGCTTCGCATGTATCTCAGCAATCTGCAACCCATCAACGTTTCCATTCTGCTTCTTCCTCTCGAAATTTGCATTCTTAGTACTGTTGCTAGATGCCAAGTTTTCATTCATCACATAAGCGTCTTCTTGATACCTTGTGTTTAAATTACCATTGCTTTCAGCGTCCAAAGCCATCTGATACCTCCAATCGATCCCTCTAAAGAAGATACCTAATAACTGAACCTGCGAGAAACCGTGATGAGGGTAATCCCTCTGATAAGACCGAAATCGAACCCAAGCAGTCTTGAATGCCTCAGTTGCTCCCTGACAGAACTGGGAGATCTTGTTCCTGAGCTCTTCTGATCTTGCATCATCATAGAAGTTGTTCAGAAATGCAGTCTTAGTCTCCTCCCAAGTAGTTAAAGACCGAGGAGGCAACAACTTCAACCAGTAAGCTGCATCTCCACTAAGAGAGTATGGGAAGAGCTTACAGAAGAGGAATTCATTGGTCACTCCATTGTACTTGATACTGGTGACCAAATCTTCGAACCTCTCTATATGATCCATGGGATGCTCGTGAGAAAGACCATGAAAAGGGTGCTGGCCTACAAGAGTGTAGTATGCAGGTTTCAGCTCAAAGTCATTTCTCTGGAAAGTTGGAATACGAATCGCAGACCGGTTTGCATAGAACTGATATGGTCTGTTGTACTCCCCAAGCGTTCTGGCACGATTAACCTGAGCATTCCCAACATTCCCACGCACAGCCGGTGGGATAACCTCATTANAATTCCATCTATTCTGCTTAGCTTAGTTCTCATCTCTGAATCTATTGAGTGTAATCTTGAGTCTTTGTGGTTCGACCCCTAAATTACCATAGCGACTGCTTAGATATTTTAGGGTATTAGTTTTGAGCATATCAATTATACACCAAATTTGTGTCATGATCAAAGCCACAAAACAATTTCAAATTTTTTTTTGTTTTAAAAAAAATTCAGAAAATTGTAAGTTTCTTTACAACTAGGAAACATTGCAGGTTTATTAAAAAGCCAATTGCAACATTTAAATCGAATCTCTAATGAGAATTCGATTGGTGTTTCTCTTTTTGCAAAAGAAAACAAACCTGAGGCTCGCAAGCTCTCGCCACATTGAGTATTGAGTTTATCCAATCGAAATTGGTAAACAAACTCTGAAACTTGTGATCACACACAAGCTCTCGTTATCCGTTTATGAAATCTCAACTTCAATACGGCATCAGTCCTATGCATAATGCGCTAGGCACTGGCTAGTTCATATGTGGTAGACCACTCCCAAATTGAATTTGGGGTGTCGACTCATGATATGCTCAAAGATAATACCCTAAAAGTACTAAAGCAGTAGCTGTAGTATATTGGGGTCGAACCACAAAGACTCAGGATATCACTCAATAGATTCTAGAATAGGAATTAAGCTAAGCTAGTATGAATGTAATTAAGAATAACAAAACAATTAAATCAAGAAGTAATTCAGTGGGATAAAAGCTAGGCCTAGGGAAGTTTGCAGGCAAATCAGAATTATCAATCAGATCAAATGTCAGGAATGAAGTAAGCTCCGCTCTTGAACTTGAAACACAGATGTAAAGTAAACCAACTGTCGTTGCGAAGACTATCTATGTCTAAACCTAGAATTCCAAATTTCTTTGCAAATTCTATAAATTCAAACAAGCATTAACGATCAAGTTCAATTGTTCACAAAATCCTAAACCAAATTTCTTTGCGAATAGATCTTTTGCTCACCAAACACTAGTTCAGGAAACTAATCACACTTTCGTGCCAATTAATCAACCTAACATCATATTCTAGTTCGCGAAGCTAGAATAAGCATTAATCTCAAGTCTAGGTGAAAAGCTCTATGGATATTCCTTATCAAGTAAATCAGATCTAATAATTCATCAAATACCTTTTAAACAACCCTAAACCTAACAGGGAATCTACTCAGACATGGTGAATGAGACAAACATCATGAATAAAATAGATATCATAAGTAAAATAGAGTAAGAATACAAAGAGGGTTCAAGGTTCTTCTCCCAAAAAATCAATTGCAGAATACTCTATCTCCAGAAATCACTCCCTTTTCTTCTAGAGGCTGAAAACCCTAATTATATAGCTAAAAACACGTTTTAAAGTCTAATCGAAAAATAAGGAAAGCTTCTGGTTTATCTTCGGGTCTTGTTGCACGTTCTGATCACTAGTATCGACCGATACTGTAAATGGTATTTATCGATACTAGGATCTTTAGTCGTGTCTCTTCTAAAGGATGGTGTCGATCAGGTGTCGATCGATGCTGACCTTCAGCTTCCCGAACTGCTTCAACTCCAGATTGCTTCAAAAGCTTTCAATAATCCAATTTAGCTCCATATGTGCCTATATCCTGAATAGAACTTGAAAGACTCTAAAACTACTGGAAAGACTCAGAAAAGGACTTATATCATGGTTAAAAGTGGGTAAAAACCATGATATATCAACTCACTTACATCATCTTCATGAACACCACCTCAAATGGTTCCATTACCGAGTGGAGAACCATTATTGTGATCGTCAATCAAAGCCTGGTTGTTGTTGTTAGTCATACTTAAAATCGAATCTGTTCATGAGTAAATAAAACGAATAAGTATACTAAACAAAAAACCAGAAACTAAAATTCAATTTATTATGCAATAATAAACAAATTAAATTGCATAACCAAGATAAATTATCTAGATCGACGACAACGATTGCAATTTTTTTTCTTTCTTCCGTAAACAATCTAGGTAGATAATTCACCAATTTAAGCAAGATATAAATTGCATAAATTAGAATAAGCAACCTAGATATGCATCAATATATGCAGGATAAAAAAGAATAAATTGCAGAAATTAATTAAAAAATATTTGATAAGAAAATATCAATACTCCAAGTCTCCAACGGAGGTACGAGTTCCTGTTCTTGAGAGAACTTAAACAATTAATCAGTTTTTCTTTAGTATAATAACGAAAATTAAAGAATTAAGAACATAGGACCACAATTTCTCGATATAGCAAACTGAAAAATTGTTATACATAATGATAATATTTATAATTGAAAATTATAATACTCGATACCAATATCTTATGAACCAAGAACAATTTGTGCGGAGGCGAGACACTCTTTCCTTAATTCTTTAATTGCCCGTAGTGTGACGGTTTGACGCAATCAGAATCCCAGAATACAATCGCACCATATTCTGATTTGCACCACTCAAAATCAGAAGTCTAACGAATGCTGGAGTTGTGTGTATTCTCAAGACTCATAAAAAACAGAGAGAAGAGGCATGAAGGGGATTTTCTTGTTCTGAATGAATGAGATTAACCATTGTTGTCTTTCTTGTTGTCTCAAGTGAAGAAACTATTTCTTCTCCCTTTTATTTGCAAAAGCAAAACAGCTCCATTAATATGAGCATTCATGGAGACGTAAATTCAATGCCGGATTTATGGCAATTAATTCGCAATGTTGAAAGGAATATATATTTGTTTCTCATGTTGACTAAATCAAACACAAATATGAGCTAAAAAATATGAGTTGTTAAGCCTTTATCTCATTTACCCAAACCAAACCCAAGCCTAACCCGGTTTTGTTTGGATATATTTTCTCTCCTTTACAACATACTTTGGTCTCAAGGCTTTGAGCCTAGACACAAACATCCTCCCTTATATATTAGATGATTTTCTCCATGTTTCTAATATGAGACTATTTCTCATTTTTCCAATTTGTGCTATATAAGCAACAAATTTTTGGACGTTCATTTCTCATTCAAATGAACTTTAATTTAAAAAGTTGATCGAAAAAGTAGTTCGATGCAACTTATTAAAATAAGTTCCACAGATTATATGATATATCATAGTTTTTACCTGTTTTTAGCCATGATATAGGTCTTGTTTTCAGATTCTTTCTAGTGTTTTTGTAGTCTTTTTGAGTCTTTTCAGGTTTTAGCACGTCTGGAGCATTTTACCGTCCGTTGAATAATTTCCCACCGTTGGATTGAGCTCAAATTTGTATACAAGACAGATCAATGGATTAGCTTTCATTTGGAAGTGGTTTGAGGCCATTCTAACGGTGCGATCAAAAGTTATGCCAGTTTTCGTGAATACAGTCCAGTCTAGCAAGCACATAGTCCTTGTATCGACCGACACCAACCAAGTATCGACCGACACCAACCCAGTATCGATCGACACCAACCCAGTATCGATCGACACCAACCCAGTATCAATCGACACCAACCCAGTATCGATCGACACCGACTACAGGAAAAGAAAACACGCGATTTTACAAGATTGAAGATTCCGCAACTTGGCCCAGAAGATTCTATTATTTACAATTAAGCCCAGAACGTGTTTTACCATTATATTTAGGGTTTTTAGCCATTTTTTGAGGGACTGGATTTTATTTATTATTCGGGTTTTGAGAGAGGGAGAGAAGTCAGAAACTTTGTTCCTGAGAGAGAAGATTTCGAACCCTTGTTACTCTTTACTATACTCTTTCATGCAATCTATTTTATTAATGATGTTTGCTTCATTCACCATGTCTGAGTAGATTCCTTGTTAGGTTTAGGGTTATTCAAAGGTGTTTGATGAATTGTTAGGTTGATCTGAATTGGTAGGAGGAATTCAATAGAGTTTTTCATATAAACCTTTGATTACTGCTTATTCTAGCTTCATGACCTAGAATATGATCTTAGGTTGTTTGATTGACACAAAAGTGTGATTGATTGCCTGAACTAGTGTTAGATGAGCAAAAGACATATTCGCAAAGAAATTTGGTTTAGGATTTTGTGAACAATTGAACCTGATCATGAATGCTTGTTTGAATTCATAGGAGTTGCAAAGAAATTTGGAATTCTAGGTTTAGACATAGATAATCTTCACAGCGACGGTTGGTTGATTTAGCCGAGAATTTTTCTAGGCTTAGCGTTTTCCTCTATTGAATTTCACAACTTTTATATTCTGATGTTTATTTCCTGCATTAATTTGTTCGCTTAGCTTAATTCGAATTCTATATTCTATTGAGTGATTTCTTGAGTCTTTGTGGTTCGACCCCTACTATACTGCAGCTACTTCTTTAGTACTCTTAGGGTATTATATTTGAGCATATCGTTATACAAGCATCTTCCTTCAGGTAATAAAACAGTTTTTGCTGTCCACATTAATCATGGTAACGTTTAGCATTGTTTGTTATCTGTTATCGCTTGATCATTAAACTGTGTTTTGTTTGATTAGTTCTAAAACGGGAAAAAACCTTAAAAATACACCAACTTATTTACTTTTGGATGTTTAATACACGAACTTTTTTTGTTAACCAAAAAATAAATGAGGTTGTATACATTGGTTATTAAATACACGAAATTTCAAAAATTTCACTTTATACACACGACGCTAACGGAAGAATTAACGATCGTTAAGTGTGATAAACACGAACTTTCTCGTTAGCTAAAAAATACATGAATGTTTTAATATTGGAATTTAAATGCACAAACATTAAAAATTTGTGCATTTAAAACGAGATTTAAAAACAATAACGAAACTGCATATGGCTGTTAAAATTAATTAATTTGATGAAACCCAGATCAATCCGGATTGTATAAAACACTTCAAGTAATCGATTAGACATGCATATCTAAATTGCACCTCCCATGTCGCCATTGATGCTATCAGTTGTGAAAGAACCGTCATCTTCGTCAATCATAATCCCAAGCGAATCTAATCAAACTCGAGACTACATTAAACCTTTCTTATCGAGGAGACGAATCATTGAGTGGTCTTTATTGAATCAAGGTCAGAGCTGAGGAATGGAGATGGAGGAGGACCAAAGATGAAGAGAAGTAACATATCGGTTAGTGTATTTAAATCTCGTTTGTAAAATGTACAAATTTTTAATGTTCGTGTATATAAATTCCAATACTTAGAAATTCATGTACTTTTTAGCTAACGAGAAAGTTGTTGATTATCACACTTAACGGCCGTTAACTTTTCCGTTAGCGTCGTGTGTAAAAAGCAAAATGTTTGAAACTTCGTGTATTTAATAACTAATGTATACAACATCATGTATTTTTTGGGCAACGAAAAAAAGTTCGTGTATTAAACATCTAAAAGTAAATAAGTTGGTGTATTTTAAAGGTTTTTTCCCTTGAAAAACTGTGTTTTGTTTTGTTATGATCTGTTATTTTTTATGACTTTTCACAGGCCACTGAGAAGGATGCACGAGGAAATCTTTAGGAGTTGGATGCCCCAAAGGAACTCTTATCAATGGCAAGCGCAAGCAACCAGAAGACTCTTCGTCACTTATGGGACTGCAAGAGCAGCTGAAGAAGGCTCAACAGATAATCGAAGAGCAGGTTGCTTATAACGAACACATTGAGGCAGAGCACTCTTGAGTTGTAGCTGACCAAAAGGAGAAGCTCGAGCATTTGTCCTTGGTGGAGATGTATCTACGATAAATTGATCCGAACTTCCTCAACTTTATGGCGACTCACTCATCTGCTTCAACCACAAAGCCTCCATCTCCTCCCCAACCAGATCCAACTACAAGACCAGCTTCTTAGGTTACTTCTTAGGTTGTGCTTATAAAACTCATGAACTTCATTCTCTATGTTTTTTCTATGTTTTGTATTTAGGATGTAAGGATTTTGTATTAAACACTTGCAAGTTTATCTTAATGAAATGTTTTTAGAATTCAGATTCGTAATTTTGATTTTCAAAACCAATTGTTCAATTTTGAAATACAAAACAAATTCAAATCAGTAAAATTCCATATTCCAAATTTTATGATAATAGTCGCCAATTAGTCACAACCTGTCACATATTAGTCGCTTAATGGTCACTAAAGCTTAAATAATCAAAATTCTAAAGGTTGTAGTAGTAACTCAATAGTAGTTATATTTACGACTGTAAAGCGAATCATAACTTTACAACTGCATTTTTACCGAGTCTATAGTCGTTGCCTAGTTGCTAGTTTAGTCGCATATTAGTCGCGTAATTGGCTACTATCTTACGACTACACGACGACAACTAATAATAGTTGTCACATAGTCGCCATATGGCGACTAATCTTACGACTATATAAGTTACCGACTAAGGATTAACGACTACTAGATTTAGTCGTAATTTAGTCATAATATAGCATTTAACGACTACTTAGCGACTATTTATGCAGTCGCTAAATCCCTGTTTTCAGAATCTATCACTCAGGTGAAAACTTTTTAGGAGTCGATAAATGCACTATATCATTTAACATCCGCACTACATCAGCTTTCTAAGAAGTTGAAGGCTTTAAACTGATTATTATAACTTTGAGTCGGCTGAAGCTTCATGATCTGTCGTGGAAAGCTCTGGAAGCTTAAAAAGACTTATGCATTATGCAACTAGCAGGAGTGACAAATCCAACAGCCGAAACATTGGTGGATGAGCCAGTTGCAAGTGAGAGATGGGAAAAGGTTGGGAATCTAGAGCAAGCTTATCTGAGGAAAAAATCGAACTTCCATTGGCTTCAAATGGAAGACCGAAAAAATAAAAGCTTCCTTAATGTTACACTGGAGAGGCTTTGTAAGAATTTGATCAAAGAGATTACATCTCCTGAGGGATTAAGATTCACAACTCAAGAGAGTATTGAAGGGGAAGCGGTGAGGCAATTCTCAAGCTTCTTGGGGCACACGCCTTCATATTGTCAAGGAGAGTCGTTGGATTTTATGCAAAATTTGTTTGGATCCTGTTGTATGGATCATGAGGCAGATCGTCTTATGGAAATGGTGACAGAAGAGGAAGTGAGGATAACTATATTTGATATGCCTTTAAACAAATTCCCCGGTCTGGATGGCTTTACAGTGGAATTCTTCAAATCGGCTTGGCTTATACTCGGTAAAGACTTTTCGTGGCTATTCAATCTTTTTCCTATGTCTTGTTTTCTTCCAAAAGGGGCAAACACCACAATTCTAGCACACATACCAAAGAATAATGCAGCACCAGGAATGAAAGACTATCGTCCAATTTCATGTTGTAATGTCTTATACAAGACCACCTCGAAACTCATTGCAAATCATCATAAAGGTTTTCTCCCGGGGTTTATTACTAGAAACCAATAGAATTTTATTAGGGATAGGTTGCTAATGGAGAACATCTTTTCAGCCTCTGAGCTTGTAAAAGACTATCACCTAGAGGGCCTACTCCTTCGTTGTGCGATGAAAATAAACATCTCAAAAGCAATCGATTCAGTTCAATGGGATTTCTTGTTGACTATACTAGCTGATACTAATCTTCCAGAAAGATTCATCCATTGGATCTGTTTATGTTACACTCAGCTTCCTTCTTCATTCAAGTCAATGGGGAACTAGCGGGGGTTTTCCGCAGTAAGAGAGCTCGCTCTCTCCGTATTTATTTGTAATATGCATGAACGTCCTCTCAATAATGTTGGATAGAGCTGGATACGAAGGGAAGATGGGATACCATCCACGGTGTAAACACTTGGTAATTACACATCTTTGTTTTGCATACATTCTCATGGTTTTTTCGGATTGAAAAATCACTTTGATGGAGGGTTTACTCAATGTTTTTAAAGAATTTTAATCTTTATCATGCATAAGAATAGTAAGGAGAAATCTACTATATCCATTCGCTCCGAGTTTGAGGTTGTACCCTTCTTGTGAGGTACTTGGGAGTGTCTGTGATGACTAAGCGAATGACATCAGCGGACTATCAATCCCTCCTAGAGAAGATTAAAACTCAGATAAGCTTGTGTTAGAATCGCTTCCTCTCATTTGCAAGATGTCTTCAGCTTCTAGTTTTAGTCATAGCTAGTCTCACTAGCTTTTGGACCCAAGCTTTTAGATTGCTGATTAAATGCGTTAAATAGAGAGAAAAATATGCCATGCTTTCATTTGGTCAAGCCCAACTTTAAACCCAAAGAAAGCTAAGGTGCAATGGTCGGACGTCTCTAGAAGGAGCATTGGGTATTAAATCGCTTGCCGAGTTATTAAGGTAAGTTTTTTGAAGCTTATTTGGGGAATTGTATCAGGTAAATAATTGCTTTGGGTGCATTGGATGAAGTGTTATTTACTCTAGAGTGGCTCATTCTGGTCTGTAAAGGAAACCTCAAACCTTGGGTCTTGGATTTGGAAAAAGTTGTTGAAATATAAGCCCTTTAACTAAGGATTTTCACAAATGAAGGTTGGGAATGGAGCTGCGGTCTCATTCTGGTACGATGCTTGGAGTTTTTATGGGAGATTACGTGATGTTGTAGACATTGGGGTTATAACTATGGGCATCAACTCAATAGCTATGGTAGCAACAACTATGTTGGCTCGACGAAAAAAAAGACATCAAGAAGAGTTGCTGAATAGTGTTGAAGATGAATTGGTAGCGCTTGGAAATAGAGTTACTTTTATGGACGAGAATGTAAGTCTGTGGTGAGGAAAAGCTGGTACATTTGGAGCTTGATTTTCAAATAAGGACACTTGGGAACAAATTAGGAAGGTGTGGCCACAGAAGGAATGGTACCAGGGCGTTTGGTTTTCAATGGTACTTATTTCTCCTCTGGTTAGCGATTCAAAATCGCCATTCAACTAGAGGTTGAATGCGAAAATGGAACATCGGAGTTAACTCAACTTTTGTGTTCGTGCAGTCACCCGATGGAATCAATAAGTCACTTATTGTTCTTTAGTCCCTTATCGGTCCAGATCTCGGAACAACTCTCCCGTGGTCTGCTAACGTCGCTACTCAACTACCTTCCAAGACATTCTCACAGTGGTATCAAGTTCTGTTTTCACTCCAAAAATTCAATTCCTTCTCTGTTATGTGTTCCAAGCTGTCGTTCACTCGATATGGTGGGAGCGATGATGTAAAATATTTGGTTTCAAAACACAAGTTTCAAAAATTATATTTCTAAATCTCTTAAGTGCAAGTGCAAACGTTGTAATAATTTAAATGTCGAACCCATATGGAATATAATTAACACAATAAGAATACAAGAAATAGCTTAAGCTAGGACAATTCAAATGTTTTGGTTAAGACTAACTAAAATGCAAGTGAAATAGATAAACCAAAGGTAATTGAGCAAACTAAACAAGTATCTAAGCTATGCAATTACCCATAAACATTAGCCTAAAGATTCATAGATTAGATCTAGTCACACATGATTATAGAAAAAATCATAGTGCGAAATGCAAAAGAAATGTAAAGAGAAGAAGAAAGCATAAGAAAATATGGAAATACAAAACAAAATGAAAGTTTAATCATCCATATCACCAAAGGATTCAACAAAAAATGTTTAGATTCATCCTTAAAACTTAGACAACCAAACATAGAGTGAAATAGACTAAAAATGTTCTAATAATAGTTTTGGTCCGAGTTGGGTCGACCTGGTTCGAACTGGATCGGGTCTGGGTCGATTTTGGCACACTCATCTTCAAATCTTCATAACTTCCTAACCGTAACTCCAAATCCTCTTCCGTTTGGATCCAAATTCTTTATTTTCGATGCTCTTCAATTTAATCCAGCTGGTTTGTTAAATGGTTAAGTTTTTATTGACACTTTTCATGACTCTTCTAGCAAATTTTCAAATCCAGTCTGATTCAAGTAAACTCTTTTGTGATCCAAAGCTTCCTTTTGCCTCTTTAGCTACAGTTTCTCAATTTTGTACCTATATCAACACCAAATGTAATCCTACAAATCTAATTGCAAATTTACCCTACACTATATGATAAATGCATATTTACAAATGATATTAGTGAATTAAAACCCAAAAACTAGTAAGAAAAAGGACTTAAGAACACCAAAAATTGAGGACGGTGAGGGACCTGTACCAACAGTGCTACTTACCAAAGAAATTTATCATACAGTCCGAAACATATTCTACTCCTTACAAAAGCAACTCCCAAACGGTTTGCAGGTCTGGTTTGTGACAAGAGGATACTAAATTCTTATTGTTCAATGTGTCAAAGTTATTCTTAAAATGGATGTAGTCATTGTAAAAACATATTTTTGGTTTGAATATATTTTTACTTTCATACAAAAAAAAACGCAGTACCACATATTATTCGACTTTTATTTTTCTTATCCCATATATATGGGATAATCATTACATAAAATAGAGAGCAAACTTTAAAAAAGATAGAAACCAATGTCTTCTTAGTACTTGCGACCAAGAGTGAGTACAAGGCATAATTCGTCTTCAGCATTTGCCCCATCACTAGCAACAAAAACGTCACTTTCTCTGTTTTCATTTATTCTCACTTGCCTTAAAATATACATCTATCTAGTTCCTATGCATTGAATCTACAAGTTGATGGCAATGCTTGAAACTCTTACATGATATTAACTAGATAGATGTATATTTTATGGTAGGTGGGACTAAATGAAAACTTTTTTATGTTACTTTGTGATGGCTATCCCATATAATATTTTGTGATGGTTTATATGTTACTTTTTTATGTAATAGTATTTCCTGTAATTGCTCTACTTATAATGTAAGCTCGTCATAAAGTGTCTGACTTTGCGTCCAATTTGTGACAATTTTGGCGATTAATTTACGAATTTTCGGCGGTTCCGTAAAAGGATCTTGTAACTCGGTCGTAAATAATGCACACATCCCCACTATACGGTAATGTTACATAGTCGAAGTAAAGTTATATTAATGTTTTTAGCAAAAAATAAATTAAAATAATGTTTTCAGATGCAAGATTGTATGCAAAAATAATTGAATTTCAATTTTTTATAAGTTTTACTATCATAAAATACAATTACTATTAATAAAAATATTTCCCAGGGCGAATGATAGATGACTAAGTTACGACTACAAGCAAAAAAAAAAAATTGGGTTTGGGTCCAAACCCATACTAAAATTTCGCCCAAATCCAATATCATTTCGCCTAAGTTTGTGAATCTGCACGAAAACCTAATTTCCCCGATTCCTCTCTGCCTCTCATCTTCTTCAATTTTGCTTTTTTCCTTCTTCGATTCCGGTGAGATCCCTAGCTTGCTTCTCCTGTATTTCCGCCGTGTATGTCCTTCTTCTTTTCCTCAATCACACGATGCCACTAGCTATGAGCGGACGAGAATACATATTCCCAATGTTTCTCAGAGAGCCGAAGGCTCAACATCGAGAACACCGAGCCCTCTACCTAGTCAATACAACTTTACTTTGGCGGCCCAAGTTCCACCGCCTCAGTCGACCCCACCTCAAGTACCCCGCGTTGCTAACCATCATCATCAAGACTACAAGTCAGGAGCTATCCACCACCACAAAAACTTTTCCAGAACAATCAAGCTTCAACGTCGGCTAATCTGCAGGATGCTCCCTCTTCTCCACTTCAAAACTCCTAGGATCAGAGTCGTCCTTCTTCTCAGGGCAACAACTTCTTTGACGAAGATCTAGTGTTGCCGGAACTCCAGGAGGACTCGCTAAGGGCACCGAATGCGTTGCTCCTTGTACCTGATTGGGATAAGTTTACCACCGTTCTCTCCCCTACACCTTTGCCAAACACGAGTTGGTAATGTTTATCTCACTTTTTTGTTCTTTGTATTTTTTTTGTTAGATACGATGGGATTTGACTAAGTTTGAGTAGTGTTTGTGATTGGCTTTGATTAAGTATAAAGAGTAGAGTTCGGTTCTAAGATTAAGTCTAAGAGTTTGTGTGTTTTGATTGCTTCTTAATTGCTTCTTATGTGACTGTTTTGCCTTAGTCATACAATCAATTGTTATAGTTAAATATATACAAAAATGATTTTAAGTAAGACTAAGATACGAATGATACATTGTCTGTTTATCAAAGTTTTTATGATTGAGACTTAGAAGATGATAAGAGTAGTGTTTGTGATTGATTTTGCTTAAGTATAAAGAGTAGAGTTTGGTTATGAGATTAAGTCTAAGAGTTTGTGTGTTTTGACTGCTTCTTGATTGCTTCTTATGTTATTGTGTTTGTTTGAGTCTAAGAAACGGTTTCAGACCTCGATTGGTTTTGTTCAAGCATCAAACATACTAGATGATAGCACTTGGTTTTTATTTAAGCGTCAAACAGAGTAGAGATTGTTTTTTATTTTTTGTGTTAGAATCGATGGGATTTAACAGAGTTTGTGATGTGAGCATGACCAGCAAGGAACCTAAACCAAAGGAGCAGCTTGAACTTGAGCAAGGAGAAGCTACGGAAGAGCACCAAGAATCCGAGGACGATGAAGAAGAGAGCTTGCAAATCGCCAATGGTCCCATTACTCGATCCAAGCAAGCCAAACTTAAGACAACACTACAACGCCTTCTCAGCACCATCCAGGCCAGTTTAGTGTGTGCTAATTAATAATCCTTTGGTTGTCGATTCAAGCCACTAAACCCTCATCAGAGAGGTGCCTTGGATTCGCACTCCTTTTTCCCATCTCTTAGATTTGTCCATGGGTTTTCTATAAGAGAGTTTTTTATATGAGCAAGCCAAGGTATTTAGCCAAAGCTCTTGATGAACCAGCCCATTTTAATCCTATCTAAAATTTAAATTTAAGTTTTAGAGTTTAGTCTTCTTTCTTAATGTTTTTGTAATTTCCTAGTTCTTCGGTAAACTTGTTTTTGGAAGTTTCCTAGGAGTATTTGTCTAACTCCTATGCACGTCTCTGACTTCTTATGATTACTCTCTGTATCCTTTTCTAGATCATCAAACATTTTAATATCAACTCTCTCTTTAATTCGTTTGATCATCTCTTAATCCCGAATGCTGGATGATTCCCATTTCTCAAGAGCAAAGTCTAAGGTGTTCTTCACACCTCTTAGAAGTTTCACTTCGTTCTACCTCTTGCTCACATGTTGGTCTTTCGATCATTCATACGAGCAACGCTGAATATCAAGGACTCTCCACACAACTTGAGAAATGTCATTTCACACCATTCTCGAGAATCCATCATTTCAGTTCACAAATCAATTTTTTCCTCGCGCATCCAGCTTTCGATTTTGCTGATTGGTTGGCCACAGCCTCTTGAGAGTTCGACGGATTGATCTATTAGGATCACATCAAGAGTGGTATCAGAGCCCACTCCGCAAACAGGTTTTTATTCTTTCAACTCTTGCATCTCTTTGGCAAATTCTACTTTGTTCTTTCCGTCTTGTCATCTTGTTCGATTTTCATATTATGTTGGTGATGATAAAATTGCGACTCCAACTGTGTTTTGAATCCGCAAATGAGTCTAGTATTTTTACAAATTGTTTCCAGATTTTTCGTTGTGAGTTGAATAAATTATTTTATCAGGTCTATTCAAACAGTCAGTTTCGGGTCTAAATGAGAGTTTTGTGTCATTTGAAGAGTCATTTTGTGTATTTGAACTGTGTACATATCTATGAACAGTGATATGTTTTATGTGAAGCTGAATATTGTTGCAGGTACCGCATCATGGGAACCGGACGGATGGAGAGGAAATCTTGAACTCTAACAAACACACTTCTCAATTCCTTTAAAGCTGATGATGAATGAGAGTATGGAACATGGAGGGTGAGATAAAAGAATCCAGTCATGACGACTACGGGAAAACCAGCCACCTACTGATGCTGAGCAGTACTATAGT
>SMJT01000045.1:417600-441275 GCA_004349715.1 Crucihimalaya himalaica
CAATGGCCCCATTACTCGGTCCAAGCAAGCCAAACTTAAGACAACACTACAACACCTTCTCAACACCATCCAGGCCAGTTTAGTGTGTGCTAATCCATCCACATTGGTTGTGATTCAACACCTAAACCTCATCAAGAGAGGTGCCTTGGATTGCACTCTTTTTCCCTCCTCTTAGTTTTGTCCCAATGGGTTTTCTAAGAGAGGTTTTTAATGAGGCAAGCCCAAGGTACTTTACCAAAGCCTCTTGATGAACCAAGCCCCATTCCATCCTATCTAATCACGTCATTAAACATTTAAGTTTAAGTTTTAAGGTTTAGTCTTCTTTCTTAATGTTTTTTTTAATTTCCTAGTTTTCTCGTAAAATGTCTTGGAGGTTTCCTAGGAGTCTTTGTCTACTCCTATGCACCTCCTGGATACTAAATGTACTCTCTTGTATCTCTATTCTAGATCATCAAACATTTTAATATCAATCATCTCTTTTCAATCTTGTTTGATCAACTCTTGAATCCAAAATATTGGATAGATTCCCATTTCTTTCAAGAGCCGAAAGTCTAAGGGTTTCTTCACCCCCTTTAGAAGTTTCACTTCGTTTCACCTCTTGCTCAACATGTCTGGTCTTCATCATTCATACCGAGCAAGCTGATAGTCCAAGGATCTTCCACCATCCTTGAGAAGTATCCCTCATTCCACACAAGTTCTCGAGATCATCCGTTTCAAGTTCACAAATCAATATTTCTTCACTTCCGCATCCATTTTCGATTTGCTGACATTTGCACAACCTCTTGGAGACGTTCAGGGACTTGATCCTATCTAGGATCACATCAGACTTTCTACTCTTTTATCATCCGTAATCGTAGGAGGCTCCCAACCAAGTTCACTCGAATTCCAACAATCTTCATCAAGATTACTTAGAAAAGCTTGCATACGAACCTTCCAATATCCATAATTCGATGAATCAAGCAATGGTGGTCTTGTCATAAATGTACTTTCTTTATATGAATCTATCACTCTCGAATCTCAGCTCTGTCTTGTCTTTCAAAAACTATGATTCTATCCTCACACGCGATCTACCCGAAACAAGACTAAATCTCTATCAGGAACCCGCTCTAGTACCAATTGAAAGTGAAAGTGAGGCTAGATAATAGTGCAGAAATTTGTTATCGAGGTTCAGTTTTCCAACCTACATCCCCGGGACCAAGTCCATGAACGATTTCACTAGAACAAGAAAGCAAATACAACTTATTCGCAAACGCGTTAATCAAGCACAACCCTCTTGATTCATCGTTCCGTTCAATAACATGAAATCTTAAGGATAATCTCTACCCTTAACTAAACTCCCCTTGAGTCTAGATTTCAATAACACAAAATCTCTAGAACACGGCAATCCCGTATGTCGACACCAACGCACACCAATGACGTCAAAGACTCCAAAACTTGATCACACATGCTCACACACACTCTCAAGAATCTCTCTAGAATTTTTCTTTATGCCTAAGCTCCCTTGGTCCTTCTCCAACACGTCCACAACTCCTTATATAGCCAACATGATTTCCTAATCACTAAGAGAAAGGTTCCAAATTCCATAAGAAAAAGTTTTTCCTTTTTCAACTTTTCCTTTTTCTTGTCAAACTCCAATTTCCCAAAAATCTTCATTAGAACCTTCCAAATTTCCTTTTTGATTTATCCTCAAACGTTCTTTAACCTTGTCTTCTTTTATCTTCTAGAAACCAGACACATACACAAAACTGCAGCATTTTGTATCACTTCCTGTAGGATTTCAACAACTATGTTAGACAGAAAAATTACATCTTCAAACTCAAGTTAAATATAGACTAACTTGGGTTGGGTTAATACCTTTGGGACCACAAGGAGCAGTGTTTGCATTGGTGTAATTGCTGGAGCAAGAAGACAACCTTGTACTATCTTACATTAATTACAAAACTGAAGACTTTTTCAAAGTAACAAAACGCAAGCAAAGATAAAGAGTTTTTAAGCGTTTTGGGGGTGTGCACTAGGGTTGAGGTGTCACCCATATATAAGCTTGTTTGAAGATTGAGAGACGTATAATGGGAGTGTGTTGCAGCACAAATAAACACACACACTAAGAAGAGAGAAAAATATTGTTAAAGGCATAAACTTTTAGTGTTTTCTCAAGTAGATCAGAAACGAGTAAAAAGTATTAGTGTGTTAGCTATTAGAAGTTTTCACATTGTAATACTTATATCTCTAATTCGTTTATAGTGGATTCCGAGCTGAAGGTCTCGGCGAGATGTAGGTAGCGTCACATTGACACCACTAAACTCGTTAAATGTGTGTGTGCTCCCATCTCTTTCTCTTTCTCTAGTATCCGCTTCTCTGATTTACTCTATGTTTCAGTCTCTGTTTTGTTTGTACTGCATCAAACAGATCTTGGTTTGTTGAGGTTTAATCTCATAAAGTCAACACCTTTGACCCTCTAAATCCTTAACAGATTGGTATCAGAGCCTAGGTTCTGTGTTTTGTGATTCTCCAAGCCAAGAATCATGATATTATCAAGATTAGAACTGGTAAATTTTGATGCTAGTGGGAACTTTGCTCTGAGTAAGAAGAAACAGGTGGATAGCCTGAGTTTCAAGAAGGAAGTCTCATATCTGGGAGAAGCAGAAGAAAAAAGAGAGAAAGAAGATTCAGATCTAAAAGAAAAGAGATCTAGAGAAAGAAAGAAAGTGAAAAGAAGTGAAAAGGTTAGATGTTTGGAAGAGTGGAGTAAGAAGGCTCCTTTCCTTTAAGAGTTCACTTTCTTTTCCTTGGAGAGCTTTGTTATGGGGAGACAAGAAACGTCTCAGGTGAAACAGCAAGCAAGAGCTCTTGGTTAATGGTGCTAAGGAGAAGAATATGCCATAAGACTTTTTTTTGGTGAAGCATCGTTGTGTTTTCTTAAGTGATGAGAAAACTTATGGAGATTAGAGTATCTCAGGCTGTAAATCAAGCTAAGGTCCTTGGTTAACAGCTCCAATAAGAGGAAAATGAGTTATAAGACTCATTTTAGTGGTTCATGAAGCAGCTCACTCAAAGTAACTCAGAGGTCAAGATGAACAAAGTAGTTGCAGTTTTCTGTTGTGGTTGCAGGTTTTTCTGGTTCAAAAGAAGTTGTTGACAGAGGTAGCAACAAAAGGAGACAAAAGAAGCAAAGGAGAAAGCTTTGGGTATGTTCTGAAATTGAGTGTGAAAGTGAGCCATGTACAAGCCAGTACCATAAGGAGAAATTCACAATGGAAGTGTGAATCAAGTGAGGTGATTTCAAGGTTATAAAATCAGGTTGTCTCTAAGTATTTCAAGGGTACAAGAATGTGCAACATTATGAGAAAGATTCAAATTACTCACAAGAAGAGTGTTGCAAGGTTAAGAAGTACATTAGGAATCGTAGCAGAGAAGCATATGATCAAAGATGGGTGTTCTTGATCAATGTTGAAGAACCGGTTTATAAGGTTTATGTAAGAATCAAAGCATCAACATCAAGACTCAATGATGGGAGACAACCAGTCTGATTCCGCTGCAGTCACAAGGTATTTGTGATAATGTTTATTAAAGTTTGTGATTTACTCAAGTTTTGCATCTTTGTTGGAAATGAAAGATGGTTAGAACACAAGGTTGTGTACTGATTTCACAAGAGATTGGCCAAGTTTCAGTGTGGTTAAATCAGTTACAAGTGGTGTTGTAATCACAGCCTCAGAGACTCATAATATTCATGGGACTAAGATACACCTTAGAAGTTTGAATTTTATGTGTATTGGGTTGTGGAATAAGAATAAGGTTTTCTGGATTTTTTGAAAAAAAGTTGTAAGTAAGTTTTGAGTGAATCAAGTCAAGATGTTTGCTGGAACAAAATCAGGTTTATTGGAACAGCAAAGGTTGAAACAACAAAAGTTGTCTATGTTATGCGTCATGTTCTGTGTTAGGATCTGCGTCCGGGAGATGTGCTGAAGCAATGGAAGGTTGATGGTTATTAATGTTTGTATTGATATAAGCTGATACAAGTGGAGTCTTAACAAGTATACTTCAATGGTTTAGGCTGAGTTTTGAAAGGGGTTCCTGCTACAGGTTTGTCTATGTGTGTAGTTATAAGTTCTTGTGAAATGGATTTTACAGTTGGTGGATCATTAGAGAATAAGAAGCTACAAGACTGCTTATTTCAAAGGGAATGCAGTGTTGCAAGTTTGTTTTGTAAGCTGGACATTGTTTGTGGTTCTGTTTTTTTTTTTTTTGTCAACATCATTCAATTAACAAAATGGCTCAATAAGCCAAGCCAGGGGGACATTGTTTACATATACAATATGATGCAGATAGACATGGGAGCTCCGTGCTAATAAGTCCGCTTTGACATTAGCTTGTCGAGAAATAAGAGATAGCGAAAAGGAGGAGAAAGCTACCTTAATCTTAAATATAAACTCCAGATATATCACAAAGGCCGGCCACTCACCAGGTGTAGACACCATCTTCACCAAATCAGAGCAGTCTGTGAGGAAGTGCACTTCAGTCTTCTTTTCTATAGTTAAACACCGCATTGCCCAGATAAGGGCTTCCACTTCAATATGTAGTGGGGAGAGGCTTCTTCGCAGGTTACAGACTCCTATAAGGGGTTCCTCATTATTGGCATTTGAAAAGTACCAACCTATACCCGAGAAAGCGTCAGATTCCTTCCAAGATCCATCAATAACACATCGATGACCCATGCATGTTGTTCCTATCAATGAAGAAGTATTCATTGAGTCTTTATTATCGATCTTCGTATGTGCTTTTTGCCAACATTGGGCTTCGCCTACTGCTACTTTTAGTATTTCTCGCAGATCTTTATCCAGATTACTAAAAATCTTGTCATTCCTTACTTTCCATATGTACCAAATAATCCAGGGAAAACATTTCATATCAATATCCTTTGGTATTCGCCAAAAAAGATAATCCATGTTTGTATAAATCGATGGGGTGGGAAACTGATGTAGTGCCGAGGGAATCACTGATAATACCCATGTGTGTACTGAGGATGGACATTTAAACAAGACATGATTAACCGTCTCCTCATCGAAGCCACAATGTGCACACCGAGGATCACAATTTATACACCTATGTTTTAAATTTCTACCTACCGATATACATCCAGTAAGAACTTGCCAACAGAAGTGTCTAAGTTTAGGGGGACACTTCAACTTCTAACAGAAAGCTGTTAGTACGTGAGAATCAGGGCCAAACTAGGGCTCCTTCAGAATACTCGGTTCCGGGAGTTGTTGCACCTGGTATCCTGATTTAACCGTGTATTTACCAGTTTTCGTAAAATGCCAACTTAGACAATCTGCTTTGGTAGCTGAGCCAACTGGCATTCCTCTAATGACTGTGTACAGCTGTGAGTCCACAAGGTTACGTAGCAGATCTTCATTCCATACACGTGTAATTGGGTCAATCATAGACGTGACCGCTTTTGGGAGTCTAAAGCATGACATAACATAGGTTGGTAACGCTGACCCCACCGATTTGATCAATACTTCCTTCCCCCCTTTGGACAAAAACTTCGCTGACCAACCGTTTATCTGTTCTTGCAGCCGTTCTTGCAAGAGCGAAAACATCTTTGTTTTCGAACATCCCAAGCTTTCTGGAATCCCCAGATAAGTGCCCATCCCACCAATGTTTGTTATTCCTAATGAGTTCATCAATTCTTCTTTAATCGTCTCATTCACCGTGTGACCAAATTGTACAGATGACTTTGCAAAGTTAATTTGTTGCCCTGAAGCAGCTTCATATCTGCGGAGAATACCCAGAATTACTAAGCATTGTTCTTTGGTAGCCTTACAAAAGAACAGGCTGTTATCTGCAAATAGTAGATGAGAGATGGATGGTCCCGCTTGTGCCACCTTCAAAACAGTGAGAGTTTTATCCTTTTCAGCCTTTTTGATATTCGCTATCAAAGCCTCCGTACAAAGTATAAATAAGTAGGGTGAAAGTGGATCACCTTGTCGTAGTCTCCGTTTTGGGATGATAAGAGCCCTAGCTTGACCGTTGATTAGGACCCGGTATTTAACCGAAGTAACACACTGCATCATCCATGCGATCCATTTCTCACAAAAACCGAACTTCTGTAGTAATTTTTCAACGAAAATCCATTCTTCTCGGTCATAAGCTTTACTCATGTCCGTCTTAATTGCCATATAGTTGCCTTTGCAGGATTTATTTAATCGAAGACCATGAAAAATTTCCTGGGAAATAAGAATATTGTACAAAATCAGACGCCCAACAACAAAGGCCGATTGTGTTTCCGAAATAAGGGTTGGGAGAAATCGTTTTAATCTTTGGCATAAGACATTGTATATAATTTTATACCCCACATTGCAAAGACTGATAGGCCGAAGTTCAGTCATCCTGCTTGGTCTCTCCGTCTTTGGTATCAAACAAATGTTTGTCAAGTTCAACCGCTGATCGAGTTCATCATGTTTCATAAAAGAATTCACTAGTTCTAGTAGATCTGTCTTGACAATGAGCCATGCTTTCTGGAAAAATAATGTTGTCATACCATCCGGTCCTGGTGCTTTCTCTGGATGCATCATAAATAAAGCTGTTCTAATTTTTGCTTTTGTGGCTGGTGCCGTTAGTTCCTCATTTATCCGAGCTGATATCAATTTTGGAATTTCATCTAGCATGCCATCAATCACATGTGGTTCCGATGAGGTAAATAAATCCTCAAAATATGATATCGCCACCTGCTGCACCTGTTTGTCCTCAGTCACTCATATTCCATTCAGGTCATACAAACCTACAATCCTGTTCCTCGCTCGTCTTTGTTTTGTCTGAGCATGAAAAAATTTGGAATTTTGATCTCCCGAGACCAACCATGTATTGCGGCTTTTTTGTTGCCAATACAATTCATCATCCGCATAAGCCTCCTATAACATAAGTGTTAAGGACGCTACCTCATCCGGAGTACTAAGATCATTGTTTTGTATCTCCTCCAGCTACTTTTGCAAATCGAGGATCAACTCTTTGCCATAAGGTGACATCTTTTTCTGCCATCGAGATATAGCCTGGCGGCAGCTCGTGATTTTACCAACCAAGCCACCCGGTCCGATTTCTTGGTGTTTTAACCAACCTTCCGATAGGGCCTCCATTAAACCCTCTTTTCCTATCCAACGCTTATCAAAACAAAAATTATTCCGACCCCTTGGAATTTTATCTTCAATTATTGCAAGTACTGGCTTGTGGTCTGAAGCTACCATGGGTAAATATTCAACAAAAGACTTACTGAACAACTCATGCCAATCCACATTTGCCAAGGCTCTGTCGAGCCTACATCTAACTGGTTTTTTGTCTCGCCATCCTCTCCATGAAAGATTATCACCGAGAGAAGGAAATTCCAACAACCCACAGTCCCGGATCATTTGGTTAAAATGAATAAATGATGAGGCTTGCCCCAACGTGCCTCCTCTTTTCTCGTGGTTACTCGTTAATTCATTAAAGTCACCAATAAGGAACCACGGAGTTGACCGTCTTATGCTGATTCGTGTCAATCTCTCCCAAACCCGTTCCCTATGCTTGGGAAGTGGATCACCATAAATAAAAGAGATATGTATTGTTTTCCCTTTAAAAACCGCTTCAACATCGATTAGCCGATTACTCTCATATAAAATTGAGACATTCATATCATCATTAAAAAATAAAGCTAAACCGCCTCTATAACCGATAGGATCCACCGTACATAAATTATTAAAACAAAAGTGCAATTTAAATTTATCTAAAAAAATAAAACATTGTTTTGTTTCCGAAATAAATACAATATATGCTCGATGCCGCTTCCATAGATCCCTAAGATAGTCGATAGTCGCCTTATTCTCAAGGCCTCGACAATTCCAGCTTAAAAGTTTCATTTATCAACCGATGGTTTCGGTGGCTTACCTCCACCTGGTACACCCTTCTCAACTTCCTGGTTCATCGGGTTCTCTCTTGTTTCCACCTGCCCAATACCTTTCGAAGCTGGACGCTTGCGAGGCGTTGCAAGTCTTTGGACATTCCTCTTCTTAGAGCTAACTCCTCTCATTATAGTCCCACCCCCTGGTTTTCTGCCTCTATCCACCATAATGCTCTTTCCCAATTCATTGTCAACTAAATCTTCCATCTCAGCCCTTTCCTGACCTATTACTGAATATGATTCCAGCATTGTTTCCTCCAGAGTGATGTCATCAGTGCATGTTCGTGTGTCAATCTCCACAGACTGCTGTAAATCCATCTGTTCCAGCATGTCGAGGACCTTTTGCGTAGCCGCTGGGACAGTCTGCTCCACCATAAGCACCTCATGTTCTGTTCATGTCAGAGTTACCACCGTTGTCGCACCAGTAACGAGAGGCCCAATCATTTGTCCCTCTTCGTCCCCTTCTAATTTGTCACCATCTAACTCAGATTTTAGCATTTCGACATTTGGATCAGAGCTATGTCCCTTAGCAACACTGTCCTCACCTATCACAATGGACTCTTGTTGGACCAACTCTGTGACCAGTGTTGTGTCGTAGTCGGCCTCTGTCTCTATCACCTCTCCCTCCTTCCTGAAGAGAGCTTTCCTCACTTGTTTTGGTTGTTGTTCCGGTACGTGACCCAACACGTTCCCAACTGCCTTCTCAGATGCAATTTCCTTCTCAAGTACTGTCTCCTCGATTCTCCTGTGCTCATTAAGCTGTAACTGGGATACCAGCAAGGACGTGAGTATGGACCCCCAGTGTAAAAACCAGGTCGATATTTCTCCACACCTGCTCTTGTTCCCTTGTTACTCCTATCACGGTTTATGTCCCCAGCATCACCATCATTCCCCTCTGTTACCCTCTGGCCAGAGTTTATAACACCTTTGTAACTCTGATTTCTGCTTTCATCTCTGTCCCTCCCATTATTTACTGGATTCCTGATGATTGGTCATGGCAAAAGCTGTGGACAGTGGCTCTCATCATGACATAGACTAGAGAAAACCTTGCAAACGCCAAAAAGTCGTTCATACCTAGGTGTTACCAGCGTCTCCTCATTGTTAGTAAATTCCACTTCCGTCTCAAAGCAAAGAGGACGAAAACCATCAACCGTAACCTGAACTCTTCCTCCATTTATATCAACAACTTCAACATGTCCTAGCTCCATACCGATACTCTGAAATGTTGGAACTGCCCAGATGTGAATCCAAAAGGTGTGAATCGATGGATATGAAGGATCCACAGTAGGCCTCCATCTAACCATTGACACCATCCAATGGTCAAAATGGAAAGGTTCCATCTTGAGTACCTCTTCAATATCTGCCTCATTGTCAAAATCGAATTGAAACCGACCAAGGCCAATATCCGCGCCAACAACTTTACCTTCCAACTGCCAAATTCGTGGTAGCATGAAGAGCAGTGTCTTCATGTCTTGAGCCCGAGGGTTCATACACCTTCCAATGACCGTCTTTGCATAACCCTCAATCAAAGCTGAGTTATCGAAGTGAGGAATTTTTATCTTCTTCTTCGGTAACAGACCCACCTGTTGAGCAACAGCTTTACCCTTGACCAGACAAGAACTTTGAGACATTATGAAGACCACCCAAAAGAACCTTGCACCACCGCACAAAAAAAAACTGTACACCACCGCAATGAAATAGCCAAACAAAGATCACCGAACAAGCTCTGTAAAAGTAGCAAACTTGACTAAGTGCAGAGAGGATGTATTGGTGAAGAATAGTTGTGATCGAGAGCCAATATTTATTATCCTTCCGTGAAGAGAGAGGAAGACAACTTAGGTTGATCTCATAATATTTATGATCCTCTGTCTTCAATGAGGAGATGCTGAAGATATGCCATATAACAATCTGTTGAGTCCTTGACAATAATGGTGCTCGCGATCCTCTTCCTAAAGAGGAACAATTGTTGCGCAAACAGTCCACCGAATCCTTAGTTTCCTTTCCCGTGATTCTCTGCAATCCAAAGAAGGAAAATCTCCAATGGTAAATCCAAAATTCAACCAGATCTGATAATTAATATTCAATATTCTGGCAAGAATATCAAAGATCCGCCGTAGCCAAATCTCGTCTGCCCTTAATCTTATTACCAAAGCAAATTCCATCACCTTGAGGCAGATTCGATGTCGTTCCACCCCCCATCTCATGAGAAAGGAAAAGCAGCTTAGAGATCGAATCTCAGATTGAGAAACCCTTGCTCCGCAATCCTCTCTCTCGCTTTCCCCATGTCTCCACCAAACGTTTACTGTCTCGATCCCTCCGATACCTCGATTTGATATCTCTACAATACACCCATAACTCTGACCGTTTAAGCTCTTCGAATTGCCCAAAATCACCGTGAGAACCGAAAAAATCATTATCCGATTCTGGTTAGAACCCTAGAGCGGCCGTCCCCGTACTTTGAGAGTGTTTTTAGTAAGAATCCGAAGTTCATGGTTTTGCCATATGGCTTTTTGGCTAACGAGGGGGTAATAGCTTCATAAAAGGCGAGGTTTGTGGTTCTGTTTTGAGTGTAAATTTTTAAACATTGTAGCATCATCATGGATTCATGGTTATGAGCATTTTTGGGTTGCTTTATACAAAGTAATTCTGCTAGAATAAATCTGTGAAAGCAAGGAGTTCTTATCTCGAGTGGAGCATTTTTATCTCAGTGATTATCTTGTGTTTGAATTAGAGCTTTAAGTGTCAAAAAGAAGTATTTGATGGTATGCAATTGGTTGTATTACTTTCTTGTGTTGATAGTCTCCTAGCTAGGAGAGTTAGGCGTGTGTCCTGTTCTTTTGAACAGCGGTACACGATAAGTATATGGTGATTATTCTAAGAGGGAGTACAAGATATTTATTTATGGGATTGAGGAATGGTTTGATGGTGTATTAGCCTAAGTTGTTACATTATTAGATCATGAAGAATTCCCCAAGTAGAGATGACAAGGCTACTGGTTATAGAGAATGTTTTAAGAAGATTAGACAAGGTTATTAAACATGTTCTAGGTGTTCTATGGATAAAAATGGATCAGTTGGAATGGATTTAAGAAGAAAGAAGATGTATCAAGGGTTCAAACACAGTTTCAGACATTCTTTCTCAAGTAATAAGCGATGGTTAATTTTCTAATTTTAAAGAACGTATGAAGTTGTTCAAAGCAATAGTGAAGAGTGGCATAACTCAGAGAAGTAAAACTAAGCTTACAAAGACATGGTAACATCAAATCGGTTATCGTTCTTTTTGGAGCTATGTTAGTGGATATTGTCTTGGGTGTTTAGCTCGAAAGTAATGAGTTAATGGGTTGCATAACTCACTATTGAATAGGGTTCTTGAAAGTTCAGTGTGCTAAGGAAAGAGCATGTCAAGAACAGGTGGTTATCAACGGGTATTCAACCCTAACAAGGTTAAAATCTGAGGGTAAAAAAGGTTGTCTTTGGGTTTGGTTTTGAGGCTGGTTGTTGGTAAGGATTGTTTAGAAATAGGTTACATGTTTCTAGAAAGAAGTTGCAGGTATCTGAAAGCTCTTGAGAGAAAACACTAAGGTGTTGAGATAAAAGACAGTGAAGTGCTTGTAAGAGAGACAAGTGCAAGTGCAGCAGGAGTTGTGTCAAGACTGTGAAAGTGTTGTGTATCAAGCTTGATACACAACTTATGTCAAAGCTGGTGTTAGCAACTGAATAGAAGTCCTATAAAGGAGTTAAATGCAGTAAATTCAAGATTGCATTTGGAAAAAAAAAAACTAAGGAGTTTTAAGTTGTTGTGATTGCATCATAAGGAGTATATGTAAGTATATTCTCAAGGAAAGACACTTGCAGGTCATTCAAGTGGAGTTTATTCAAGTATCAAGTGATGAAAAAGAAGAAATGGGCTTTGGCTTAAGTCTGGAAATTGAATGGTGCAAGTTTCAAGTCATTTGGTGGAGTTTTGTAGCAGGTCTGTTTTATGGCAGAAAGTGCATCATGTTGTAGATCTGGTGCGAAAGTTGTTGTACATGGTTGTCTCAGGTTGTCACAAGGCTTTGTTGATGTGAGACATGTTTGAAGACTGTTGGGTGTTTAAACAAAATAGTTGAACAATGGTTCTGTTCTGAATTGGTTTTGTTAAACATGTTTGTAAAGGTAATCTCAAGTTGTTGTGGTACTTAACAAGCTTTTGAGATTGTTTACATGGTGAATCAAGAGCTTCAAGTCTGAGGCTAAGATGATTCGGTTTTCTGCATATGATTCAAGTGAATTTAGAGGGTTTTGAACTCAATGCGCATGAGAATATCCTAAGAAACTAGCAAGGGAATCAGGTTTTGCAGAGGGATATATTGTATGTCAGTCACTGCATTAGGGAAATAACCTTAATAGAAGTTGTGGTGGAGAATGTGTGATTGTTATAAGCGGTGAAGCTTATGGAGTTTTTTTGGTTAGATTAACAAGCTGAAGGTGTTTTCTAAACTTGTTAATGGAGTTTTCTGAGCGGTGTCATTAAGTGTTCAAGTTAAATGCATCAGGAAGGGATTATTGAAGAGTTGAGCCTAATACATGTTTGTATTGGCTGGTTTTCACAACTCTGATGAACTGAAGATGTGTTGGTGGCTCAGGTTCAACAATGTGAGTAGTCACAGCTGAAGTGCATTGAACATAAGTTAAATGCTGAAGGATAAAGCATATTTATGGTTATTAAATGGCTAATGTCAAGATTGAGTAAGCATACTCAAGAACCGAGATTAGAATCCAAAGAACGGGAAGAAAAATCTCTCTCTTCAAGCTAAGTGCAGGCTGCTTTGACTTGATCGTCATGTTCACAGGTGGAGATTTGTGAAGATTAGAACTTGATGACCAAGAAATATGGACAAAAGAAGGGTAAATACTAACCCAAAGTAAACTCAAATTAATATAAACTAACTTGGGTTGGGTTAAAACCTTTTGGGACCACAAATTGATGTAATTGCTGGAGCAAGAAGACAACCTTGTACTATCTTGCATTAATTACAAAGCTGAAGACTTTGTCAAAGAAACAAAACGCGAGCAAATAGAAAGAGTCTTTAAGCGTTTTGGAGATGTGCACTAGGGTTGAGGTGTCACCCATATATAACCTTATCTGAAGATTGAGAGAAGTATAATGGGAGTGTGTTGCGGCACAGAGAAACACACATACACTAAAAAGAGAAAAAACTATTGTTAAAGGCATAACTTTTTAGTGTTTACTCAAGTAGATCAGAAAGTAGTAAAGAGTATTAGTGTGTTAGCTAGTAGGAGTTTTCACATTGTAATACTTGTATCTCTGATTCGTTTATAGTGGATTCCGAGCTGAAGGTCTTGGTGAGATATAGGTAGTGTCACATTGACACTATTGAACTCGTTAAATGTGTGTGTGATCCCATCTTTTTCTCTAATCTCTGCTTCACTCTCTGATTTACTCTCTGTTTTAGTCTCTGTTTTGTTTATTTGCATCAAACAATTTCAGATCTAGGTTTGCTGAGGTTTAAACTCATAAAGTCAACATTTTTGAGCCTCTAAATCTTTACCAAAAATCAAAATAGAATTTGAGTGTCTTCTAGCTAAAGGACCCTCTATCGAAGTATCCCATTGACCCAATCATTGAATGGCCTAACTAATGTCCATTTTTTTTTTAGTGTGATTCGAATCTATCTGGGCTAGAGCAATGATAATAGTCACTTTTTAATTTTTACTTGTCATCCACAAAATTTGCGGCATCTAGCTAAGTGCGAGATGCTTTTTCTAATTTTCTTTTCTTGTTCACGGATTAGGACATATGGCCTTAAGTCAGTTTACAAAAAGGAAGAGTCTCATTGTCTGCATCACGTAACGGATGAGATTTGTTTATGAACTTTGTTTACTCTAGTCCGCGTGTGGTGGTGCAGATGGTTAAGAATCCTGGTTTGTGGACCTTTGATCCTTCTAGAATTTTTTTTTTACATTTATCATTTTTTGTAGATTTTATTAAACAGCCCTTATGTGAAAATCGGATTAATGGCTCATATACTCCTCATTTAACATAAAGTGGCTGATATACTTTCCTTATTTTTCGAATTTGTTGTATTTATTTATTTTATTCTAAAAACGTATAAATTACCAGAAACCCATAGGTTTTTAAAACAATTACAGACCCAAACACTTATTATCCACCCAATTCACAATCCAATCGGATTATCTACTAAAAGAATGGATCCTTAATAAAAATTCCAATTTTTTTCTTTCTTGTTTTTTTTTCTCTCGACCTTCTCTCTTCTTCTCATCTTTTCTCCTGTGTTTTATTTCAGCTCCATTGCTTTCTCCTCAGTCACTTCTTTCAAACACTATCATATCTCTTCTCTCCACCAAATCTTCCTTGTTCTCTCTCACCTTAACACTTGTCTTTCAATTTTCTTCCAAAAGCTTCGTGTTCGTCGGTTGATCTGCACACGTCAGAAACGCCACAACTCGAACGGTGACAACCAAACTCTCCAGCGTCGAGATCCAACCACAATGAAACACAAAATAACCTACAGATCAGTGTTTGTGTTTACGTCTTGTTCAACGACTGCGAAAAGCTTCGGGGTTAAGCTTTTCACCATGTGGAGTACCTCGTTTGATTGCTTCAATTATCACACCATTGGCAGCTAAAACCCCAAATTTGAAACCAGGGCAGACTTCAAACAAGATTTTCATAGCTGCGAGCCTCTCTTCAGAAGGAGGTTCTTTACGCTTTAATCATCCTATGTTTCATTGATACATTTTCCTCTTCTTTATCGATTCAAACAAGTTGATTTACCGATCCTCCAACTCCGATGCTGCTTCCGTGAGATCTCTTTTGACCACCAAGTACTTGTGCTGAAGTGAAAACCCTAAAACAGATAGGACATTCATGACTCTTCTTCTCTGCGACTCCATGAACGTACTCTGTTTTAACTTGCTCTGTTTTCATCGTGCATGTATTGTTTTGCTTGTGGCTTGCTCTGTGTCCTCTTAGGATTAAACGCCTTTACTGATATAGTACTGTTGTACATTGTATCTTATACATTCATTCTTGTTATAGTGTTGACACTGAAGATGAAGATGAAGACGTCAACTATGTCAGCTCGATTTGGCTCCGTGGCGGGATCTAGGTGAGCTCTTTGTGGATTCATATGTGGAAGGCATTCACTATCTCGGAGGTGTATTTCCAGCTTGTTTTCATCGTATTTAGCAACTAAGAAACAACAAAACAACATTTTTATGTATGGTATAATAGTTTGTAAGTACAACTCGTATATTTTGTACAATTTGTTATATTTTGGTATAATTGATATTACTTCGTAGAACTATATTAAAAATTTCACCACTTGGTTTTATGGGGACCACACGCGCGCAGTTTGACCAGATGACTCGTAGATCTGAAATATTATGGGGACCACACACATGAAAATTATGTTGATAGTTTTCCTAATTTTCTCGTTTTACCAAAAACTTCACAGTTTTACTTTTGCCATTTTTTAACTTTTTATCAGTTTTACTACGATGAAACAATTTTTTTGTTGTTGTACCAATTACAGTATGATTTCTAACTCCAACAGAAAGATTTTCATGATCTAATATGTATTGGTAGACATTATATAAATCTCATGGATCAGAAATTTGTTAACATAAACAAAGTCATCATAAAAGTATAAGGGTTTATATGAGAAATAATATGTATGGTATAAGCAATTATGAAATTTATTTATTTTACTTTGTTTAGTAATTAAGTCATATAAATTTGTGGTTTTTTAGCAAAAAACTATTATCAAATATATAATTGTTTGGTAGGATATTTCGTAAAAAAAATTTGTTGTTATTTTTTGGATATTTTCTTAAAAATAAGTATGAGTTTTTCCAGTTTTTCCAGTTTTTCCAGTTTTACATACGAAATACATAAATAAACAAATCAGAGCTACCAATTAAAAATATAATTTTGTATAAAAAAATTGTGAATATTTTTTAAAACATATTAAGTTACATTTTAAATATATTCAATAATTTATTTATAAAATTAGTATCAAACAAAATTATTATTGTATTAACTAATATAATATTAATCTATTATTTTATATTAACCGTAAGTAATATCAATAAAAAATAAAATTAATATAATTTAAATATATGCATAATGGAACTTGATGTATAGATAATTTTATTTTATGAATTGTAAAAAAAAAAAAAAAATAGTAACTCATAAACAATTTAATTAGTATTTTAAATCATGCAATATTTGATTTAAAGCTAAAATTTTGCACTAATACTAAATTGACATGTGTATGAAAGAGAATGAGGTCTCTTATGTGGGGCCGGCTGAACGTGTATATGTTTTGGTTAGAAAATATTAGGAGAGGTGTGGAGTGTTTTGATTGGTGAAGAATAAGGGTAAAATAGGAAAAACAAGTTTCATTAAGAAGGAGGAGTAAAATAGATCATTTTGGAGTAGGGTAGATTTGAGAGTACTTAGATTGGAGTATCTCAGCCATTCGCCCCTGTGAAAATCATAGAAGTTATCGAAGGTACTGGCAATGAAAAAGTGGTGATGAAACAAACGACACATGATATATACTTGTACTGACTTTAATAAATCTAATACTGATTGCATACTAATCAATCACTTGGTCCAATAGATGAAACAAATCAAGTAATCGTTGGTTAGCATAGATGACTTTTAAAATTATGAAAAGAAGATAAAATTTGGCGTTGGTCAACGTTGTTTTATGTTTAATCCTAAATATCTTACTGAAAATGTACAGAAAACGCGATAATATAGCAAAGATATCGAATCTACAAGTACCAACATAATACACTATAAACTATAATGATTTAAATTAAGGTAAGAGGACATGGAGATTTGATTTGTAACTCAATGAAAAATGTAAACAAAGTTGTAAATCAAAATTTCATAGTCAATTTTCTCTCTCCTCTCTTCTTCTTCTTCTTCTTCTTCTTCTTCTTCTTCCTATATCCTCTTTTCTCTTTGGTGAAACTTAATATATGTCAAATTGAAGATAATTTTTTTGTCAAATTTTCTAGATTAACATAAATTTGACAATAATATCTTTAGATAATGGTATATGTATGAATATTGAAAATGGAAAAATTGTAGAATTATTCGGAGTTTATGTTCATTAGGTTAAGTAAACTTGTTTTATTGGTCGATTATGGTCGTAAGTAGGAACTAATGGAATGAGACATGTGGAATTTGTAATTAGAATATTAAAATTTGTAAAGAAATTACAGATCCAAATTATTTTCGATGTGGTACAACTAGTACTACTTTGTAAAACTATGTTGTTGGACTGGGCAATTTTGCAGATCCAAAAAATTTCGATGTGGTACCACTTGTACAACTATGTTTCTGGGCTGGGTACAAATATTTTTTTCTAATACAACTGGTACAACTTTGTACAAATATGTTGGGCTGAACAAGTACGAAAAATAAAAGTTTAACAAATTGTTTTTGGTTATTTCAAGTGAAAATGAAAAAAAATGGATCCAAAAAGAGTGGTTTATCAGTCATATTACTCAAGTGAAATGGAAGAACAATGAATTATCACATGACGATTTATCAGATTCTCTATATCTCTGAATGGAATGTTCCTGAAGAGATAAAAGTTTTCTTTGTCTTACCTTCGGATTATGAAAAAGGTAGGAAAGAAGTCAAGAAACAAAGTTTTCATCCATTCGAAAGCATCGAGGAAGGAAGTAAAGGAAGATGCCGTAAAGTTAGTTTTAGTGGTTTAACAATGATGATGGTGAAACTTGATTTGTGTGCATTTTTATTATGATTTGTGTGTGTTTTTATTATGAAACTTGATTTTGTAAGTTTAAAACAAATCATTTAAGCTTAAAAATTTGAGAGAATACAACAATGCATTTCAAACAACATATGATATGTATGTTTTTACAAATCAATATCATAGAAACAAAAATGTTCTATCAAGAACCATATACTTCTATGGTTACTTTGTAGATTTGAACCACAAATTATTATAAACGCTCAATACTTGTAATCTAACACATATAAATACATATGTACATAGTAAATGTACTTTAATTACTTAATATCACAGGTACAACTAAAAGAAATTGTGTTAAATTTGATAACAACTAATTAAACTCCCTAATCAAGAAATGTACAACTATGTTCATTTTTGTACAACTAAGTACAAGTGGACAACTATGAGTAAAATTTCGTAATTATTTAATTCAATTTATTTTATTGACGGCGCCAGATGGACAAATCTGTCAAATTAAATAGTCAAATGAGTCAAAAAGTTATTTTTTCTTCTAAATGTCTACATCAAGTAGTTAAATCAGTCAATATATTTTTTAATTCGATTTTTCGAGTTATTTTTAATTCAAAAAGTAGTTGTAGATAAATGTATTAGTTGTACAAAAAAACTTTAGTTTCTTGCATAACTCAGATAACGTACATCAAAGTACTAAACCATTAAAACATACATCAAAATCAGAAACATAAATATTACTTCTTGTTTTCTTACTTCTGCTTCTTTCCTTCCCTGTAAGGAGATGAAGTCGATTCATTCACTATATCCTCCATAGTCGGCTTCAATCTTTTCCAACTCCCAAAAGATCCTCCTCCTCTAGTCTTAGGCATTGTGATTAATACCTGTAACAACAAAACATAATCAATTTGGTAATGAGAAAATGCAATCATGAGACGGTAAATATCAATTCAATTTGGTAATGACCGAACAAAAACTTAAACACAAAAGACATGATCAACATATAAGCCTTACTCAGGAACGAACGAAATTTCATAAAACTAGACCTGATCATTACACAGAAAAATTCAGTTGTTGATCAGACAGTCACAAAGAGAGCCATTCAAATAGATTTTAAAGACACAACGAAAAAACAGATTCAATGGATTAACAAAAAACCTGTATTAGGAAATGAAAGAAATAGTCAAGGACTAAGAACAATTTGACTCAAGCACGAAGACGTATATCACGAAATTCATCCACCTAGGCTATTTAAATCAGCACACATCTACGCTATTTAAACCGATTCAAACAACCTTAAAATACCAAAACAAATGAAGGAAAGCAGAGAGGACAATTAAATACCAAATCAAAGCTGGAATCTTAACACAAATCACAATCTACATAAGGACTGTAAGAAGAAATTGAGACTCACTATGAAAGGAGCTGAGGATATTGTTAATAAGCCTTTTGCGGATTGTGTAGCACTATCTTTCATTGTTTCTTTGACATCAATTGTGTAGCACTATCTAAATGTGTGAATTTGTTGTCTCATGACGGAGAGAGGAAGAAGAAGACGGTGGCGTGACGGAGGAGGAGGAGAGGAAGACGGTGGCGCGACGGAGGAGGAGAAGAAGATGGTGGCGCGACGTAGAGAGGAAAAAGAAGAAGAAGAAGAAGAAGAAGAAGAAGAAGAAGAAGAAGAAGAAAGGGGGCGAGATCGATTTTTTTTTTTGAGATTTTAGGTTTTCTGATTTTTGGGCATTAGGTGGATTAGATGGATGGTTAGATTGTAAATAACTGATATTTTTAAGGGTTAATAGTCATTTGCTATATTTCTGATTTAAAAAAATGAAAAAGAAAATAAACTATAAAACAGGGGCAATGCGGCATTGGCTTTGTTCTTTTAGGGCATATCAGAAGTTGGTCCAGAAAAATTGGGTGAAAGGAAATTTTCGGGATTCATAGAAATAAATGCAAGAAACTCAATGAGAATGTCTCTCCTGTAAAAATCAAGAAATTGTTTTGGGGGTTCATAGAATTCTTCTCCACAAAAGTATGAGAAATAAATCTTTCTTTCTAATCCTTAACAACTAAGCAAAATCACACTAAAACGTCCCTAGTCTTTTTAAAATTCGAGACACCAATTTATAGTACAAGAAAAAAACTGTAAATCAAAATTGAAAACTCCATCAATGAAAGCACTGATCGGACCTATCGGTTGTCGTCTTTGATCTCTACTTCAATTGATAATGATCTATTTCCTCTTTAAAAATTTTCTATTTTGCTCCAGTAGACATAAAAACCTAAAAATAAAGACAAAATAAACAAAAGCACCAAAAACCATGGGAATCTTATTTTTATTGAAAAGACTCAAAACTGGTTGTAAAATGACTTAAAATGGGACTCATGAGTCAAATCTAACAAAAAAAAAACAAAATAATAAGATACAACTCTACATTACAAAACAAAATACAGCACAAACTTCCAAACTCAAATACACTTTAAAACTCTTATTTATACAAAAGATGTGAGACTTGACAATGATTATGGATAGCCAAAAGAGTGGACCCAATTACAGCGTGATAATTGCATTGTTTTGGTTTTCTCAAATGCAAGGATTATGCCATTCATGCTTATTAGCATTTCATTTTCACCCACCACCATTCACATGTTTTCCTATCTCAAATGAATATATATACAGTATGTATTATATCTATGCGTTTAGTTTCAAGGGTAAATAAGGTTGACCTTCTATTATATTCATATTTATTTTTAAAATCTGTATAAAGTCAGGTGTATATTGGCTATGATCAATCATGATCGGATCACTCTAAAAATTCCAACCCTTCTCAATTCGGGATAAATTCTTTAAGCATTGAATTACCATAAGCTAGATGTAATTATGGTTTTAGGTTTTGGTATCTTATACTCGCTCTGTTTCATAATAAATGTCATTCTAACATTTTTTACACATATTAAAATTTCTCTTATAATTAAGAGTGATTTTTATGCCTTAATTATGAAGATGACCAAAAAAAATCACTCTTAATTATGAAGATGACCAAAAAAAAATTTGACTCTTGTTATTTTTCTATAGATTAAAATTAAATTAGATATTTTGCACCAAAATTTACATTGAAAATCTAAAACGACACTTGTTTTTAAACGAGAAAATAAACCTTTGACGATATTTTTTTGTGAAACGGAGGAAGTATACATTTTCTTTGATGTAGAAGCAATGTTTTTAAATCCGGCTTGGAATGCAAACCGGACTACCTTTTGCCTTTCGGATCAGTAGATCATCTAGTCAATAAGGATCAACTGTAATAAATAATATATATATTTTAGAAATATAAAAATAAATAATTTCAATCCATATTTTTTAAAAATTCTGTCAAACAATAACTTGAACATTCTAAACCAGACTAAAATGTTAAAATCCCTAATTATAAAATAACTAATAGTGTATCACATCAACCAATCTTAATTATTTTCATCTCCATTTTGTTTATTTTCTTCGAAAAAAATTATAAATTATAAAAAAAATCATTTATCTAGTATATTTTATGTAACTATAAAATTTAGAAAGTGAAATTGATCCGTTAAACCAGTAATATCTGATCGTGGGTTTTGTTGAATTTACTGGATTTTATAATTAGTGGATTTTAATTTATTACTGGATCTGAAATAGATTAGTGACTAAGTCATTAGACTTATCGGTCGTCGACTGTCCGGAAGAGTTTACTGGGTCAACTACCGGTTAGACCGGATTGTAAACATTATTGCGTAGTAGATGCATATAAGAAACCAATTATATATCAAACGAAAACATTTTATTAAATTTTTAATAAGTTATGAATTTATGATTAACTTATTTGTCTCCAAACGAAACATTGTATATAAAAGGTTTTTAGATGGGCCTCCATGATGTTCAAGAATGGTTAGAAGCTCAGACAGCCGGCGAATATGAGATAGCTAACCATGGTCGACGACGGTCTTCAGCTAATGATCACTGAAGCCAATGGACTCTCCCCCCCCCCCTCCCGCCCAACAGGATGGATAAAAAGCAATTTTGATAGTGGTCATATTCAGGGACAACCTTCTACTTGTACAAGATGGATCTTTTGGGATTCAACCGGTAAAACACTCACTGCAAGATTTGCTCAACTTCAAACTTCTTCTTCTGCCCTTCAAGCTGGAGCCCTCAGCTTTCTTCACACATTACAACTATCATGGGAAAAAGGATATCGACAAGTTTGGTTCGAAAATGATAACTTGGAACTGGTAAGATTAATTAATACAAAGGTGATCATCTCCAGCTAGGAATTCTTCTATACGACATCCTACATTGGATGTTGAAGCTTCCCCTTTGCTCTTTGGAACATGTCAATAGAGAACGAAACTCGGCTGCAGATAGATTAGCAAAACTAGTTCCTTCTTCTCGTTTTTTATATTGATACCATTTTGGCTGGTTCAACTTTTTGTAACTACCATATACTATTTAATCAATACGATAAGTTGGTTAAAAGAAAATAAAAATAAAAGGTTTTTAGATAACTAAATAATTAATTATAGTTGGCAAGAGGAGATGTATTAAATGACGAAACTAATCATCTGATTATGTATAATAACTAGCATTATTTTTCATTTAACATTAAATACTAACATAAACATGAAAATTTGTTAGGTTTTCATGTTTTTGGGAATTTCAGCTCTGATTTTTTTCGATTTGGGGATTTTTAATTTATGAAAATTGTATTTAAGTTTAAACCTAATATATTATGGATGTTTTGGTTTGGTTTTAGTTTCAGTTCGGATTTAGGTTTTAGTCAAATATATTCTTAATTATATATCAAAGAATCTTTGTGGTTTTAGATCGGTTTTTTTTTACTCTTCGATTTTGGTTTTGCGAATTTAGAAAAAGAACCCATTTAAACTATATTAAAATATGGTTTGATTATTGGATAAGTATATTAGGTTCGGTTCTGTATCATATTATTTTATCCGGATTGAAAATCCCTAGTTTCTAAAAATCCTAGTTTTAAAATAATATCACACTACAAGAAAACATAGCGTTTTCCGACCACCATTTCCGACCACCGTGGTGGTCGGAATTTTTCCGACCAAGTGCCGAGGACTTTCCGACTAATTTCCGACCAGAGAGACGGTGGTCGGAAATTAGTCGGAAAAAGATTGAAAAATTCCGACCACCGAATTTTCCTCGGAAACTGGTCGGAATTTTTGGTCGGAAAATTTTTTTTTTCCGACCACCGAGATATTGGTCGGAAACTAGTCGGAAATTTTATACAAATTCCGACCACCGCAGATTCCTCGGAAACTCGTCGGAAATTTGGTCGGAAATATGGTCGGAAAGTTGGTCGGAAAAAGTTGGTACCACGTGGAAAATGGGCTACCTAACTATGGTCGGAATTTGGTCGGAAAAATTTTTCCGACCAATTTCCGACCAGAGTTAGGTAGCAAAGTTGTGGTCGGAATTTGGCCGGAAAACCCTTTCCGACAAATTTCCAACCAAGATTGTGGTCGGAAAAATTATCTATAAATACACGCGCTCGTTCTTTTCTCTCTACACCAACTTCTATCAAAAAAAAAAAAGAAGAAAAAAACTATAAACTTTTTTATAATTTTTGAATTTTTTCCTAAAAATTCAAAATGACATCTCATAACATTTATAAAGTTAGAGCGTGGATGTATCAACGTTTGGACGAAGAAACAGGAGATATTCGGCGTGAATACAAAGAAGGATTATCAGAGTTCATGCAGTTCGCATCGAATCAAGAAATGACTCGTACAGAAGGTATTATGTGTTGTCCTTGTATTAAATGTCAAAATAATCGTTTCTTAGACAAAGATAGAGTTTGGAATCACTTATTTTGGGGAGGTTTTACACCGGGATACTATGTTTGGTTTTCACATGGAGAGGATTTAAGATCTGGGCCTAGTTCTGTAGATAGAAGGCGTGAACGTGTAAGG
>SMJT01000045.1:442245-546346 GCA_004349715.1 Crucihimalaya himalaica
TATATTAAAATATATAAATAAAATAACTTACTCAGACTTTTGAAAGATTTTTAGAGAGATTGTAGAGAGGTTTAGAGAGATTTTAGAGAGATAGTGTGATTTTACAAATGAGATGGCTGGAGTATATATAGAAAATTTCCGGACCACCGCGCGATTAGTCGGAAATCAGTCGGAACAATAAATTCCGACGAGATTTTCCGACCACCGCAACATTTCCGACACGTTTCCGACCAGGGTGGTCGGAAATATCTCGGAAATATGCTCATCTTATTTCCACGAGATTTCCGACACCGTGGTCGGAAATCAGTCGGAAATTAAATTGCCAAAATAAAAAAATATGAAATTTCAATAAAATTTGATGCAAAATAAACTATACCTCAAAACTTGATGCAAAATAACTGTGTTTATAAATTGAATTTAAACATAAAAAAATTGATATTAATGAAAATATAGAATACTAAAACTATACCTCTTTGAAATTTGTTGATTTCTAAATTTTTTAATGATTAGGAGGAGAGACATGTTTTTGGTTGAGCAATATGTGTATTTAAGTAGGAAAATGTGTAAGATGAGAAGAAATCATTAAATAAGAATAGACCAATATTAGTTATTGCATATCTCTATGATGCAAAATCATTGGTTGTTAATTTTAATAATATTTCATGCATGGTTTTTTATTTTATTGATGAGAGTTTTTAAAAATTAGTTTATTATTAAATGAAACAGTAAATTAAAAACTCATAATTGAACCAATAGGATAGATTTGCATATCTCTTAACAATTGAACCAATATTCATTCATGCATGGTTTTTTATTTTATTGATGAGATTTAAAAAATTAGTTTTATTAAAGAAAAAACAATAAATTAAAAACTCACAATTGAACCAATAGGATAGGATTTTGCATATATCTATACAATTGAAACCAAATATTCATGCATGCATGATTCTTTTTTTAATGAAAGTTTGGAAAAAATATTTAAAATAAAAAAAAAAAAACTTAAAAACCCCATTTTCTGGCCAATTTCCGACCATCCATGTAGAGTGGTCGGAAACTCGTCGGAATTTTCCGATTATTTCCGACCACCCTACATGGTGGTCTGAAAATTGGTCAAAAAATGTTTAGAAACTTTTATTAAAAATCTAACTCATTTTTCATAAAAATGTTTACAAACTTTAAAATTTGTAATCAAATTTTAAACTTTTAAACTTTATTTGTAATCAAAATTAAATATACTTTACTTATAAAAATCATGTTTAACTTAGAAATGTTTCTTAGATTAAAACAAATATTACACAATAATATAATCAAAAGCGTAACAGATATTTCAATCAGAATCCGAAGAGTATTCGGAACTTGCAGAACAGTACTGCTCTCAAACTCATCACCATCTTCATTACTTGATATCATCATCAAAGATTCTCCTCAACCTCAATGTTTTCAACGTCGACTAACGGAATGGCTTCAACGGTTGTCTACTTGCGTTACACCGACTATATCATTTTGTAATGCTTCAGCATCCTTAACACCTTCAATTCGGCTTCTTGGATTATCGATTGTGAGACTGTAATCCAAGGATCCTGAATGTTCGTACTCGCGCGGATAAGGGATGTAACACACTTGTAGTGCCTGTGATGCAAGGATAAATGGATCATATTTTCTTAACCTTCTCCCTGAGTTGACTTCTGTCACCACCATACTTCGTAACCTAACGCCCGAGGAACTGTCGGATCGCTACCATCAACGTTGAAGACAGACACATTTAATGTTGAATAACTCACAGTGATATTCACCTCTAAAATATCAAAGTGATTTCACCATAAAAGTCCAAGGTATCTGTACGGAACCAACCACTCCATAATTAACGGTTTTTCCTGCCCGACATATCCGGCCTGTTTTTGAAAAACAAACCGCGGCTGTGCAATACATCGGAGAGACATAACTCTAGATAATGGACCTCCAACAATTCTTCCAACCAAGTCGGATAAACTGTCACTGCTACTATTCGCGGCATGGAATCTAATAAATAAGGGAATAGGTTAAAATACGGAATAAGGTATTATTTAATAGGGGAATAATGGTTAAATACGATACACTTACATACGAATATTTAAACCAATTTGCAAATTGAATCTGCTTCTGTTTTCTAACTCTATTTTCCGAAAGAGTTGGATATGCATCCATCACTTGCATTACGAAGACACACAAAAATAAAAACATTATGAAGTTAGTAATGTACAAAAATTATATGTGTATTATCCAGTACACATCCTGTAACTTTACGTTCAAACGGCTGTTATATCTTCACAATATTCCTTAGAGATGTACGATGTATGATGATTAAATTCTTGGCTCTGTAAGCCAAAACTTCTCTTCGCTTCCCACTTAGCCGACCCAATTTGAGAAATATTTCGGGTACATACGTATGGTAGAGGGTCTTAAAACTCCACCATCATCATATCGCTTGTTCCTTGATTTGGTTTGAACTTCAGGAGCAAAGTACGTATGAAGAGAAATATATGTTCTCCTCGTTTATGCCTTTGAGCCACTATCGACCCTTCGAACTTTACTCAAATTCTTGGACTTCTTCTTTCAAATGAAACATGAATCGCTCAAAAGGATACATCCACCGATAATTGAACGGGACCACCTAGTGCAGCTTCACGAGGTTAAGTGGATAGGAAGAATGCTCCATCACATCAAAAAATGCAGGGGGAAATAGTTTCTCTAAATTGCATAAAAATCACCGCGAATATTGCATCGAGCGTATGTATTCCTGACATTGTCAGAGACAGAACATAAATCCGCGAAAAATGCCCCTATACGCTGTGAACATTAGAAAAATATAAACGAAAGTACTATAAAATATATTAAACCATAATTAAATATAGAAACACTGATCATGTGAAATTACACAATCGTACCTGCAACCGCTTCGTGGACAAGGAAGGTAAAAGATGAGCAAAGCAAATGGAAGTAAACGTTGCATGAATACATGACAATCATGACTCTTCATCCCGGCAAGACGTCCGCTATGATCATCAACACAATATGATAGATTTGCAGCATATCCATCAGGAAACTTTACAGAGTTGAGAATCCATTGGAAAAAGGCCTGTCTTCTTCGTAGCCATCTAATCGCCAAATAGGAATAGGTCCAAATACCGTCTGCAAGCAGATGTAATTCTTGACGATCACAAATGTCAGGCAAAATCCATACGTGCCTTGACATTATCTTTAGTCTTCCCTTGGACATTTTAAAATAGTGTTGATGATATTGTCAAATACGTTCTTCTCAATATGCATGACGTCAAGATTGTGTCGAAGTAGATGATCTTTCCAGTAAGGTAAATCCCAGAAAATACTTCGCTTATGCCAATATGATACTCGCCATAATCCATCGATCTGATCATGACCATTCCCCCACAAACTGTAGTACGTTCGACATCAAAATCTCGGAATTGATGCAAAAATCGATTCTCCGTCATACACTACAGGTGGGCATCACGTACACCCTTTTTTCTTGAATAATGTCTTACTTCTTCTGTAGGGTGATTGCGTCTCAAAAAACGACGATGACAATCGAACCAACTCATCTTCCGACCATTCTTCAAATGGAATGCATCTGTACTATCATGAAAATATGGACATGATAATCTTCCGTGGGTTGTCCAACCAGGAAAACATTCCATATGCAGGAAAATCACTAATAGTCCACAAACAATACAGCCTGCATCTTGAAATTATTCTGCTTAGACATCATATACAGTAACTCCTTCAGACCATAACATTTGTAGCTCTGCAATAAGATGGCTGAAGAAGACATCAAGAGATCGTCAGGATGATTAGGTCCGGGACCAAAATAGAAAGGAATAGGAATTCTCGCTTCATACACAATGCTGGTGGAAGATTGTATGGAGTGACAATAACTGCCACAACGAATATTTCCTCCTGACTTCCCAAAGGATTAAAAACCATCAGTAATAAACCCAAATATACATTTCTTGTTTTCACTCGCAAAATCTGGATACAAAGAAGTAAAATGCTTCCAAGCTCAGCATCAGAAGGATGTGAAATTTCCCCGTTGAAGGCATGTTCTGCATGCCATCTCATCGATGCCAGCTGTCCTTTCTGACTGATATAACCTCTTAAGCCTATCAGATAAAGGCAAATACCACATACGCTTGAACGGAATTTTTGTTCTTCCACTCGAAACTTGAAATCGTTCCTTCCCACAAAAGCTGCAATGAATCAAATTGGCAGTTTCTCTCCAGAAATATCATGCAATTCTCCCGACACACACATCAATCATTTGATATGCTGGCGAATCCAAGACCTGAAACACAATTCAGAATTGCGTAGTATGAAGCTGGTGCTAAATTATCTTCCAGTAGAAATCTTGAAAAAATCAGCCCATGCATCGACGAATCCTCACTTAAATTATAATCCGTCTTTATATTCATCATCCTCGTTGCAGCTGATAACGGAGAATTCCCCTCTTTGCAACCAGGATATATCGGATGATTTGCAGCATCTAACATTTCAAAAAAATCTTCTGGCTTCTAAATTGGGTTCCTCCTCAACATTGGAATTCGGCATAGTTTCATGAACGACTTCTTCTCTACCAATTCCCTCTATGATATTTCTTCTATATTGGTACTACTACCATAATCTCAATATTATCTGGTTCGGCCTTACAGATATGGTGACCTTCATGGAAGAATCGCATAGAAGAAAGTCTGATGGTGTTTTTGTCGATAAGAAGGCTGAATTTATAGCCCGCAAATGTCGGGAGTTGGAAGAAGAGCGTGTAACTCAACTGACTCAGGAACAAGACATTCCCGAGGATTATACACTTTCTCAAGCGGAAAGAAATGACATATTCCGCTCTGTAAGTGCACTTACTTTAAAGATTTTAGAGTAATTAATTTATTTTTATTGATAAACATATTAACATCTTTTTTGTAGCAAGTGGAACCTAAGAAAGGAAAACGTTTTGGGGTGGGGTCAATCCCGTTTGACGAGCGAGTTGGACAAAGCTCAGGAATGCGTTCAATAGAGGTTGAGTTGCGAGAAACTCAAACTCTATATAGAGAAACGCAGGACACGCTTAAGAAAACGCAAGAAGAACTTGCGGATATAAGAAACCGGACAGAATTTTGGGCACAGATGATGACTCGCCTCCATCCCGAACTCGTCGAACCGCCTTCCAGAAACACCAATCAAAATCCGAGCACCGATAATTTATTTGATTTGTAATTTTTATTTTTAAAAAACATTTTATGTAATATTTTGTTTTATTTATGTAATTTTTAGTATTTTATTTTTAATTTTTAGTTTTATTAAAATCGGAATTTATTTTTTATTTTTTAAAAAAATAGACGGTGGTCGGAAAAATGGTCGGAAATTTCCGACCACATTTCCGACCACCGTCTATTTTTTTTTTAAAAAAAAAATAAATTCCGGCGAGTTTCCGACGACATTTTCCGACCACTTTCCGGCGAAGTTTGCCTGGTCGGAAACTAGTCGGAAATTTTTCGACGAGATTCCGATGACATTTCCGACCAATTTTCCGACTACTCTGTTGGTCGGAAATTTCCGACTACTTTTCCGACCATTGCCCGTTTCCGACCAAGCTTTTCCGACCACTTTGTATTAGTCGGAATCTCGCCGGAAAAGCCATTTTCCGACCAAATTCCGACTAATATGGTGGTTGGAAAAGGCTGTGCATTCTTGTAGTGTCAGTATCCTCTTTCTAATATGTTGTTCATCTTTATCAAAATATAATAAAATCTAAATTCTTCAAAAGAAAATAAAAATAAAGAAAACCTACACTTATACTAAACGACCATAAATATTTGATTACAAATGCATAACTTTTGGTCATCTTCATAATTAAGAGTGATTTTTTTTTGTCTTTTAAGGCAGAAATATTTATCTTTACTAATAATTTTGAATGTCATGGTACAAACATGTGTTAACAATGGTGAAGGATAAATATAACTTGAATAAAAAATATTGTTATAAGGACCTCTTCTAGCTAAAGTATATGGAATTTCATTACAATATCGACTGATGTACATAAAGGAAGTGCATGTTTTCTCTCACTCGAAAGTGAAAATAACGGTACTTTTAATATTTTGTCACAATTCCTTTTAATATATTACGTGGACCAAAACAATTTTTTTTTCTAAATGATATCTTATATAATTTTAAGATCGACCAAAAATATAAAATTAATTATTTGTCAAAATCTGCCAAAATTCGCCGTAACCATTAACACTTTTAGCTCACACTCTTTAATTATTCAAATCCATTTTGAGTCATGGTTTGTCATACATGAAATCCAAACATAATTTAAGATTTTTTAACAATAATATCACGTACCACACTACCAACCATTTACAGATTTTTCTCAAGCATGTTTTCTTAATACTATTCCCTTACTATATCCTGCATTAACAATCATAATCATATTTCAAATCAATAATAAAAGTTTCAAAATCAGATTATTATTATCTAATATCTTTTAAATAGTGACAACTCACAAAACTATATATCTTTGCACACACACACAAATTGTGCTTCTCTATTAAGAAGTAGATTTGCCAAATCAATTCTTTAAACTAAATCAATCTTCTTCTTCTTCAGCTCCCTCTCTCTCATTCTCTCTCTCTCTTAGAAAAGCAATGAAAGGACAGAACAAAAGCTCAACATCTTCTTGTAACATCCATCCAGTAGAGTTTGTTGAAGGTGTGTATCCTCTCTGTCTTAACGAGAGGCTTCTGGTCCTGGCTTCTCTACAGAGACTACGTCCTCAATCTCCTCCTGTTTCCTACAAAACCATCCAAGAACCCAAAATCATCCTTCAAAATTCTTCTCTAAAGAAACCTATCAGACTCTCCTCCTTCCTTAGCTTCTTCGAACTCCGACATCATGATCAGAAGTCTGATCAACAAAACACCTCTATCTTCAGTCCAGAAGGTATCATATAATAAACCCTTTTATTTTATTTAGATTATGTATTTTTTTTTTGTCAACGTTATTTAGAGTATGTATATATATCGTATATATAACCAAACTGTAGAAGGTTATTTTTGAAAAATAACTTTCCTCTTCCACTTTTCTAATTTGTAAAATAATCTAAAATATATAAGGTTTTCGCGTGGAATTTTGATAAATTTTATGTATTTTCATATGATATTGCGGTATTTTACATAATATCACGTTTCTGAAACACGCAAAAATAAAATGTACGTACCATGTATTAACAGAAATGTGACAGCATGATTTTTCTCTTTTTTGGCTCTTCCAATTTTTATCTACCTTATAAACTCCTTTATCTGTTCCACATTAGCTCATTTACATGGCCTGTCTAATCGTTTTAAACGCCTTTAGCAAATTGGTCAAACAATGGCTCCTTAAATTTTAAATATTTCAAATTTGTATATATTAGTTTCATTATTTTAAAATATAAAAACTAGATAAGATATATTCTTCGTCAAAAATGAGAGGGGTTCACTTAACATGTTTCAACTTTATATTACCTAGCAACCTCTTTGCGCATGTTTTTCTAACAAAAAATATATTTATTCTAGATAAAGTGTAATTTTCAATAATAATAAGCAAATCTAAAACGTCCATCTATATAGAGATTATAAATCATTCAGTACGATGTGGCTCTATTAATTTTGCAATATATATCTAAAGATTCATACATATCGATCAACTTCGAAGACAACCGAGCAACTTCATGGGAGAAAGGAAAAGAAAGTGATCAGCTTGAACACTGCAAGGCTTCATGGGATCATCAGTATCAACATGTCACAAAGAAGAAGGACATTGTCCCTCAGCCCACACCAGGTTCTTTATTGACATGGAGGAAACGGCTCCGCAGCCTCTTACGCGTCATTAGTTTCAAGAGCAGGTCTAGAGCTTGCCATTTGACTGCCAAGGTTAAAGATGAAGATGACTTGAGGAGAAGTTGGCTAAGGCCTTCGTCCCTCACCAACAAGAAAATCCCAAATTAGCTACTTACTCAAAATTTACTATATTGTTTTTTTTTTTGTATAAACATTTTGTTACAACTATTCTCCTCTTTGTTTTTTTCTAACAATATTCTTTTGAGATTTTCTTATTTGGGAATCCATTACAAAAACAATGCTGTTACCAAGAACAAAATCTTTCGATTAGCCGTCAAAAACAGCGTATATACCGACGGATTTCCGACAAACTTAGTATTGCGATTCTGAGTCGTCGGAAATTTTCTACTGTTCTCGACTAATTTCCTACGGTATTTTTTTGACAGAAATACAGAAATCCGGCTCGTCGGAAAAAACCGTCGAAAACCTATCGGTTATTTATTCTTACGATATTCTGACAATATTCTGATGACTTTTACTAACGATTTCTGATAGATTTTATAATGTAATTCCTGTCGGTTTGTTATATGTTTTGTAGTAGTGATCTAAGATGAAATTAATCCTTATTTCACCACAAGAAGATAGCCCAAAGACCATATCCACAGTCATTCTATCGTTTAATCGATTTAACATTGTATTAATGAACGTACGGTTTCAAAATCGTCAATAATTATTTGTTTGTTTCTCTACAAATCATTGTAAATATGTTATTAATTAGGGACGTACGTGTTTGTCATACTATCCTAAGTTGTTGATTAACGACACAAAACCAGTTATAAACTTTAGCAACAAATTTAAGACGCACTGATCTTTTGTTAATTAGCAACGGTTTACTAATTTTATGTCGTTATTAGCTGACTGTCGCAAATTAGCTTTCGTATATTTTTATTAAAAACGCCATTATTTGAAACCTTTCTAAAATTTCATACGTAGCTTTTAAAAATACCACTTGTGAATGTTTAGAACAAACTCTCAAGAGATCAAACCAATGAGGGGGTATCAAACAAACTTAGAGAACATTCTTTATTTATTATATGGAATTTGGTAGTTTTGTACACGCAATTCGTAAAATAGCCTTGGAATCTAAACGGGTAACATGTGAACTGCCAGATAGTAGTTTGTCGTGTAGACATATTTATACATGTGTAGGTATATATATTCACACAGAAATTTTTTTTTTCTGTGGGTTTAAACTAGTTTATTAGCTAATTAGTTGTGTTGGATATAGTCCTTCTCATGGCTGTATTAGTTGTATGGATGTATAGATGGCCATGTTTGTTTGTGAGTCTTTTATATGCTTTATGATTTTAAATGTCTTGTTCTGAATCTCTTACTAATCTGCGACATTGATATATACATTACATAATACAAACACTAATTAATTTATCATTAAGCTATCAACCATAATTGTGATGTCAGAAGTACTACACCTGAATCCAAGTGCAATAAACAGAATCTAAATGCAGTCAAAGTTTTTGCATGTTACGATCATCAGAGATGGTTCAAAATCTGTTTATATAATTTTATAATTAAATTAAGATAATAATTTTAAATAAATCACTAATCTTATTATACAAAACTTGGCTTTAAATTTAGTAACCCACAAGATCGTGACACGTATCATTTTTATCGATTTAAAATTCCGACACGTATTAAAAACTTCGACCAATTAGACATATACATTATGCTAACATAAATATGGAAAAATTCAAATTCAAAAATGAAAATTGTCACAAAACTGTAAAATAATTTTTTTTAAAAAATTATACAAAAGTAATAATCTTATAAGAAACAGAATATTTCAAAAAAAAAAATACTACTATAATTAAGGAAATTATACAATTTGGTTATAAAATATTAATTAAGAAATTTATACAGAAAATTATACAATACATTTATAATTCTTTTAGAATAGTATAAATTAAAAAGAAGAAATACTACTACTATTATTAAAGAAATTATACAATTCGATATATTTTGATTAGAGATTATCAATTAAGGAAACTATACAATTAATGATTATTAATTGTATATAAAGTATTATATAGAAATTAAAAAGAAAAAGGAAAAAAATTATTATATAGAACGATTACTAATTCTAAAAAGAAAAATATTTATTTTTTGTCTATTAAAAAAAGGTATACTTGCACATTCGAGTAAATTATACAATTAATTTTTGAGGTTGTCAAAAAAAAAAAACGTTTTGAGAAAAAGATTGTAAATTTCACCTTTATATAGACAAATAGATTCTCTAGTATTTTCTCACAAAACAAAATAGTTACTTCAAAAACATCAACCTTGCTTCAATATTATTCTACTGGTAAATTAAGATGTAAAATAAAGTAGTTAAGTAATCATACAATACTCGGTTGGTAAAGCGAAACTTCAGTTAATTGTGCCAGTTATTGATTTATATTTCTTCTATTGAGGATTATGTTTCTTGAATGGAGGATTGGTTTATGTTTTTTTTCGTCGAATGATAGTACGTTTAGACAGAAAGTGAAATGCGGGAAATTTTAAATTGTGTTTGTAATTTTACTTTTAAAATCTCTTTAAAATAGAAGTAAATGTGATGCATGATTCATAAAAGTTTTATAAATAGTAGACATATTTTCATGAGTGATTTATTTTATTATTTCTAAAGTTTACGTATTTTTTGTGGCTTTTAAAATATTACATTATAATCCGCGTATATGATTTAAGACTTTAATCTAGTTAATAATAATTCATAGATTTAAGACTTTGATAAGAATACGATACACTAGTTATGATTTTTTCTAGTCAATAAGAAATTTTTAATAAATAAATCAGTTTAGTAAACTGAACTGTATAAACAGAGTTTACATATATAAAGTGTTTCTCCTCCCACACACTGGCTTCACTCTTCCTGTATCAAACGAGAGAAGTCGTAAAGTACCACAAACGTTTTCCTTATTTAAGGCCATAGAGCGATTGCAAGAGACAAATGTGGTATGGCCTTATTTAAGGCCACACACTGGCTTCTGCATATATGTATTCTCTTTAAATGGCCAAAAATGTGCATGACATGTTGATGATGTAGTTTGTGTCTTTGCGTATTTTCAAGAATGAGAGACTTGTTCTCAGTAATTTAGAACGAGTCAGGTCTGTTAGTGTCTTTGTAGCCTATGTTGCAGTGAAACAGGTACGGATCGGGAAACAGGGAGGAGAAACAACACTTTTAAAATTTATGGATACGAATATGTCATGGGTACGCCTATAAGAATATAAGAAAAATACCCATATATTCTAAATATAAAGAAAGTTATAGATAATCTCACCATTACACTTCATTATAATATCTTAAATAACCAAAAGAAAAAAACTAATCATTGAGCAATTCATTTTCAAAATGTGGTTCATCTAGTGAAAGATTCACAAGCTCCAAGAATCTCACATCTTCCGTCATATCAAATGTATTTCCACCAACATCCCACATCTTGATATTTGCATTTTCATATTGATTAGAATTCCTTGATAACAGATGTAGATTGTTGTGGATGTAAACCAATTCTTCATCACGACTTCAATTCAAATTGTTCTTCCTAAGTGAGTGAATAAATGAATAAGTACTCTAGTTATATTCAGCACAAGAAGATGAACTAGGTTGTCCAAGTAACTTGAAAGCCAAATTCTGGAGGATAGGAGTCTGGGCACCAAAGTTAGCCCACCAACTCTTGGGTTCCATAGTAGCCATCGCTCTAAGGCATGATAAATCAACAAATGGGCCATTCTTCATAGAAAATAATGTATACTCCTCCATCATTCTTCTATGCTCATCATCATTGGGAAATAATTTTCCGAAACACTTCATTTCTCGGGATATTTCTCCATACCTATGTGGATCAATTTTAGTGAGATTCTCGTTTAGCCACTCATCACAATAAAATCTACAACATACTAAAAATTATTAGATATTAACAATTTTATAAAAAGAAAAGATGAAACATAAAACATATAATGTAAAACTATATACTTAGGTTTAAAGAGTGAGCTAGACAATGAAGAGAAGTGTTATTTTTCGTCCAACGAACCACTAAGATCTCATATACAACGTCATAGAAGAGACTAACTTCAGAAATTGGACATTTCTCTTTCTTAAAGATCTCAACTGTCACCTTCTCGATCATGAAATCCAATATCATAAACCAAGTGAAGGCATAACTTGTCAGTATCACAAAATTTGATCATATTATATAGGTCTTGTGAAATCAACAATATAAGACACTTGTTGCCACCAAACATCACTCACATTCTTCTCTTTAACAAATCTTGCTTTCCCCATGCCATCCTCTTGATAAGTAGACCACTCATCACTTATGACCATGGCTTGGAGACCTCTTTTGATAAGCAACAGTCTCTTTAGCATCACAACGGTAGAAGCAAAATGAGTATATACAACGAAAATCAATCTAAGAGTAGAGAACTTACTGAAGATTGATAGTCTCATATTGTGGTTCATGATGATTTTTTTTTTGTATAGAGCGCATCCCCATGAACATCTATTATGCATTCATCATAAGCTTTGCATTCCCTTCCACATTCTTTGCTGCACAAATATTATTCAACGCAAGATTAAGGGTGTGAACAACGCATGGTGTCCAATAGATGTGAGGAATCATGCATGCACTCAATGATCTCTTTGGTCGCCTTGCAATTTCCTGCATTATCAATGATGATGTTCACAACATTTTGATGACCCACTTCATTGATAAACTATCAAATCAGAAATGAAGAATCAAACTTTCACCTCACCATAACAATTCACAACCTTGAGAAACACATGACCATTTGAAGAAGTAATAATGAAATTAAATAGAGGTTTCCTTTAGGATCGCTCCAACCATCTGACACAACCATTTACCCTTTTTCTTTCCATGTTAACTTCAGTGTATCTAATAAACTCTCAACATGGTTCTCTCGTTGTGTGCAAGGTTGTTCTCAGTTTATTATAACAAGAAGACATAACCATCAATTTTGTTAGCAGCAAACTGAAAGACCCTATGATAATGCGGATTTCTTGCAAGATTAAATGGCAATCCTCCTATGTAAAACATCCTTGCAATTTCTTGATCCAACTGGTCTTTGACTTCAATACCAAATGCTCTCCCAATAGGGTAGATGATAAAATTTATTTTCTTACACGCAGAACTTGTTTCACAAGGCAAAGGAACCTCTCTAGCTCCAGAATCGCTTTTCTTCTTCTCAAACTCGTCTTCTAGCCTTTGTATTATGAGTCTTTCACTCCTAGTTGCTTTCTTACTAAGAGCAATACCAGCATTTTTGATTCCAAAAAAATGTGCTCTCACTCTGGAATAAGAGCCTTGTTTGGTTTCATCACATATGTCACACCTAAAAGACCAAGTTCCTCCAGTTGGTACTTGTTTTGCAACTTTAGTCACGTAAGTCCATAATGAAGCTTCACCACTTTGATTAGACCTTCTACCAATATCAATATTATCACTTTCTTCTTCAGAAGCCATAATATCAGATAATCAAACTATAAATATCGTGAAATATAAATGATTAAAAAAAAAAGAACATAAAATATGAACGGACACCATAAAACATATAAACAAATAATTTTTTTTAACTCCATCTCGGAGTCTAGATGGTTGTTTATTGTGAGACCATATAAATAAATAATTATATGACCATTGTTTATTGACGTTGTCGTGATAGACAAGTCACAAGATGTTAGCCCACCAACCAATAAACAAGTAATCGTGAGGCATCCTTTGGCTATAGACGTTACTTGTCCATCAATAACGAAATATATAAATATAACAAGTAATCATGAGATATCCGTTGGCTATTGACGTTACTTGTCAATCAATAAACAAATATATAAACATAGGAAGTAATCGTGAGATTTCCGTTGGCTATTGAAATTACTTGTAAATCAATAAACAAATATATAAACATAGTAATTAATCGTGAGATTTCCGTTGGCTAGTGATGTTGTCGATCAAACAAAGAGATTCAAATCTATTGGAAATTTAGAGAAGAAACATACCTTTTGGCTTTTGCAGAGATTATAGAGAAGATTGTGATGAATAAATAGACTAAAACAGAACTGCATAAATTTCTATATAAAGAGAGATTATATGTAAACCCTAATAAAAAAAATACTTAAAGGATATTTTCCTCTTTTTTAATGTTTTTTTTGGAAACAAAGAAATTATAATTCATGTTTTACATTAAAAAAACGTTTCCGATACGTTTCTAAAATCTACCGTCGCCGTCTCCATCTTATGAGAAATGTCCCAAAATACGTTTCTTTGCCGTCTCTGTGTTGTACATGTCCCCAAAACGTTTTTGAGATGGGAGACGCAACAATACTCCCATCCTTTGCTTCCTAATTTGTAGCTGTTAGTTGAAGTCGTGTTTGAGTCATGTGTCTTATTTTTTTACAATGAGTTAGTTATTTGAAAATCTTATAAAAAGCATTGAAGGTGATTGAATAAAGTAGATAATTCAGATGCAATTTGCCATTCTCTGAGCTACAAGTTACATTTTGGTATTAGAGCAAAAAGCAAAACAGAGTGAGAGAGAAGATGAGGGACGGCAAAACACTCACCAAAATTCATCATTTTGATGGTTACTACGATCAAGGGTGCTACTTGTTTCTCGAAAGTGGATTTGGCCTCATGTTACCATCAAATTCCGATAGAAGAATCGGATATCCAAAAATGGCCTTTCAGACAAGGTACGGGCACTACGAGTTTGTTGTCATGCCGTTCGGGCTGACGAATGCTCCCGCAGCATTTATGAAACTCATGAACAATGTATTCTGGGAATACTTGGACGCGTGATCATTTTCATAGATGATATCTTGGTTTACTCAAAGAACGCGGAGGATCACGCGGTGCACTTAGGGAAGGTGATGGGTAAAATAAGAGAGCATAAGTTGTTCGCCAAGCTTAGCAAGTGTAGCTTTTGGCAAAGGCAAATCAGATTTTTGGGCCATGTGGTCTCGGACAAGGGAGTGTCCGTTGATCCGGAAAAGATAAAGTCAATCAAGGAATGGCCAAAGCCAAGGAATGCTTAGGAAATAAGAAGTTTTCTCAGATTGGCTGGATACTATCGTCGATTTGTCAAGGGATTTGCGAGTATGGCTCAGCCAATGACTCGATTAATGGGGAAAGACACTCTGTTTGTGTGGACAGAAGATTGCGAAAACAGTTTCTCGAAGCTTAAGGAAATGCTTACGAGTACTCCGGTGTTGGCTTTACCGGAGCCGAATATACCTTTTGTGGTATACACGGATGCATCAAGAATGGGTTTGGGTTGTGTGTTGATGCAACAAGGTAAAGTGATTGCTTATGAATCAAGACAGCTAAGGAAACACGAAGGAAACAACCCTACCCACAATCTTGAGATGGAGGCAGTGGTGTTCGATTTGAAGATTTGGCGTTCTTACCTCTATGGTGGGAAAGTTCAGATCTTCACGGATCATAAGAGTTTGAAGTATATCTTCACTCAGCCGGAGTTGAACTTACAGCAAAGGCGTTGGATGGAGTTAGTCGCGGACTACGATCTCGAGATTTCCTACCATCCGGGTAAAGCAAACTTAGTTGCGGATGCACTAAGTCGAAAGAGAACGGCCGTGAACACAGAAAGACATAGAAGTCTTGGTAAACATGGTCGGAGACATGTGTTTAGCAGTTTTGTCCAATGAATTGGAACCGTTGGGCATGGGTGCTGTGAACCAAGCTGATTTGTTAAGTCGTGTTCGGTTGGCACAAGAAAAAGACGAGGATCTTATCAAATGGTCGAAGAATGATAAGACCGAGTGTCAAATTTTGAACAACGGAACCATTTTAGTGAATGGCCGAGTGTGTGTTCCAAAGGATCAAAATCTTCGTGATGAGATTCTTAAGGAAGCGCATAAGTCCAAGTTTTCGATACATCCAGGATCCACAAAAATGTATCGAGACTTGAAGCGGTATTACCATTGGAAAGGTATGAAAACCGATGTTGCTAAGTGGGTGGCTGCATGTCAGACATGTACTCTGGTTACTCTGGTTAAGGCTGAACATCAGAATCCCGCTGGATTGCTACGGAGTTTACCAATTCCCGAATGAAAGTGGGACATGATAACTATTGGTTTTATCACAGGATCGCCAATGTGTAATAAGAAAGATGCGATTTGGGTCGTCGTGGATAGACTGACCAAGTCGGCACACTTCCTTACAGTGAATAGGAAGGATAATGCGGAGAAACTTGCAGAGTTGTATGTGAAAGAGATCATTCGGTTACATGGTGTACCGGCGAGCACAGTGTCGGATCGAGATTCAAAGTTTACTTCAGCGTTTTGGAGAGCGCTACAGAAAAGGTTTGGAACAAAGGTTCACATAAGTACAGCTTATCATCCGCAGATGGATGGACAACCCGAACGAACAATTCAGACGCTTGAGGATTTGTTGCGAGCAAGTGTGTTGGATTAGGGTGGTAAGTGGGAAGAACACTTACCCTTAGCAGAATTCGTTTATAACAATAATTATCAAGCAAGCATTGGGATGTCACCCTTTGAGGCATTGTATGGACGACCTTGCCGAACGCCCCTATATTAGACACAAGTGGGGGAGAAAAGTATATATGGTCAAGACTTTATAGAAGAAACAACAAAAAAAATCAAAGTCTTAAAGATCAAAATGAAAGAAGCTCAGGATCGACAAAAGAGTTATGCGGACAAGCGCCGAAGGGAATTAGAATTCCAAGTGGGAGATATGGTTTATCTCAAGACAGTCACTTAAAAGGGTAAGGATCGCGCAACGTTGAACACAAAGTTAAGTCCGAGGTACATGGGACCATTTCAGATTTTGGAAAAGATCGGTCTAGTGGCTTATATGTTGGAATTGCCAGAAGAATTGAAAGATTTTCACAAAATTTTCCACGTGTCTATGCTAAGGAAGTGCATGACACACCGTAAAAATATCATGTCCGAACCTCCGCCGGATTTGCAAGAAAATATGACAATTGTTGGGAGACCAGTTCGGGTTATTGGGACAAAGTTGAGGACGGACCAAAGGAAAAAGGTCAAGTTGATACAAGCTGTTTGGGACTGTGATGGGCAAGAGGAAACAACTTGGGAACCGGAAGTAGTGATGAAAGTGAACTTCCGAAAGTGGTTTGACAAGCAGATTGTGACTAAGAGGAAAGCTTAGATTCAAAGACGAATCTATTCTAAGTGGGGGAGAGTTGTAACACCCATATCCGACAATTCCGTCGAGGAACATAGAACATCATCGAGGACAGTCCGGGGATCGTGGAGGAAAAGTGAATTTGGTCGAAGTTGGTCGAGGAATGATCCGAATAATCGAGAAAAAACTAAGTCCGGACATAGAATTCTGAGAAATCCGCGTTATTGGTCGAGGGAGTCACGTTCATACAAGATTGATTCAGACAGAAATGGAATGTTCGGACAGAAATGGAAAATCTTTGGACGGAAACGGATAAGATACAGATAAAATGGATAATATCCGAAAAAGATAAGGAATCTTTGGATGGAATCAAAATTCGTCGAGGATTCCTGGGCCGGCATTGTAGACTCATGGGCCGATATCGAGAATTCACGGGCCAGCGTCGTGGATCGATAGATCGATTTCGTAAAATCATGGACCCAGTGTCAAGACTGGTCCCAATGGTTATGCCCGACCATGGTTCAGTGATTAGGGAGATTATTAGGGTAAATAATCGCAAACCCTAAGTGTTATAAAGAGACGTGATCACCGAAAACCCTAATCAAACACTTAAGAACTCTGAAAGAATCTAAGTGCGATTATGTCAAGTCCTGGTGCCGATCGTAAAAAAACAGTGAGGGTTCCTCATTTGCGATCGAGGATTGACGTGTTTTAGCGAGGATCTATCGTGGAAAATTGGGTAAGTATCGATTACTAAGTGTTATCGATATTCCTCTTTAGTATCATCAAAGGAAACAATGATCTAATCATTAACGAATGTTTATGTCGAGGTAAGGCGACAGATTGTGGAGAATTGTCGAGAAACTTACATTCGTCATCGGAGATCTGTGGACGATTGTCGAGTTTTCGGGTAAGCTTCGATAACGACTTTCTGTTTATCAATAAATAGTTAAGTATCATCGAGGGAAAGGTGATCTGATCAATGTTACTTGTTTATCATGGGAGATCGAAGGTTTCTGTCGAGGAAAAACCATAGATCGTCGAGGGAACTGTAGATCTGTCGAGGATTAAGCATCAAGAGGTGTCAGAAAAAATCTAAGTTTGCGAATCCAAGTGAGTGCGTGACCGTGGCTAAGTCTAGGGTTATTTTCTTGCATTAGATTCCTTGTCTTTGATGTTTGTGCATGTTTGCTTGTCATGGTTAATATGTAAGACGCGCATTATTTTTTTTGTGGATGATTGGCAAAGTTCGGATTATCACTTAACGAATTGAAATATGAGAGAAACTGACATGCATTATTGATAATGTGAATCGAAGTGTTGATTGTAATTCTATGACTATGGCCTGGTGAGACAGGACGATCGCTCCACTAAGCAATCCGTTGCTTACGCCTCCTTTTGGATGCAGGTCAAGATAATGATACTTGTTGTTGAACCAGCTCGTGAGGACTAAGGCACGGAAGAGAAGGATGGTGGATTTATGATGGATTTTTGGGTAGTTTATGTTTGGATTTTGTTAAGATCTACTAGTAAAAGCCGATGTCGTATTAGAACCTCTATTTTAATCTTAATAATTCAGTTTATGCATGCTTCTGTCGAATTTAAAGAACGAACGCTGAGAATGTTAAGAAAAATTGAAAATTGTTGAAAACGCCTAAGTGTAAAAATGAGAAAAACGACTTAGGGTGTTTCAAGCTCCCCTCATCTATTGGAAATATCATTACTCTCCAGAAATTGTATCTTAATGGCTGCTCAAGTCTAGTCGAGTTTTCCTCATGTATTGGAAATCTCATTAATCTCCCTAAATTGGATCTCAGTGATTGCTCAAGCCTAGTGGAGCTTCCCTCATCTATAGGAAATTTCATTAATCTCCAAAATATGGATCTCATTGGATGTTCAAGCCTAGTGAAGATTCCCTCATCTATAGGTAATTTCATTAATCTCCAGAGTATGGATCTCAGAGGATGCTCAAGCATAGTGGAGTAACCCTCATCTATTAGAAATCTCATTAATCTCAAGAAATTGTATCTTCGTGGATGCTCAAGCATAGTGGAGCTCCCTTCATCTATTGGAAATATCATTAATCTCCAGAAATTGAATCTCGGTTGCTGCTCAAGCCTAGTGGAGCTTCCCTCATCCATTGGAAATATCATTAATCTCCAAAAATTGTATCTCTATAGATGCTCAAGTCTAGTCAAGTTTTCCTCATCTATTGGAAATCTCATTAATCTCCATAAATTGAATCTCAGTGATTGCTCAAGCCTAGAGGAGCTCCCCTCACCTTTTGGAAATCTCATTAATCTTCAGAGATTGGATCTCAGTGGATGCTCAAGCCAAAGAGAGCCTCCCACATCTATTGGAAATATCATTAATCTCAAGGGATTGTATATCTTTAAATGGTCAAGCCTGGTGGAGCTTCCCTCATCTATTGCGAATATCATTGATCTCCAGATTTTTGAATGACAGACCTCGATCATCTGGAAATCCTTAAGTTGATTACTCAACCTGTTGAGAATTTCCGTAGTGCTGAAATCTAGTTGTAAAGAAGAGAAGCTGAGCAGTCTGGTTCGTCTTTTTGAAACGAGTTCTATTTGCTATCATTTTAATATTTCTTGTATCTGATTTGGTTTGGTTGTTCTCTAGTAAGTTAGTGGAAATTAATCACGAAACAAATTACTTATGGAATTCATACGTCTAAAACGTGCTATGTGATGGGATCCAGGTAGTTATGCTCACGGTTTTTTTTTTCATGTTGTTTGATATATCATGGTTTTTACCCATTTTCAACCATGATATAAATCCTTTTACTGAGTTTTTTTTTATAGTTTTAGAGTCTTTTAGAGTTTTTTCAAGATGTAGGCACATCCGGAGCTAAATTGGAATTATGGAAGCTTTTGAAGCACATTGGAGCTGAAGCAGTTCGGAGAACTGAACCTCAGTATCGATCGACACCTGTAGTATCGATCGACACCATCATCTGGAAGAAACAAGATTGAAAGTATCAGTATCGATCGATACCATTCATAGTATCGGTCGATAGTCAGAACGCCCATTCTCCAGAAGACCCGAAGAAAAACAAAAGTTTTCCTTATTTTTTCCAATGAACTCCAAAGCGTGTTTTTAGTGATATAATTAGGTTTTTCAGCCTCGAGGGAGACACACTTGATTTCTGGAGATAGAGCATTCTTGCAATTGAGTTTTGGGAGAAGAACCTTGAACCCTCTTTGTATTCTTACTCTATTTTACTTTATGATAACTAAAATATTCAAGATGTTTGTTTCATTCAACATGTCTAAGTAGATTACTTGTTAAGTTTAGGGTTGTTTAAAAGTATTTGATGAATTATTAAATCTGATTCACTTGCTAGGGAATATCTATAGAGCTTTTTACCTAGACTTGAGATTAATGCTTATTCTAGCCTCACGAACTAGAATCTGATGTTAGGTTGATTAATTGACACGAAAGTGTGATTAGTTTCCTGAACTAGTGTTTGGTGAGCAAAAGACCTACTCGCAAAGAAATTTGGTTTAGAATTTTGTGAACAATTGAACTTGACCGTTAATGCTTGTTTGAATTTATAGAATTTGCAAAGAAATTTGGAATTCTAGGTTTAGACATAGATAGTTTCCGCAACGACAGTTGGTTTACTTTACATTTGTGTTTCAAGTTCAAGAGCGGAGCTTATTTCATTCCTGACGTTTGATTTGATTGATAATTCTGATTTGCCTGCAAACTTTCCTAAGCCTAGCGTTTTTCCCCACTGATTTACCACTTTGTTTTAATGGTTTTGTTATCCTTGATTTCATTGTTTTCGTTTAGCTTAATTCAAATTCTGGAATTTATTGAGTGAACATCTTGAGCCTTTGTGGTTCGACCCCTAGAATACTACAGCTTCTGCTTAGATACTTTAGGGTATTATATTTGAGCATATCAAATTTTGGCGCCGTTGCCGGGGACTCTAATTTCACCATTAGATTTCGGTTTAAGAATTTCGTCTAAGTTTTTGAGCATCGATAAACACCATTCAGGTATTGATCGATACTCGTTTTTAATTTCTGTCACTGACACGATTTGATGATTTATGTGTTTCAGGTGTATGCAACATCGTGAGACCAGAAGAAGCAAGAACAAGCAGTTGACCAATCTATCTAACAAAGAGCTAGCAAAATTAGAGCGTACGATCAGAAAGCAAAAGAAACAAGCAGAGATAAACAATCCGATTGTGCTCGCTCGTGATGAAGCTGGGGTTTTGAGAGATCAGGAAGGTCACCTGTGTGACGCGCAAGGACAGAGACTTGATGCAGAAGGAAACGTTGTTGCCCCTGCACCGGTAGCTAATGAGATTATCCCACTAGCTATGCGTGGGAATGCTGGGAATGCTCTGGTTAATCGCACCAGAACACTTGGAGAGTACAACAGACCATACCAGTTCTATGTAAATCGGTCTGCGATTCGTATTCCCACTTTTCAGAGAAATGACTTTGAGCTGAAGCCTGCATACTACACTCTTGTAGGTCATCACCCTTTTCATGGTCTTTCAAATGAGCATCCCATGGATCATATCGAGAGGTTCGAAGATTTGGTCACCAGTATCAAGTACAATGGAGTGCCCAATGAGTTCCTCTTCTGTAAGCTCTTCCCATACTCTCTTGGTGGAGATGCAGCTTACTGGTTGAAGCAGTTGCCTCTAGGATCTCTGACTACTTGGGAGGAAACAAAGAATGCATTCCTGAACAATTTCTACGATGATGCGAGATCTGAAGAGCTCAGAAACAAGATCTCCCAGTTTTCTCAGGGAGCAACTGAGACATTCAAGGCAGCCTGGGTAAGATTTCAATCTTATCAGAGGAAATGCCCTCACCAAGGATTCTCACAAGTAAAATTATTGGGTATATTCTTCAGAGGGATCGATTGGAGGTATCAGATGGCTTTGGACGCTGGAAGCAATGGTAATTTCAACACGAGATATCCCGAGGACGCTTATGTGCTGATTAAGAACTTGGCATCTAGCAACAGTACTAAGAATGCAGGTTTTGAGAGGAAGAAGCAGAATGGAAACATTGATGGATTGCAAATTGCTGAGGTACATGTGAAGCTGGATTCGGTTCACAATCTATTAATGGGCAAGCAGCAGAAGGCAATGCCTTTTGCTGAAGATTAATGTCGATGAAGGTGAAACAGAGGATGTCAACTACATTGGTGGTAATGGATTTCAGAATTCGTCGTACAACCGCGGTTTCACAAAAAACTCTCAGAGAGGAGGATTCAAGTCTGAATTTAAAACTGCGAATTTAAGAGCAAAATCATTTGCTCAGAAACCATTTCAGAACAGTGGGTACACTCGCACCTATGGTAATTCATCTTAAAAGACACCACCTCCCAAGACTCAGGAAAGCAAAGTTGAAACTATGCTTGAACAGATTCTTGAGGGGCAACAAAAGATGACTGTCGATTTCAATGGAAAGATGGATGCCTTGTACACTGATCTGAATGGAAAAATCGAGGCTCTGAACATTCATCAGAAGAAGCTGGAAACTCAGGTCGCCCAGACTGCAGAGACAGTTAAGAAACAGGATGGTTTCCTTCCCGGAAAAACAGTGAATCCAAGAGAGCACGTTCATGCCATTACTTTGAGAAGTGGAAGGGAGGTCACTCAAGGGTTGAAGAAAACCTACTCTCCTAAGCAGCTCGTCGATCTTGCTGGAGACGACGACGATGAGATTCCTCGAATTGCTCCAGTATCGATCGATACTCACCCAGTATCGGTCGATACCACTCAACATCGATCGTTGCCCGTTCAACGTTCTACAGAACCAATTGCACAACCACAAGCATCGATCGACACTCACCCAGTATCGATCGATACCAGTCCAGAAATCGATCAGAAGCAGACTACATGACATGTTGGGAGAGTCTATGTACCTAAAATACCTTTCGCCCGACCCCCTGCCAAGACTAAGAAAGAAATTGAAGAGGCCAGATGCAAGGCAATGCTAGAAATGTTGGTTGTTGAACTCCCGTTCGTAGATGTTATCATGACTGCACCAGCTTTCAGAAGGTACATCAAAAGGATGGTGTCAAGCAATGTGAATCTCGAGGAAGGAGTACTGAGAATCATTCACGAGTGCAGTGCAATTCTTCTCAACAAGATTCCAGAAAATCTGTCATCCCCATTCTCGAGGATGGGGATGACAGATTTCACACCTACTAGGATCTCCCTGATTCTTGCTGACCGCTCAGTGCGATTTCCCAAAGGATTACTCGAAGACGTTCCAATCACGATCGGAGACTGCTTAGTTCCGACTTATTTCATAGTCCTCGAGTACGATGCTGAACCAAGAGATCCACTGATCTTGGGCAGACCTTTCCTTGCCACAACAGGCGCCCTGATCGACTGCAAGAATGGGAAAATATCCCTCAACATTGGTGATCTGATTATGACTTTCAACATGGAAAAGATGATGAAGAAACCAACCATAGATGGGCAGACATTCTTCATCGATACCTTCAGTGATATATCAGATGAGTACTTCATGCGACAACACCCTGAGAACCCGTTGGAGAGAGCACTGGTTTGTTCAGCTGACACAGAGATAGATTCCAGTGAGGTTGCTGCTGGGTACACACGATCCTTGACAAAAATGCTAAGGCATCGATCGATACCACAGAGAGCATCGATCGATACCAATTATTTCTTCCCGCGGAGCTGGTAGTCTCCCGTGACATATCTGATTCGTTCGGCGATTGGAGTGAGGAGAAAGCTCCCAAACTCGATCTTAAACCACTCCCCGCCAACCTGAGGTATGTCTTTCTTGGCCCTAACTCTACATATCCTGTTATTGTTAATTCTTCCTTAAACAACGCAGAGGTCGCCTTACTGCTGAGCTAGCTGCGCAGGTATCGCAAAGCTCTCGGTTATTCTCTTGATGACATTTCAGGTATATCACCAGATATGTGCATGCATCGGATCCATTTGGAGGACGAGTCGATAGCTTCGATCGAGCATCAGAGGAGGCTTAACCCGAATCTGAAGGAAGTGGTAAAGAAAGAGATCATGAAACTCTTGGAAGCAAGTATCATCTATGCCATCTCCGACAGCAGTTGGGTCAGTCCACTTCATGTCGTCCCTAAGAAAGGAGGGTTCACAGTGGTGAAGAATGAGAAAGATGAGCTAATTCCGACGAGAACAATCACCGGGCATCGCATGTGTATCGATTACAGGAAGCTGAATGCAGCGACAAGGAAAGATCATTTTCCATTACCTTTCATTGATCAAATGCTGGAGAGGTTGACAAGTCACCCATACTACTGCTTCTTGGATGGATACTCAGGCTTTTTCCAGATCCCTATACATCCAGATGATCAGGAGAAGACGAAATTCACTTGTCCCTAAGACACGTTAGCATACAGGAGAATGCCTTTTGGATTGTGTAACGCTCCAACCACCTTTCAGAGATGTATGATGTCAATTTTCTCAGACATGATCGAGGATTTCATGGAGGTGTTCATGGATGATTTTTCTGTTTATGGGTCTTCATTTAAGGGATGCCTGGACAACTTATGCAAGGTGATTCAACGCTGCGAAGAGAAACATCTAGTCATGAACTGGGAGAAGTGTCACTTTATGGTTCAAGAAGGCATCGTTCTGGAACACAAGATTTCTAAGGCTGAGATAGAAGTTGATAAGGCTAAGATTCAAGTCATGACAAGCCTCATGCCACCTACATCTGTGAAAGACATTCGGAGTTTCATTGGTCACGCAGGATTCTATCGCAGATTAATTCAAGATTTCTCAAAGTTAGCTCATCCACTTACTGCTCTTCTTTGTAAGGATGTCACCTTTGATTTTACATAAGAGTGTCTCGTCGCATTCGAAATGATTAAGAAGGCGTTGGTTACTGCTCCTATTGTTCAGCCACCAGATTGGAACCTCCCTTTTGAGATCATGTGTGATGCGAGCGAATTCGCAATAAGATCAGTTATGGGACAGAGGAAAGACAAGAAGCTTCATGTCAAATACTACGCCAACAGAACACTGGATGACGCTCAAAAGAACTACAGTACCACAGAGAAAGAGTTACTTGCTGTTGTGTTCTCTTTTGAGAAATTTTGTTCTTATCTGATAGGGAGTAAGGTGATCGTTCATACAGACCATGCTGCTCTTAAGTACCTGTTGTAGAATAAGGATCTGAAACCTTGTTTGTGCCGATGGGTTCTACTGCTACAAGGGTTCGACATCGAGATCAAAGATAAGAAAGGAGTGGAGAACGGAGTTGCAGACCATCTCGCACGAATGAAGATAAGTGATGATGTCCCTATTGACGATTCCCTGCCAGAAGAGAAAATCAACTTCATCGAGACTGGATTTCAACACAGCTCTGATTTGACTTTGCCACTACAGAATGCGAGCATCGATCGACACTCCAAAGGTATCGATCGATACCCTCACGAATTGTTGCAGACAGTTCAAAATGCAAGTATCGATCGACACTCCTTCAGTATCGGTCGATACCAGCTATTTTCCACTACTGATTCGTCTGCAGATTAGTCTGATACTGAGGTATCTTTGGCTGTCACTCTTCCTGCTGAACCTTGGTATGCCGACATAGCCAATTACCTTGCTGCTGACTACGAACCAAAGCATCTCAAGAAGTATGCCAAGAAGAAATTTATGAGAGATGTCAGACATTACTTTTGGGATGAACCATAAATATACAAGCACTGTTATGATGGGATTTAAAAAAGGTGTATAGCTGAAACAGAGGTGCCAAAAATTATGTATCATTGCCATGGATCCGAGTATGCTGGGCATTTCGCCACATTCAAAACAGTTTCTAAGGTTCTGCAAGCTGGCTTCTGGTGGCCTACACTGTTCAAGGATGCTCACGCTTTTATCTCACATTGTATCACGCCGAAACCAAAGCAGACCTATGCTATTAGGACACGAGTATCAGTCGATACCATTTACGGTATCGATCGATACCCAGCACCCAGGTAAATTTTCCTATAAAACCCTCAGGTTTTCTTTTTCATTCCCTCATTTCCCCCATCGATCGATGCCGCCGCTCCATTTCGTTTTTCTCTCAAAGTTTTTCATTTCTCGACCAATTCGATCGATTTCACAGCCTATACCACTAGGATTTTCATCCCCATTCTCCATTTTAAATCTATTTACTCGATCAACCAGGTAATGAACCCGAAATCTCTCTTTTTAGATTCGGTGCAAGGTTTGAAAAAACTCAAATTTGTTTCCCCTAAATTACTTGCATGCATTGTTTTCTTTACCTGGATAGCTATAGTGGTCGGATGAAACAATGGGTGGGGTTGTATTGGTTGGGTTTTGTTTTATGTGTTGAGGAATTGATTGAATCTATCCCAAGTATCGATCGATACCCTCTCGCTATCGATCGATACTTGCGCTTATCTGATACATGTTGTCTTGGTTGTATTGGTTGGTATTTGATGTTGTCTTGTTTATTCTCAAATGGCTCTCCGCAAGAAGGCACGTCAGGACGACGCCTCCGGTTCCAACCCACCACATCGCGAGTTTCGTCTCCAGGATGAGGTGGAAGCATTCTGTGGATCGTTCTGGCATGCCGGCGTCGTCACGGCTGTTCTGACCAAGGATCGATACAGGGTCCTGAAAGGTGGCTTCACAGACAACACGGGTCCTCAGAGTTTCCTTGAGGTACACATCAGTGACCTGAGAGCTGCACCATGACGCTCGCCATCTCCCTCTGCCCCTGTTACTGCTGCTACGCCTCCCTGGCCTAAGTTGGAAGGGAAGCGGATTATCCCGAGGGGTGATTGGGCAGGTTTGCCCAAGGAGGAGACTGAGAGTGACGCCTGCGTCTATAGGCCCATCGCCGAAGAGTGGGACGACTACGATACCTTGTTCTACAACGAGTGGTTGCGCGTGATCATGGTTCCCACACGCTTCATCGATCCTCACACTATGCGCCGTCTGGGTATCGAAATGGAGCTCTCAGCCATGCTCGATAAGATTGGGTTGGGGACACTGTACTCACGGCAATACGACCTCTATCCCGACCTCGTTCGCCAGTTCCTTGCGACAACTCAAGTCTACTACAGAGACGAGGTCCACCGCAACCCTTTGGAAGACACTCTTACCATCCTAATTCTTGGAATCCGCTACAGGCTACCAATCCCTTATCTCTACGACATATATGGTTTTGACCGCGATCTCCAGCAGGTAGCTCTTCCTCCCCAATTTCATGATGTGCAGGTCTTCTGGAGACACATTGGTCTGGGTGCATATCATTCCAAGACTACGACGCAGATAGACGTTCGCCATCTGACTCTTCGTTGCATCGTCCGCATTTTGAGCACCACTCTACTCTGCAAGATGGAGCCAAACAAGTTGAGGATTTTGGAGCTGCTCTTGCTGTACAAGGCTATCGGCAACCTCATCCCAGAGGATAGATATGAGTGGCCCGAGTTAAACCTCGCTGTCAACATAGGCGCTCTCTTTGCGCACCATTTGGTCTCTCTGAAGACCAAGCCCTTCTCCAGTCGCAACTACGCCACTTCGCGGAAGACCGAGTTGGTCGGCAGCCTCCTCACTCCTATCTTCATGCACTTCGGCATCTCTACCTCAGAAAGCTTGATCGTCACAGCTCGCTCCCTCATGGATGAGCAGCACATGCAGCACATGCGTTGGATGAAACCAACTCGCCGCTGGTGTCTCCCCACGACAGACGGAGAGCTCTTTGTGCAGCTCCCCAACCGCACTCTGACCCGCATCAGCGATGACACATCTCAGCTACATTTCGATCCAGATCCCAGCTTGCTTTCGGTTGCTCCGGCCATGCGTGTACGCGCTCCACCCCGTCTCCCATCCACTCCAGTCGTTGCTGATGCGACACCCGCAGCTGACTTTGCTGGAATTCAGCCCCGCCGTTCACAACGCCACCAGACTTCTGCTCCTGCTCCTTCATTTCCTCCACCACCAGATATGCCGATGGAGACCGCCACTTTTCAGAGGTACATCGTGGAGAGCTTACAGAGCATCTGAACCGCTGTCTCTCGCTGCTGCTGCATGTCATCTACTGATGCCCACTACAGCACACCCGACCCTTCGTCCCGCTATGCTGTCTCTGACTCTGATGACTCTGATGACTAGTCTCTGTTCCCTGGGTTTCATGATTTTTCCCTTTCCCTGTTTCTTTTCTTTTGTTTGTCTTTCATTTTGAAATTTTCTATCTCATTGTCAGTACTCATTGAACTTATGGCTATCTTATGATTCTGTTGCTTCTAACTTGTGCTCTGGTGATCTAACAGTTTTTCATCTAACATTTGGCTTCCCTGGACACGGTTTTGAGTTTCAGACTTACGAAAAAGGCCTTGGTATCGATCGATACATTACTGGCATCGGTCGATACTCACCTGGCATCGGTCGATACTGGTTATCATATCGATCGATACCTACCCACTCCCACGGTACCTTCGAGCCACCTTTCAGCCATTTTGTTCTTATGTTTTCTTTTGCTTCCTCTAGGCTAGATAACACTGGGGACAGTGTTGTTTAAATCTGGGGGAGGTGGTTACTGACGTTGTGTTTGTTTTTCATAGAGTCAGTCAATTTTTAGTCAAATTTTGTTTTATTGAGTCAAAACCTGTTGGAGATTATGAACTTTTGCTTGATTTCATTGCTCTGAATTTGTTTTTAAGTGTCCATTGTCACAGAATCAGCTCTAAGATCGACTAATGAAAAATCCAAAGACTAACCAGTTGACTAGGAAACACCCATGTCTCCAGCAAATTTCTTCTAAATCCTGAGCCCAATTTTGCACTTCATTCCTGAGGTTGGTATTCACTAAACTTGATTTATCATTCATATCTGACAAAGGAATCCATGTGTTTGAAAATTATGGTATACCTCTCCCTTGACACACATTGATGGATGAAAGATGAAATGATTTCCGCCGAGTGGAGGGCTAGGAACACTTCCTGTGATCCCATTTTTCTACTTGGATAAGGAATGATCACACAAAAGTCTGAAGCGAGGGGTAGGAACATTTCCCGAGACCCCGTTATTCGCCTAAGACTTTTGATACTTTGAGAGGGAAGAACCGGGGATTTGATGGCAATCACCATCAATACTCGCGTCTCAAACCTTGATTTGTATATGCAAAGCTTAAACCAAATCAGAAGCATAAAAAGAGATAAGTCTAGGGGAGAGGAAAATCATATCAAGGTATGAAACTTGGGTGGTTCCTTAGTCACGATATCGCATGAGGAAGAATCTAGAAGGTTCCTGAACATCAACAACAGTAATGAATCGGCAATGAAGGATTCAGTATGATTGATGCTACGAGATAATGTGTGGATACTGGGAAGATGCAATTGTCTACGGAGAAGTACATGGCAGTCAGATCCGAAACTGTTTAGGTGAACTCCAAAGCGTGTTTTTAGTGATATAATTAGGTTTTTCGGCCTCGAGGGAAACACACTTGATTTCTGGAGATAGAGCATTCTTGCAATTGAGTTTTGGGAGAAGAACCTTGAACCCTCTTTGTATTCTTACTCTATTTTACTTTATGATATCTACATTATTCATGATGTTTGTTTCATTCACCATGTCTGAGTAGATTCCTTGTTAGGTTTAGCGTTGTTTAAAGGTATTTGATGACTTATTAAATCTGATTCACTTGTTAGGGAATTTCTATAAAGCTTTTCACCTAGACTTGAGATTAATGCTTATTCTAGCCTCGCGAACTAGAATCTGATGTTAGGTTGATTAATTGACACGAAAGTGTGATTAGTTTCCTGAACTAGTGTTTGGTGAGCAAAAGACCTACTCGCAAAGAAATTTGGTTTAGGATTTTGTGAACAATTGAACTTTATCGTTAATGCTTGTTTGAATTTATAGAATTTGCAAAGAAATTTGGAATTCTAGGTTTAGACATAGATAGTCTTCGCAACGACAGTTGGTTTACTTTACATCTGTGTTTCATTCCTGACATTTGATTTGATTTGATTTGATAATTCTGATTTGCCTGCAAACTTCCCTAAACCTAGCGTTTTTCCCCACTGATTTACCACTTTGTTTTAATTGTTTTGTTATCCTTGATTTCATTGTTTTCGTTTAGCTTAATTCATATTCTGGAATTTATTGAGTGAACATCTTGAGTCTTTGTGGTTCGACCCCTAGAATACTACAACTACTGCTTAGATACTTTAGGGTATTATATTTGAGCATATCATTGTTGCAGAACTGTCCTGGGATGGATATCATTTTGTAGTTGATCCATTCTATTAGATATTTAAGTGTATCGACGGTTATGTTATAAATCATTGTAACTATTGGTTTATGGAATCTTTTAAACAATTGTGACTATTGGTGTATGGGTGTCTTTTAAACGAACAATTGCAAATATTTGTAACAACCGCTGAACATTATAAAACTTTGGGTTTTGGTGCGTTAAAGTAGAACTGTAGAAGTAGAGAAAAAGAAAGAGAGATTCTCGAGAAGAGAGATTTAGAGAAACCTCTTTTGGACAACACATAAACATAATACAAGAAACTTTATTTGTTACTTTTTTTTTATCCTAGAACAAGAGTGAGAACGTGAATTTCTTATGCTAGAAGGGATTTCGTGTAATACAGAGCTTTGAAAGGAGTTGAAAATATTCTGTAAAGAAAGTGTTTTCCCTCGCGATTCAATCATAATCCTATTTCCTTATTGTTTACAACCCAGATTTCGTCAAAGCGTGTTTACGTAAACAAAGGGGTGTTTATGTATCTACTCCCAAAGTAAACAACACATTCCCTTAAAGGATCTTCTGTTGTTGATCTCTAGTTTTCTGTTTAACCAACAGGGTTTATCTGATGTCCGAAGAGGAGGTAGAAGAGCCATATCAATCTCTACTAATAAGCCAAGTTCACGGCCCTCGAAAGAAACTCTGAAAATTAAAAGGTGTCTCTCTCACTTTTTAGGAGTGATGAGTTAGTGTAGTCTACCATTTTACTCGTCTATTACCTTTTTATGAGATTTTTTTGTGTCCATTGTAATCTTTTTACTTTTCTTTACAGTATGTGGAAAGAAAAAGATGTTGCTCCTTAAATCAAAAGACCAAGACAATCCTGATGTAAGCTATTTGATATTTAAGAAAGTTTTGCAAACTCTCTTGTATTTTGATAGTTGTAGACAGAATTCTAAGCCATGTACAGACTCCACCATAGCCAGAACAGCATATAGAAACTAATATTTCTGGAAACTCCACGGCTTCGAGACAGAATCAGAAAGTAATGTTGTTGGGAGGTTGATCAAGGGAATTCTTCTTAAAATGAACCACGACCGAGTCAGCCTTCAAATTTTGTTTAGCCTGAGCATAGAGTGGAACCCTTGGAAGAAGAAAACTGCAAATGACCTCCATGGCCAGCCAACACTCGAGCAGGTAATAAAGGAGTAGGATTTAAGTCAATATGTTTGTTTCCAAAGTTGAACCGATAAATTTAAAAAGATGGTCCATGTGCACGGAAAGATTATCATATGCTTCAAGTACCAACAATGAGAAGCAAGAGAAGTAATACAAGATACAAGGATCCAATATCGCCAAGGATCAACCGCTATATCATCAGCAGGTTCTGTTTCTGTTGTTGACCAATAAGTAATTAGTTTCATTTTTGTGGTTTTGTTTCTCCTCCATGACATCTCTAGTCATCTTGCATATGTTATTACAGAAAACATTGGAGAACTGAAAGACTTTGTGTGTGATAAAACTAGCACAATGGATTAAAAATAATAAGGGAATTTTTTTAATAAGGCTTTGATTAATCTCGAAGAATAAACTAGCAAAGTACAAAGAATGTTCGATCTTGCTTAAGAACGAAGCTATGATCTTCTCTATAGCTAAACTAGTCTAGGGTTCTTCGAGTCATATTGCGGATCCCCACTAAGATCTTCGAACTTGCTATTTATACTTGAGGTCGTTCTTCAAGGGATAAAGATTGTTTCTTATATTCTCGATCAAAAATATTGCCAAATTGCCTTACATCTCGGATTCCGATAAAAGAAGATCGATTTATATCTATATTCCCATTTTCCTGTAAGTCAGGTTTGACATAATGGGCTTTAAGGCTTATGGGCCTGTTTCTGGTTTAAATCAGTTTATTTCTGGTTCATTCTAGTTGGAGAAAATGTGTTAAATCCATCTCCTACAATGTTCTATCAAAGATTGGGAGAAGTGGTGAACTCCTGTGGTATCAATTTTGAGAATGGCCCAACAATTGTATCAAATTACTCACAAATTAAGATATATGTGATACACAAGTTTATCAATACATATTTTGTATATCTTATTATATAAAGTATGGTTTTAAAGTTAGTAATTCACAAGATTCTGACATGTGTCATCTTTATCGATTCTAAATTCTGACACTTGTCAAAAACTTCCATCAATTAGATTTAGACATTATGATAACATAAATTTGAAAATTTTCAAATCCAAAATTGAAAAAGGTAACTAAAATGTAAAATGATTATTAAAAGTAAATTATACAAAAAAAAAATTCTATACAAGAAATAATTTTTTTTAAAGAAGAAATAATTAACACAAAAAACAGAATCATAATATTATACTCCAATAAAAATATATAATAATTACATACCTTTTTTTTATATGACTAAGAGGTTCCGGATCGAAACTCATACATCCCCCTAGGACAAGACCTAGACCATGTAATTTATCTCTCCTTTGGAGAGCAATCCTTCCAACGTGGATCGAACTCGTGACCTCGTGGGTCCCTACATTTTCGGTAACTGAGCGGTTTAACCACTATGCCAACTCATCATTGGTTAAAAAAATTTATAAAAATTACGTATTATAGTACATATACTATATTAAATTAATTTAATGTTTTAAATCCTCATCTCAATTTATATAATCTATATAGATCTTATATAGTAAAGAAAAAATTAAAAGTGCTCTAATTATTGCTTTATACTTTATATACTTTATATGTAGCTGATCTAAAAGAACCAAATTCAACTCAGTGGGACTGAGAGAAAATACGTTCAATTATTCTTTAGTATTGAGATTCTATTCGATTACTTCCATGAGAGTTTCAAGAAGACATGATTCCCTGGTTTGGCTTCCGGTTAAAACTGGGTTGTACTCTTTGTGATCGGGATATATATGGTCTTCTAACCACAACTAATGTGAATGAAATGGAAAAGAATTTCAACTGGCAAGGACTTATTTGGAGAACTAAAACACTTCCTAAAGTTAAACATCTTCTATGGAAGATTGCAAGAAATGCTTTGTCGGTGGGTGATAATTAACCTGCTCCACAGAGGCGTTGTAGAGAACATCACTTGTAAGAGGTGTGGAGCGCCTGAGTCTACATAACATGTCTTCTTGGAATTTTTCTATGCAAGAGAAATATGGGAGAATGCTCCTATGAAGATCTTTGCTTGCCACAGACAATACTACACGAGGGTTCTTATTGGCGTCGAAGATGTGTCAAACTTCCTCTTACTAAATTGCCAACTCGAAGGCCCTTTCCATAATCTTCAACTCAATAAATAAAAATCAATTCAAAAAAATTTTAAAACTAAGAAAGTGCAAAAGAAGCTTGCAAAAGCGTATGAAGGTACAAGGAGTGTGAAAAAGATCTAGAATTGACATGCTCACTTCTCAATTCGAGACCATCACGATGGAAGAAACATAATCCATAGAAGAGTTTATCGGGAAGCTTAGTGCAATTCCTAGTGAATTTGAAAATCTCGGAAAAAGGTATAAAGACAAGAAGTTGGTCAAGATGCTGTTAAGATGTCTTCCTTCAAGGTTTGAGAGTAAGAAAACAGCCATGGAGACATCACTTGATACATATACTAGTAAATATGAGGAAGTGGTTGGTATGCTTCAGGCATATGAGATGGAGATAACTGCTGGAAAGAACAAAACACCAAAAACCATAGCATTCACTGTCTCAGATGAGAAAAAGGAAGTCCAAGAGCTTAAAATTGAAATGAGTCTTATGGCAAAGAATTTTAGTAGAGCTCTGAGAAGAGTGGAAAAGGGAAACAAGAAATCATTAGTAAAAGGACAAGGCTATGAGAAACAAAAAGGAACGAGGAGAACTGAAATTCAATGTCATGAATGTCAAGGTTATGGACATGTTAAAACGGAATGTCCATCTTTAAAGAGAAAAGAGCTGAAGTGTTTTGAATGCAAAGGTAAAGGACATACCAAGGTTGATTGTGTGAACACGTCTTCAAGAAGAGACAAGTCGTACCTAGCTGAAAGTGAGAGTGAGAATGAGGAAGATGACTCATCAAATGGAGACACATGTTTCGTAGCTTTCATTGAAGATATATGTAATAGTGAGGAAACCTCTGACAGTGAGAATGGTGAAGAAGTTGACATGGATTCTGAATTTAGGAAACTTTACGATAACTGGTTAATTTTAGGGGAAAGGAGAAAGTGGCGCTGACAAAAGAAAAGCTGAATCTGAAGACTATAATTGAAGAACTGAGAAAAGAGCTAGTAGATGAGGTAGAAAAGAACATAGCTCTTGACTTATTAGTGCTGGGATTTAAAGAAAAGGGGATTGTGACCAATGCTGACAAAGAAATAGAAATGAACAAAGAACTGCAGACATATCAAACCATGACTGAGAGGTTGAAAGAGAAACTCGCCGAGGAAGTTGAGAAGAACAAATCACTAAGTTAAGAACTACTTGAGACAAATAAGAAAATACACATGCTCAACAGTGGAACAAAGGATCTTGAATCTAAATTTGCTTTTGGGAGAGTAGGAAAATCCAACTTTGGTCTTGGATATGAAGGAGGAGCAACCAATAGTGTCACAAATTTCGTTTGTGGGAGCACAAATGTTGCAGAAGCTGTGAGACTTAATACAAGAAACAGACACAGTGCTGTTCTGACAAAAAATTAGTACTACGGGTACAGACCTATGACAAAAAACCAGAAGTATGGAAACAGAACCATCATTGGATATGAGTGTTACTACTGTGGACGTCATGGGCACATCAAACTTCAATGCTGAAAATACGAAAATAATGTAAATAAGATATTAAGACAAAGGAAACTTTTATCCTCATCAAAGAAGAGAAACACAAGTTTATGTAGCAAAATCAGAATTGTATTGCCATGAAGCTTTTACATCTGCTGAATCAATGTCAACCAAACCTTGGTATTTCAATAGCGGAGCCTCAAGACACATGACTGGAGCACATAAGATCTAAGCAACTACACAACTGTTAAGGTAAGCAAGGTCACTGATGTGGTCATTGATCCGAAAGAACCATCTCCCGACATGCCCATTGTAATGGAAGGACCAATGACACGTTCAAAGGCAAGAAAGATCAGGGAAGAGTTCAACAAGGTCGTAAACATGTTCATCCATCCAGCCCAGTAAGCACAAGCCATTCCCAAAGGAACATGACCAACACCAAACATAGAAGAATTTGAGGATAGCAATGGGCTGCCAACAATGGATTCAAGTGATCCGGATAACACCGGCCCACAAGAGAACCTTGGGATGGACTTAATGCAAGCTAATGGGCTTAAAGAACTTGAAGAAACCCAAGGAAACGCGTCCCACCAGTCAGCATGTACGTGGCCTCTTTTTCCCTATATAAGGTAAGTATGGTGTTCATTGTTTCCATATTTGCTTGAGTTTCGTTTGCAGAGGTGCCACGTCCTGTACACTTAGTTATATCGAGTCTTTAGAGTCTAATAAAATTGAAACCAAAGACTCCAACTTGTGGAGAGGGTTTCACTCACATTTGTGTTAGTTTCCTTTTTCAGATTGTTTTTATTTTTGCGAGTTTTCTTGTATTCTTTTTTTGTTTTCTTTGAGACTCAAAATCTCGGCCCCGAAACCCTAGCTGATGGACTATTAATAAATTCCCCTTGCAACCTTGTATTCACAGTTAACCCTAATATCAATAAAAGACGTTTTGTTCTCCATCGAGTTCCCTTGCGAGTTCTTGTGCCTTTGAGTGTGGTTTCTTCCTTAGGACAAGTTCGGTAGCTGAATCAAAGGTTCCTCTATAGCCTTTGTGGTACATTCGATCCATTCTTCAATCCATTCTTCAATCCATCAATCCGGTAATCGAGAGAGAGCGTCCGCCAGCTTGTGTTGCCACCATCGCCCGTTCACAAGACTCCTCGGAGTCGTGTATCATCTGGTATCAGAGCTTAAAGCTCCTTTGTTTTCTTTGCACTTTCCTTTTTCTATCCCTTGTTTGCTTTTCACTTTCCTTTTTCTTTTACTTTGGCTGCATAAACCCTAAAACCATAAAAATATTTTGATTGCCTGCTTGTTGATTTTCGTTTGCTTCTATGTCGTTTTGTTTCTTGTATCTTGTTAATCAATTATTTTAGATTGCTAGTTTCTATTCAAAATAAAAAGACTAGTTACTTGTTTAGGTTGAAAATAAAAACCCTAGAAAAAGGAACCCTTTGCGTTTGAGAGTTTAGGTTGAGTTCTTAGCTTGAATTAATTTTTTTTTAGGTTGCTATTCACTTTGCTTATTTCTGTTGTTCGTTTTCCTAAAGAAAAACCAAATAAAAATTGTATTGTATTGTTTACCTTTGTTTGATTTTTAAGAGTTTGATACTCGAGTTTTGGTGTTTATTTTTGAAGTGAGAACTATGGGATACAGTACCAACGACAACAATGTGGTTGACAATGCCCTTGCTACCATCCTAGCCGCTATCCAGGCCACACTTCAAACCTTTGGAGATCGCATGGCTTGACTTGAACAACCCTGAGTGGTGAACCCTATCCGTAATAACCCATCTCGTGAGCCACATGATGAGGAGGAGCTGGAAGACCCTCGGATGAACCCGAACGTCAATCACCACCAAGACCAGTTTGTTTCCTGAGCTAGAGACCTTCACCTAGGGGCAGGGACCGTGAAGACAACTAGGCACACCCCGTAGACCCTAAGCTAACAGCTCCTACTTTTGTAAGACGAGTCAATCCAAAAGCTTACATGGATTGGGAAAAGAAAATGGAGCATATCTTCTCTTGCTATGGCTACAATGACCAAAAGAAGGTGTCCTTTGCTGCTGCCCAATTCACAGAGAATACCTTAGCCTGGTGGGACCGTGATGTATACGAAAGAAGGTGGTATAGATACGGCCAAAACACTACTTGGAATGAGATAAATTCACCTTAAGGAAGAGGTATGTACCACCTTATTTCCATAGAGATTTACAAAAACGTTTTCGTAAGTTGGTTCAGGGAAACAAAACGGTGGAGGAGTACTTTGAGGAGTTTGAACAACTCCTTAACTGGTTGGAGACGGAATTGAAGATTTCGGAGCAAGTGACCGTGCCCTTTAGTGTGGCTAAGTACCGGGACCAAGTGTTATGTGTTGTACCCATGCAAGCCGTACACTTATTGCTAGGTAGGCCTTGGCAATTTGAACGAGAAGTGAAGCTTGATGGACGTACCAATCAATACTCTTTCACAATTGACAAGCGTAAGTACACTCTTGCACCCCTTTCACCATCCAGAGTGCATGCACTTCAGCTTAAAATAAGCAAGGATGCCCAAGGAAAGTAAATCTAACCTCTTTGTATCTTCCCATAAATTTAGTAAGGTTCTAAACTCTAAACACACTGTGCTACTTATGATCTTCAAAGAAAGTTTGTTCTCAGGATTGGAAAGCTTAGCCTTACCTGAAGAAGTGACCAACCTCTTAGAACAGTTTGAGGACGTGTTCCCCGAGGAGACACCTGCGGGATTTCCCCCTATTCGAGGAATAGAGCACCAAATAAACCTTGTACCTGGGGCTGTCCTACCAAACCGACCCACCTCCAAGCTTAACCCCATGGAGGCTAAAGAACTAGAAGTTCAAGTTCAAGATCTCATGTCCAAAGGATACATTAGAGAGAGCCTAACCCCGGGTGTTGTGCCTGTGTTGCTTGTGCCCAAGAAGGACGACATTTAGAGGATGTGTGTAGACTGCCGTGCCATCAACAATATCACCATTAATTACTGGCACCCAATACCACGTCTTGACTACATGCTTGATGAACTACACAGAGCAACCATCTTTTCTAAAGTGGACTTGAAGAGTGGATACCACCAGGTTCGCATGAAGGAGGGTGATGACTGGAAGACAACGTTCAAAACCAAACAAGGCTTGTACGAATGGTTGGTGATGCCATTTGGCCTTACAAATGCACCAAGCACTTTCATGAGGCTCATGAACCATGTTCTAAGGGCCTAAATCAGTAAATTTGTAGTGGTATATTTCGATGATATTTTGGTTTATCGTACATGTTTGTCCTATCATTTAAAGCACCTTGAGTTGGTCTTAGAGACCCTTTGACAAGAAGGTCCTTATGCAAACTTCAAGAAGTGCACCTTTTGCACTGATCAACTTGTCTTCTTAGGTTTTGTTGTAATTTCGCAGGACTTACAAGTTGACTATGAGAAGATAAGAGCAATTGAGGAATGGCCAACACCAACAAAAATAAGACATGTTCAGAGCTTTCATGGACTCGCTTGCTTCTACTGAAGGTTTGTCAAGGATTTCAGCACCATAATAGCTCCTCTCACGGCTGTTATCAAGAAGGATGTTGCGTTCAAATGGGGAGAGGCCCAAGAAGAGGCCTTTCGTAAGCTTAAGGACTGGCTTACTCATGCTCTGGTGTTAGGCCTACCCGACTTTGAAAAAACTTTCGAGGTCGAATGTGATGCCTCCGGATTAGGCATAAGAGCTGTCCTCACTCAAGATAAGCGTCCCATTGCTTATTTTAGTGAGAAGTTGAGCGTAGCCACGCTTAACTACCCTACTTATGATAAAGAACTATATGCAATAGTGCGTTCCTTGGAGGTTTGGCAACATTATTTGTTGGCCAAAGCGTTTGTGATCCATACGGGTCATGAGACATTGAAACATTTGAGCGGCCAGACTAATCTCAAGAGAAGGCATGCGAGGTGGTTAGAATTCATAGAAACGTTTCCATACATCTTCAAGTACAAGAAACAAAAAGAAAATATAGTGGCTGATGCTCTTTCACGAAGACATGCTTTGATCACTACCATGTGTGCAAACTAGAGAAAGCTTTGTATGGTACAAACTACCTAAAGGATTTGAAAGCTCAGAATTTCCAAACCATGTGTACAAACTAGAGAAAGCTTTGTATGGTCTTAAGCAAGCACCGCGTGCTTGGTATGAGAGACTCACTACATTCTTGTTAACACAAGGATACACCAGAGGAAGTGTGGACAAAACACTTTTCGTCCAGACTGATGCACGTGGAATAGTCAATATACAAATATATGTAGACAACATAGTCTTTGGTGGAATGTCAGTAAAGTTGGTAGAAGCATTCATCAAAAGCATGACCACTGAGTTCATGATGAGTATGGTAGGTGAACTGAAGTATTTCTTGGGCTTGCAAGTGCACCAAGCATCTATGCTCAGAATCTGGTAAAACGGTTTGGTATGTGTTCCAGCAAGTCTACAAAAAACCAATGTGTACATCACTGAAATGGTCAAAAGATGAACCAGGGGAGAAAGTCGATTGATTGGGAGTTTACTATATATAACTGCAAGTAGACCAGATCTTTGTTTGAGTGTTGGCTTGTGTGCACAATAACAAGCTAATCCTAAAGCATCTCACATGGCCGATGTAAACAGAATCATGAAGTATGTGAAAGGAACATCTAACTATGGGCTCAGCTACACAAAGGACACAAATCAAAGCTTAGTTGGTTATTGTGATGCTGACTGGGCCGGATGCGTGAATGATCGAAGAAGCAATACCAGAGGAGCGTTCTTTCTTGGAAATAACTTGGTTTCATGGCACAACAAGAAGAAAAATTGTGTCTCATTATCTACCGCTTAGGCAGAGGATATTGCTCTTGGAAGCTGCTGCAGTCAACTTTTATGGATGAGACAAATGGCCTCTGATTACGGTACTCATCTCTCAGAACCTTTACTTGTTAGGTTTGATAACAAAAACGTTATAGACATCTCCAAATATCATGTACAACACTCTAGAACAAAATATGTTGACATTAGGCATCATTTTGTTAGAGAATTAGTAGAAGATAAACAAGTAATAATTGAACATGTATCTACAAAATTTCAACTTGCTGATATTTTCACTAAGCCTTTGGACCTTAACACGTTTGCTAACCTGCAAATGTCCTTGGGAGTTTGTGAACTCTAACTTTTATTTGTGGTGAGTGTTTGTGTTGAGACAGGGGTAGGTTGTAGAGCAGATACACTATGACTCTGAGATTCTTTTCTGACGGTCAAGTTCTTTTTGAGAAAAAGCTACCCTTCATGTCTTGGAGCTGCAGTAGGACCTAGTTGTGTGAACATACAAAAGTGTGAAGAATACAGAGGAAGAGGTGAAATGCAGAAAGGAGCAGTCAAGAAGCATTTCACTTCATAAGATGAAGCATGAGCTTATCTTAGACACGAGAGACAAAGGAGAAATGTTCTTCACTAACCCGAAAGAACAAAGGAAAATTTATGTTCATTAATTTATGGGAAGAAGTACACAAAGCAAAAAAAAAAAAAAGGGAAATAATGAAGATAACTCATAAAAACAAAGATACTACCTCAGAAAAACAAAGAAACTTCTTCTCTTGCAGAAAGGAGCAGTAAGAAGCACTTGTTTTTATCCCAACAAATTGGATTATTAACACATTATTAGTCACAGTATTGCTTCACAGTTTGTTACACAACCAACTCAATTTGTTCTCTGGGGTATGAAGGTGTGAAGACTACTAAAAAAAAATCAATAAATTATGCATTACTGGGATGGTTAGAGATCTATTGAAAAGAGTCTTGGTGTATTAGTCTTAAAAAATCTCCCCTAAAGATACTCGGATCTCAAGCTAAAGAGAAATGGTTAAGAGAGCTCAAACATCTGAGACTACGCATTTTCAAAATATCCATAAAAGAAATGGGGCTTGAAAATTAAGTTGAATGCTCTAATAGAACTCTGCTTTTCACAGAGAATTTTTTTTCTTAGAGTAAAAAAATGGTCTATAAGCTCACTTTAATAAATATTTTGACATTCGCTGCATATTTAGCTGGATCAGATATTTTTTATGTTAACCGGAATATTGTTTATTCTAATTTTTGGTTTTGAGTTTCTTGGTTTATTGAGAAAAAGGAGAAACATGTTTATTATCTTTTGTGCGCAAAGGTAAAGTAAAACAAAGAGGAGAAACTCGATTTGGATCTAAACCCTAATCATGCTGCAAAGACGAGCTTCACTAAAGAGATTAGCCTTCGAAAGATTGCAACTTCATGATTCCGACAGTTCAATCAAAGTAATTCTGACCTCGACGGCTCCTTGTGTTCAATCCGCTTCGCAATCTTGAACTAAAGACGGAGCTACTACATCGGAATCTTGATCTGAAGCTGAATCTGCAAAGGAGAGCTCCCCGCCACGCTGTGTTCCTTGCCGCAAACCCAAGCCCACGCTTCCACTTCCAAGCCGCCTGTACGAGTTTATACCCCGGATTTGCTGAAGACATATCTCGCATCTCGTTGTCGTCTCCCTTATGATCCTTCAGACAGAAGAAGCATCCACCGTTACCACCGGTCTAAAATGGATGCTAAAGATCCATCTAACTGGCAGCCACCATATGAGCATATTTCAGGGTGTCCACCCAGGTTTCTCACATCTCAGGGTGTTTAATGTTACAAAGAATTTTGCAGACGGGAGCTGTTTGAACAGAGGTATGTTCCTCGAGGACTTGTAGAGAATAATGAAATGCTGGGAGTAATTGATGATAATCATCTATTAGAAACAGTCACTGAAGTAGAGCCATTTGTGCAAGAAGTAATTTGGGAGTTCTACACGAATTTTCACATTTACAACTTTAAGACACTGAAGTGTGAGGTTTTTATTAAAGGGAAGATGTATGACTTTTTGCCACATATGATCAACAAGGTTTATTCATACTCTAGCTGTTAAGTTGTATCATAAGTCTGAACATGATCGAGTTAAGCTTAGCAAACATGCTTTACCTAAGTATCTATCTTCTGAGAGGGTTATGAGCTGGAAAGACTTGAGGACCTCTATGATGCCTACTTATCTTGCTGGATTGTATCTCATTTGTTGTTTGAACTGGATAACATCAAAGAACAAATCCAATATAACTGTGGATCGTGCTAAACTCCTATATCTCATTGATAAGAGGATTCCCTTCAACTATGGGAAATTGGTATATGATCAAGTTGAAAAGGTTGCATGCTTTCTAGGCCAAAGTCAGAATATTCTGCCTTTTCCGAATCTGATTTATCGTGTCATTCATTTTCAAAGGGAGATAACTCTTGAAAACTTTGAGAAATCTGAACCAAAGCCCAATGCTTTTAACCCATAAGTTTGTGGCGGTACTAGTTTCATATGTAGGAGAATTGGTGCTCATTTTTTGAAAAATCTCTAATTGATGATCTGAGGTTCAGTGCCTCATTACTAGTGGATATGGCTACACGACTAGAAGGTACTTTTTCTATTTTGTATCAGGTTTTCTCTGAACTTTAGGGTTTGTTTTTGAGTCAATAATGCCAATCAAGCAGTTGGAGACTATGGTCTGGGTGAGACATCAACTACTCATAGTGATAGTAAGAATGATGGTCAAAACTTTTTTGAACCTGAAGCTGATGATAAAGACCACCTTCAGCCTGTTGGAGATCCTTAGCCAGAGCGTTCACCAATTAAGAACAATAACTAGATAAAGAAAAATCTGAAGGATTTGAGGAGGAAGAATCAGAGTCCGAACTGATTAGGATTGTCTAGATTCAGGGGGAGCATTAGGGTTGATAGGAGTGGTCATCGTGTAGTAGTCTACCTTTTTATGTTTTTGTTAAGCTCATGTTATGTACTGAAGTCTTATGTTTATGATGACATTGCTCTGAAGTTTTTTGGTATTAATGCTTATGATGTTAAAAATGTCTTTCATAACTATCCTTTTTATTGCTTATGCATTGGAAGTTTCCATTGATATAATAAATGCTTGTGAGCACTTGAAAGGTTAAATGTTGGGGAGGTTGCATTGACAAATTGAATGAAAAAGGGGGGAGATTGTAAGTGCATATTCTATGCGGAAGTTAACAATGCACTGAGTTGCTGAAACAAGCTGGAAGCTGTTTTGGACTAAGACGTGGACATCAAGTTGGATTGATGACATGCTATTATCAATTAGAAAGGGTATATTCGAGATAAAGATTTGGAGCAATCTAAGATCGTGAAAGTTAACTTAGGAGACACAAAGACTCGATGAATATAAATAAGGTACTTTGTGAATCTAGTTAGGTAACCTTTCAAGAAAAGAAACAAGAGATTGAGTTTTTCTGATTAAGAGAGTTGTGAGAATCAATTCTTGTTTCAAAGAAAGATAAGAGAGAATGTTTTTCTTTTAATCTTTTATAGTTTGTAATTAGAAGTCTCATGTGACAAGATAAGGTGGTTAGATCTTGTGTAACACCAATTACGAAAGTGTTTTGTTCTTAACGTGATTTCTAATAAAAGATACTTAGTGATTCTGAGTTTTGAGGTAAAAAATCTAAGTACAAATTCATCCGGTATTTCAATTACTTTAATAATATGAATAGATATATAGTAACCATGTTATGATTGTATACTCTGTTTTGTAATCAAATGAGTTCATAGAATGTACTTTAACATTAATTAATTCTATTTTATTTACCGAAATGTTTACCATGATGAACCTGTTTAATTGGAGTTTTGTCTGTTGAGAGATGCGGAACGATATCATTCAACCTAGTCACTTAGGCATAGTAAAACTAAATATAATCAGAAAATTCCAAGTCGAAAACAAAAGGATTTTTAAGTATACAACAATTTAAGCTGTCCATTTCCTTTTGTTTCACCATGAAGAGATGGTCACACACTCTACTAACTTTAAGTACAAGAGAGTTTAGCTTTCTTCACCATCATCAGTGATGAATTTTCCATTACCAGGATTAATGGCAGCAAAGAAGAAGAAAGCAACGTTTAAGAGGACAAGTGGTTCGATATCTTGAATTGGTATACCGGTCTCAATGTTGAGTTGAGCTAATGCTCCTTTCCCGGTTATAATCTCTCCTATCAGTGAAAATGCTATTCCCAACTGTGCCAATCTTCCTACGAATAACTCGTTCGCCTTTGTGAAACCAAACAATGGACCTTCAAACAACCAAACAACAAACATATTATCAATGGATTTCAAACCATTGCAATAATATTAGACAACATAACTCTCAATAATATCATATTTGTATCTTAGGATAACGATAAATCAACATAGAGCAGATTCAGACACTATACTTAATTCAAACACTAAATTAAGGCCATTTCAATTATACGCTTTAACCTAGAGAGAAGTTTTTATATCCTACTATCCTATGCATTGTAACAAAGAATGAAATTGAAATGTTGAGAGAGACCTTGTTCTTTGAGACCGAGGGCAGATCGGACGCCTTTGCCCGGAGGAATGACAGCTTTCTCGAGTCCGGTTGGAGGATCGTCGACGAATTTTCCTCTGTCTCCTAGAGCTCCAATGGCTCCCAACAAAGTGAACAAGATGAAGAAGAGAAGCAATGGCTCTGCTTCGTAAATCGGTATCCCTGTCTCCAGATTCAGCTGAGCTAATATCCCTTTTCCCGTCAGCGCCTCACCCAGCAACGATGCCTGTGCATATATATACTCAACATTCATATCAATGCCTCTTTCTTGAGACAAAAGTTTGTGTGTCTAAGTGAGACAGTAGGGACTTACAGCGAAACCGATCATAGCAACACGACCCACAAAGAGCTCGTTGGCCTTCGTGAAACCTATCCCACCTGACGTCCCGAAGATGCCGTCCTCAACCTTTTGCTTCGGCTTCTCAACCTATAATGCATATAAAAATCTTAACATTATCATCAAGAGACAACAAATGTTCCTTGTGGGACAAGTAAAGGGTTTGTGAAAACCTTTTTAGGAGCAGCTTTGGTTTTGGGTTTGAATAGAGCAAGAGGAACGAATGATTGTCTCCGAGATGGTAGAGCAACCGGAGAGGTTCCAGAGAGGAAGATATGGTGAACTTTTGGCTGAGCCAGAGGGTTCTTGTTCCTCAAGAATTGGCCGGCGGAGACACCGGAAGTAAGCAGCATGGTTTGAGCCATCAAAGAGCTTTTTTTTTGTGTGTTATGTTTGTGCTGCTGCGTCTGAGGATGAGAGAAGTGATGTGTTGTGGTGTGGAGGTAAAGAGATTAAGAGATATCAAGAAAATCTGCTGACGGGTTTACAGTGCGTCCACGTCTCCCAATTGTCCTTTCTATACATTCTATGGAGATAATGTTTTTGTGGAGAAAAAATAATTAGATACTTCTTTAAAAATATATTTATTTTAAATTGTTGTATGAATAGACAATAACTTGTCAAAAGAAAGTCAAAAGAAAAAAAAAACAAAACATTAGAAGGTCATATGTACGACCTTCTAATGTCTAATACTTGATTTAATAATTTTCTTCCCAAAAAAGTCTAGAATTACATCCAATTATGTCTAGAATTTTCCAAGTTAGTTCTATTAATTTTTGGTGTTTAAATTCTTTTTTTTTTTTTTATGATTTATGATTTTGGACCGGATTCGAACTTTATACAAAACTGGTTTTGAAACAACATTTTTGTGGCTTCTTTTAGCACCAAATGGGTTAATATTATATTAGCTTGATTGATAACTTTCCAAAAAATCTTTTCATCTACATTAACTTAATATTATTTTTGTGTACGATATGCTTTCAATTTATGTTCATAATGTTGGGGAAACAACGTATAAATATGCAACGGAATAAAGTTTTACATATACTTCTGTGAACTTGTGAGAAAAATAGTTATACAATAACAGCAACAAATCAAAACTGAATGTAAATGAGACAACACAATTTTTACGTGGAAAATCTCTTCGATATAAGAAGGATAAACCTCTGGACCGTAGTTCACTCAAAATCCACTATATCAAATGAATGTGAGTTACAACCACATCCTCTCTGTTCCACAAGAACAGATCTAGAGACTAAGGCTAAAAAAAAGCAATCTCTATTAACAGGAAAAGACCACAAGAAAGAGCAACAAGACCCTAAAAATATGCAGTTCCAAACGATCTTAGATTCACTAAGATTCCGACAACCAAATCAGATCTGCACTGTCTAAATACTAGATGAACAAGTCAAGAACAACTTTGCAAACTTTCAGCTCAATCCGAGAAGAACCTACCGTTGGATTTCCCAAACACTCCTGACATATGCTGTCGATTTCCAGGCATGACTAACCACGCTAAAACTCAGATTTCTCCCAAACCAACCGTTGAAACAAAATTTCCATCATTATCTGAAAACCACTGAGTCACGAAGCTACCCTCTAAAAATAAGCCAAATCGGAGCTCGTTTGAGTGCTCAAACGCTCAACACAATAGACCTTAACAATATGTTTTTCTCCTCTCTTCAAATCCCAAAATCACCTCTCTTCTCATTGTTTACTCTTTCACCAAAAATTAGGTTTAGAGTGCTTATATACTCACTCATAACCCTAAGCCTAATATCAACCTCACTAATTAATATATGTGGCCCAAATCCAAGTTTGGTATTATTAACCAAACTCAATTGGTTTCCTCGTTAGAAAGATAATTAACACATAATTACATGTGAAAGATGAAACTAAAATTTCTAAAACAAAAAATTTGTTAATTATTTTTCATTGCTTTTTGATTAATCGAAACTTGAATTTGTAATCATATCTATTTTTATTTTTTATTTCGTAATTTTTTAGTTCTTATTGTTTTCATTTTTTGTAGACTTCCAATTTCTTTTCCTTCATGCATTTCTTACCTCAACAAAAATTCTGCAAAAACCAATTTTATAATATTTCTTGGGAATAGTATCTTACTAATAAAGGTATATCATCTTATATTGACCAATCCGTCCAATGTATGCGATAATAGAAGACTTAAATGTTCAAGCTATCAATTCAAATGCACAGCGTGGTCAAGAGTTCACATCAATCACACCTTCGTTAAAAATAGTACACATAATCTCTAAATAGTTTTGAGAAAACCTTATTGAAATGGCAAGATTCGATTCGAGTCAAAGGCATTTATGACTTGTAAGTGTCGTAAGTGGTTTTAATTTAATCGTCTCGATCCATGTAAGACGTGTTTGAATACGAACACCTCATCTCAATACAAGATAAGCAGGCATTAGTGTCACGGCCCAAATTCACCCAAGGATATTCAAGGAAGTATGGGCCGAGCCCAATGTTTTAACAACTTCTTCTTTGTATATTTTCCAGAATATTCTAGAAGTTAGGAGAAAACCTTAGAGCCATGTAGAAGTAGTAGAGAAGTGTAGAAGGACCTAGAGAATCGATCTCCACCGTTAGATCGATTCAATCCCCACCGTCCATCATGGAGGTGAACGTGTATATAAAGGGATGGGATCCCTCATTTGTATCCATCCAAGCATTTCCAACGTAATACAAGAAAACACTTCTCTAAAACTCTCTCTAAGCTCGTTTTCTCTTAGAGTTCTCTCTAAGATCTTTTGGAGTTAGGCTGACTTAGCAACCGCGAGGGGCGGAAAGGTGCTAAGGCCGCACGTTCCCACGGTCGTCCCCACGGTCGGAGCCAGACGTGTGGACTTCCCTAGACCATCACGATTCAAAGGAGTGAGGTATGCCAAGGAGGTGGAGAACTTCTTGTGGCAGATGGAGCAGTACTTTGATAATCTCAATCTCGTGGACGAGGTGGCGAAGATTAAGGTTGCGTCATCCTATCTCTCAGATACCGCTATGCTGTGGTGGCAAAGAAAGCATGTGGAAATCGAGCGGGGAACTTGCCGGGTTGAGACTTGGGAAGAGTTCAAGAGAGAGCTCAAACGACAGTTCTACCCGGAGAATGTTGTGTACGAAGCCCCAAAGAAGTTAAGGGAACTCTGACAAAGGGGCACGATTCGTGAATACGTTGAAGAGTTTACTACACCCTTACGCTTCGAATCCCTAACTTGTCGGACGAGGATCTCGTTTTCTACTTCACCGACGGACTATAGAACTGGGCAAAACAAGAGTTGCAACAAAGGGGAGTCCAATCCGTCGATGAAGCCATTGCGGTAGCTAAATCGTTAGTCGATTTTCGCACCCAAGGTTTTCTCGAGTCACTTAAGAAGAAGGAGAAAATTGGCCCTAAGAATGGGGGAGAACGACGGGATCAGGTTCGATTGACTAACCAAACGGAGTTTGAGAAGAATCCAAGGAGGGAGGAGTTTGAAGCTAAGAAAAGGTCGTTCGTACCTAAAAGGGGATGCTTCGTGTGTAAGGGGCCACACCGAATGAAAGAGTGTCCAAAGCTGGGATCGTTGTCCGCAATAATCGAGCAACATGAGGCAGAGATAGACGAAGGAGAGACGGGTAATCTGGGATCGCTACAACTCCTTAACGCCCTCAAGGCTCGCCCGGTGGGAAAATCGTCGAACAAGGGTCTCATGTACGTAGAAGCTCGTATTAATTGGAAAGCCACTCGAGTAATGGTGGACACCGGAGCCACCCACAACTTCATGGCCGAAGATGAAGCTATAAGACTTGGGGTGAAGTGGCCGAAAGGGGAAGGTTGGATGAAGGCGGTGAATGCGAAAGCTCAATCAGTCCACGAAATTGCTCAAGGAGTCGAGTTGCGCTTAGGGAAGTGGGCTGGACCGGTTAACTTCTCAGTAGTACCCATGGATGATTTCAAAGTGGTACTAGGGTTGGACTTCATGGATCAAGTCATGGCGATAACTATGCCAGCACTTAGCTCGGTTTGCATCATGGAGAAAGGCTCACCGTGCATGATCCCATCCATTAAAGAGAATACCAAAGGAGTGGAGCAACTCTCGGCCATCCAGTTTTCAAAAGGCATAAAAAAGGGCAAACCAACATTCTTGGCGGTGATGAAGGTGGATGACGAGTTGGAAAACCGAGAAGTTATCCCATCAATCATCGAGGCCGTTCTTGAGGAAAACAAGGATGTTATGCCTGCAAAAATTGCCGGACAAGCTACCACCAAGTAGGGAAGTAGACCACCGAATTAAGTTGGAACCAGGGGCAAAACCGCCAGCAATGGCCCCTTATCGAATGGCTCCGTCTGAGCTCGAGGAGCTAGGGAAGCAACTCGAAGAACTACTGGCAACAGGGAAACTAAGACCGTCGAAAGCTCCCTATGGTGCCCCGGTTTTATTCCAGAAGAAACATGACAGGTTTCTTCGGATGTGCGTACATTACCAAGCACTTAATAAGGTTACCATAAAAAACCGCTACCCCATCCCGTTAATCGCAGACTTGTTCGATAGACTTGGAGGAGCGAAGGTGTATAAAAAGATGTACTTGCAGAAGGGTTACTATCAAGTCCGCATAGCCAAAGGCGACGAACCGAAGACAATATGCATAACTCGGTATGGATCCTTCGAGTGGATTGTTATGCCATTTGGCCTCATGAATGCCCCAGCCACGTTCTGCACCCTCATGAATCAGATCTTTCAACCATACCTGGACCGTTTTGTGGTAGCATACTTGGATGACATAGTCATCTATAGCAATTCGATGGAGGAGCATGTTGAACACTTGTGAACGGTTTTCCGAGTTCTACGCGAAAATGAGCTTTTTGTGAAGAGGGAAAAATGCACTTTCACCACTGAAGAAGTACACTTTCTTGGACATGTCATCTGACATGGGAAGCTAAAGATGGACAACGCAAAGGTTAAAACGATCACCAAATGGGAGGCTCCCACCAAGGTTACGGAGGTGCGATCATTCTTTGGTCTCGTAAACTATTATCGCTGGTTTATTAAGGAGTATTCGAAGAAGGCGGCACCTCTAACGGACTTACTAAAAAAAGGGAAGGCATGGTAGTGGTCCAAACCTTGCCAAGAGGCTTTTGAGGAACTAAAGAAAGTAGTAAGCCAAGAGCCCATCCTCGCTTTACCCGATTTCAATTTATCGTTCAAAATGCACACTGATGTGTCGGAATTTGCCATTGGGAGCATTTTAATGCAAGAAGGACATCCCATTGCCTTTGAAAGTCAAAAACTCAATGAGACGAAAAGGCAGTACACGGTCCAGGAGAAGGAAATGACCGCTATAGTACACTGTGAGTATGGAGGCATTACCTTCTTGGATCGCATTTCACAATCAAAACCGACAACATTCCCACAAGCTACTTTCAGACGCAAAAGTTGTGGACGGAATTATTCAAGTTACTTGGCACAGACTTAAGTTTCTCAACAAGCTTTCACCCATAGTCGGACGACCAAACAGAAAGGGTGAACGCACTATTAGAACTATACCTCCGACACTTCGTTAGTGCCAACCAACATGATTGGGCAAAGTTGATAGATGTTGCCCAGTTTTCTTATAACTTACAACGGAACGAGTCCACTGGCCGAAGTCCGTTTGAGTTAACTACCGGGCAACAACCATTAACAGCCCACACACTTTCTTCCCCACTCCCCGACGAGCGAATTCCGGGAGCGTTCAAAATGGTCAAGGATTGGGAAGAACATGCCGATTTTGCCCGGGTATGCCTAGAAAAAGCTCGAAGGCAGATGAAGAAGTGGGCGGACAAGAAGAGGCGACCCATGAAGTATTCGATAGGAGACTTAGTACTTGTTAAACTTCTTCCACACCAATATAAGGTATTCCAGAGTTTACACAGGGGCTTACTTCGAAGATATGAGGGACCGTTCGAAGTAGTCTCCAAGGTGGGGAAGGTATCTTACCGAGTCAAGGTGCCTGACAGTCTTAAAATCCATCCGGTTTTCCATGTAAGTATGCTCAAGCCATATCGTCGGGTTGACGAAGACCAAAGCCGGGATGTATCCAAACGAGCATCACCCATGGTAACCAAATCATACGATATGTAGATCAAAGAGGTGCTTGCATCTAAGGAAGTTCGGAAACGAGGTGTCCCTCGCCAAACTCATTTTCTCATCAAGTGGAAGGGGCTATCCGAGTCAGAAGTAACATGGGAACCAGAGGGTGGCTTATGGCAATTCCAAAACAAACTCGAAGCGTACACGGCAACGAGAACATCACCGAATTAGGTGGGGGAGGATGTCACGACCCAAATTCACCCAAGGACATTCAAGGAAGTATGGGCCGAGCCCAATGTTTTAAGTCCTTCTTCTTTGTATATTTTCCAGAATATTCTAGAAGCTAGGAGAAAGCCTTAGAGCCTTGTAGAAGTAGTAGAGAAGTGTAGAAGGACCTAGAGAATCGATCTCCATCGTTAGATCGATACAATCCCCACCGTCCATCATGGAGGTGAACGTGTATATAAAGGGGTGGGATCCCTCATTTGTATCCATGCAAGCATTTCCAACGTAATACAAGAAAACACTTTCTCTAAAACTCTTTGTAAGCTCGTTTTCTCTTTTAGTTCTCTCTAAGATCTTTTGGAGTTAGGCTGACTTAGCAACCGCGAGGGGCGGAAAGGTGCTAAAGCCGCACGTTCTGAGTTCGGGGGAAATCAGTCCGTGACATTAGGCATACTTTTTCTATGGGGCTTAGATTGACATTTTAATTATAGACCATTTTGTAAAAGAGTATATATATGCAGAGGACGGCTCTTTATAATTTTGACCCTAAGCAAAGCAACTAAATAAAATTGGCCCCAATTGCCAATATTAATGATATAATTTGTTTTCTAACAACAAATCAATTATATTATATCATAAATGTGTTACATGATACATGATACAGTAAACTATACAAATACAACCAGATAACCAAATAAAGAAAATTGAACACAATTTTGATGAAGAAGTGGAAGTAACACTGTTTTCCACACGGAAGACTTACATATAACATACCAAATATGTTATCTTCATATATCTTCATATAAGTTATCTTCATATACTCGTAAAAGGCTATTATCTTATAGATGAAACTCCTAAATGCTTTCATCATCACTTTGATTAAATAAACACACCGATATGTTGCTTGAAATGGTTCTGTATCATGTCTTTTGTAACGCCTTACCCATTATTGCCAGTTAGTGACCATGATTTCATTTTTCATAGAACATGAATAATCCGATCGAGGGACAGCGAGAACATCACCATCATCTAATTGTCATTAGAAAAAAGAAGGTATCGCCAATTCCTTCAATCAAAAATATTTGTCTGTTAATTCCTGGATCAAATACCCAAATGACCTCCAAACTATATGTTAAGCGAAATTTCATCGGTTGAAAACCGAAGATGACACCGATGAGACATACCACAAGAAACAAACTTTATGTGAAGAAATACATTACGATTCAAATGAATCAACATAACACAGAACAAAAGACGTCGACGGGATGAATATGCCAAAACAATTGGTGGAGCATGTTGAACTGATAGGCCAACCTAATAGAAAATTTAAGCAGAACCAAGATCAGAATCTGTTATGGGGCCTTAGAAAGGAAAACTTTGATCACCACCATCTTGTTGTGGCAAAGACCATTGATTTAAAACATTTGATTTGCCATGGTTTCCCAATAAATATTAGAACTTTGCAAGAATTAGAGAAAAGAACTATCAGTGAACGATGGTGGCCAACGCCGGAGATATCGACGCCGGCCGAAACTGTGAAAGATTGAGAAATTGTCTATGATCTCGCTTGATAGAGAGAAGTAGTTGAACAGTTCCCGAGAAAGATTAATTATATAATTTAAAATATAACTAAATTGAAGAAAAACATAACAAAATTACTCTATAACACTCACAAATATTGGACCAAATTCATTAAAAATTATATGGATCTTTTAGAATAATCGAGTGGTCCAGCTTGGGTTATGATTTTTTGTTAAGACACACGACATTATCTTTTTCTTCTTTCATGCCATAAGTTAATTTTATGTTCTTTCCTTTTGCATCTTTGATTTTTTTCCCATAATATAGACCCTGTACATTTGTGCCTATCGCACACCTTCAGAACCGCCTCTTATTAAGTGGGAAACTTTGGAAAAAAATTAAGTAAACTACTATAATATGACATATGTAGTTTTGGATGATTTTACTTTTTATTTAACTAGTTAGGAACTAGTCATATTTTTCTTTATCATGTTATAATTATTAGAGAATTTTTTAAAAAACCCTCATAGCCCGGTTTTTTTTATTTAAATTTAGACTAATTTTTAGTGGACAAAAATCTCAATTAAAATCTGATAATAAATTATACCCTCTCTTTCCAGAAATATTGTTTATACCCTAAGACTACATGCATTGACACTTTTATCAACTGTTAATATATTTTAATATCACTTAAAATGCTTACAAGAGTTTGTTGAAAAAATGATGTGACAAGAAGAAATTATGCTCTTCTTGCACGAGTGGTAGGTTCTGATTGGACACAAATAAATTATTAGCCGGTCAGATTTTTTTTGGCGAAATTACATAGATTGAGACACATAGATCTAATTGATTGGATGCTCAGATTCTTGACATTTTTTTCTATCTCAATTATTTAATATCAATTGTTTCATAATAATTATATATATATATATATATATATATATATAATATTTATATCAAAATTCATCATCTATAAATATAGACTTATTTTATTAGTTTTGGACACAAAAAATATAGACACAAAAAAGTTCATCATCTATGAAAGCATGAACTTTCAAAAAGTGGACGTTCAAATTCCCAACTTCAAAAATGCCATTTAAATATCTAAGTTTAAGTTGACTTGTTTCAATATTAGACAACTTATGTTGACTCGGCTATAAAAGGTATGCCGTTAAATCTAAAATTTACGGGGTTAAGTATCCGTTAATAGCTTCTGTTAAAACTTAAAACGACGTCGTTTTAAATTTAAAAAAATAATGCAACATTTAAGACTTTCAAAAAGTGGACGTTTTAATCCCCAACTTCAAAATGTCATTTAAATATCTAAGTTTAAGTTGACTTGTTCCAATATTAGATAACTTACATTGACTCAGCTATACAAAGCATGCCGTTAAATCTAAAATTTACGGGGTTAACTATCCGTTAATAACTTCTGTTAAAACTTAAAACAACATCGTTTTGATTTTGAAAAAAATAATGCAACATCCAAGACTTGAACCGTGAAAAGGAAATCATGCTTTTCTTGCATAAAGTGTAGCTTCTGATTGGGCCAAAATAAATTATTGGTTGGTCAAATATTTTTTTTGGCGAAAATATATAAATTGCGACATGTGGATCTAATTGATTGGATGCTCAGATTCTTGACTTTTTTTTTCATCTCAATTATTTAACATCAATTGTTTCGTAATAATTATATATATATATATATATATATATAAATTTTATATTAAAATTCATCATCTATAAATATAGACTTGTTTCATTAGTTTTGTACACAAAATAACTCTATATTTTTACGAGAAATTTGTTTTAAAAAGTATGAACTTTCAAAAAGTGAATGTTTTAATCCCCAACTTCAAAAATACCATTTTAAATATCTATGTTTAAGTTAACTTGTTCCAATATCAGATAACTTATGTTGACACAACTATAAAAGGCATGCCGTTTAATCTAAAATTTTATGGGGTTAAATATCCGTTCATTAGCTTCAATTAAAACTTAAAACGACGTTGTTTTGGTTTTTAAAAAATAATGCAACATCCAAGACTTTCAAAAAGTGGACGTTTTAATTCCCAACTTAAAAAATGCCATTTAAATATCATAATTTAATATAACTTGTTCCAATATTAAATAACTTACATTGACTCGTAAAAGACATGCCGTTAAATCTAAAATTTACAGGGTTACGTATCCATTAATAGCTTCTGTTAGAACTTAAAACGACGTCGTTTTGATTTAAAAAAATAATAATGCAACATCCAAGACTTGAACCCCTTACCTCTAAGACTAACCAACATATACACTATGATATGTTGTGTTTTTGACGTCTTTTGTCTTATGATTTAGTGTGGCTTTTGACTCCATCTTGTCCTTTTAGCGTCCTTTAGTGTCTTTTTGGTCGAGATTTGAATCTTTTGTAGGTCACAGGACACTATGCGGGAATAGGAAGCTTTTGCACGATTTTTCGGATGATTTTGGGATGATGCATAACATGAAGAAAACGGGACCGATCGATCCACTGTGCGATCGATCGGTTGAATCATACGTTGACCCCCCAGACGAAGAGGACCAATCGATCGATCAGTAGACCGATCGGCCGAATACTACGTAGGCCAACCGACACAAAGGACTGGTTGATCCACTAGACGATCGATCGGTGGAAATCTACGAAGATGCCAGAAGAGATACGATCGATCAGTCCTTCCCTAGACTTAGGTTTCTAAGTTGGGATTTAGGGTTCTAAATAGGAATTAAATGATTTGATGATGATTGTTCTAGAAGCCTCATAATCTTTAGGTTCTTCGATTCACATGTTCTTAATGCTAGAATAGGATTGATCACCCTGTTATGTCTGAGTAGTTTTCTGATTGGGTTTTAGGGTTCTAAGTAAGGGATTCAATGGTTTGATGATTTGATTGCTTCTATGAAACTCTTAGATTCTTAATTCACATGTTCTTAATGCTAGAATAGGATTGATCACTGATATATCATGATTTTTACCCGTTTTTAGCCATGATATAAGTCCTTTTTGTTGAGTCTTTTCTCTAGTTTTAGAGTCTTTCAGGTTCTTTTCAAGATATAGGCGCTATGGAGCTAATTGGAGAATTTGAGAAGCTTTTGAGGCAATCTGGAGTTGAAGCCGTTCGGGAACAAGCTCAGCATCGATCGACACTGAGAAGCATCGATCGACACCCTTCGTTTGAGAGTTCCACGACCAGAAGACCAAGCATCGATCGATACCACTTATAGTATCGGTCGATGCCCGTGACCAGAACGCAAAACAAACCCGAGATTGCATCAAAGTTTCCTTATTTTTCGAGATAGATTCCAAAACGTTTTGAAAACATTATAATTAGGTTTTGAGAGCCTCATTAGAGGGTACCGGTGATTTCTGGGGAGAGAGTTTTTCTGCAACAGAGTTTTAGAGAAGAATTCTTGAACCTATTTGTATTTCTACTCTATTTGATTCTTATATGATGATATCTATTCCATTCATTGTGTTTGTTGCATTCACCATGTCTAAGTAGATCCCTTGTTAGGATTAGGGTTATTTAAAGGTATTTGATGAAATTGTTAGATCTGAATTGATTGTTAGGGAATAATCTATAGAGCTTTTCACCTAGACTTGAGTTTAATGCTGATTTTAGCCTCGCCGAACTAAAATCTGACTTTAGGTTGTTAATTGGCACGGAAGTGTGATTGATTTGCCTGATCTAGTGTTTGGTGAGCAAAAGCCCTATTCCCAAAGGAATTTGGTTTGGGATTTTGTGAACAATTGAACTTGAGCTTTAATGCTTGTTTAAATTCTATGAATTTGGAATTCTAGGTTTAGACATAGATAGTTTTCGCAACGACAGTTGGTTTACTTTACATCTGTGTTTCAAGTTTGAAAGCGGAGCTTAATTTATTCCTGACGATTGATTTGATTTGATAATTCTGATTTGCCTGCAAGTTTCCCTAAGCCTACTTTTTCCACCATTGATTTTATATCCTTGATTTACTTGCTTTTGTCATTTTTAATTCCATCTATTCTGCTTAGCTTAGTTCATATTTCTTGATCTATTGAGTGTCATCTTGAGTCTTTTTGGTTCGATCCCTAAATTACTATAGCGACTGCTTAGATACTTTTAGGGTATTAGTTTTGAGCACATCAAAATTTGGCGCCGTTGCCGAGGACTCTAATTTCACCATTAGATTACGATTTAGAACTTTGACTAAGTGCTGAGCATCGATCGATACTCCTCAGTATCGATCGATACTCGTTGTTTATTTTTCGTCACTTACGCGTCTTACCTTTGTCTTTCAGGTGTATGCAGCATCGAGAGACCAGAGGAAGCAAGAACAAGCAGTTGATCAACCTGTCTAACGAAGAACTAGCTGAATTAGAGCGTACAATCAGAAAGCAAAAGAAACAAGGTGAGATGAATCATCCAATTGTGCTTGCTCGTGATGAAGCTGGGGTTTTGAGAGATCAGGAGGGTCACCTGTGTGATGCGCAGGGACAGAGAATTGATGCAGAAGGTAATGTTATTGCCCCTGCACCGTTGCTAATTTGGTTATCCCACCAGCTGTTGCGTGGGAATGTTGGAATGCTCAGGGGAATCGTGCCAGAACGCTTGGGGAGTACAACAGACCGGATCAGTTCTATGCCAACCGATCTGCTATTCGTATTCCTACCTTCCAGAGGAATGACTTCGAGCTGAAGCCTGCCTACTCCACACTTGTAGGTCAGCATGTCCTTCCATGGTCTTTCTCATGAGCATCCCATGGATCACATCGAGAGGTTCGAGGACTTGGTCACCAGTATCAAATACAATGGAGTGTCCAATGACTTCCTCTTCTGTAAACTCTTCCCCTACTCTCTTAGTGGAGATGCAGCTTACTGGCTGAAGCAGTTGCCTCCAGGTTCTCTGACCACTTGGGAGAAACCAAGACTGCTTTCCTGAATAACTTCTATGATGATGCGAGGTCAGAGGAACTCAGGAACAAGATCTCCCAGTTTTCTTAGGGAGCGACTGAGGCATTCAGGCCGCCTGGGTTCGATTTCGTTCTTATCAGAGGGACTGCCCTCACCATGGGTTCTTGCAGGTTCAGTTGTTGGGTTTCTTCTTCAAAGGGATCGATTGGAGGTATCAGATGGCTTTGGACGCTGCAAGCAATGATAACTTCAACACCAGGTATCCTGAGGACGCTTATAGTTGATTGAGAATCTGGCTTCTAGCAACAGCACTAAGAATGCTGATTTTGAGAGGAAGAAGCAGAATGGTAGTGCTGATGGTTCACAGATAGCTGAGGTTACATGCAAAGTTAGATTCAGTCCACAGTTTGCTATTGGGTAAGCAGTAGAAGGCAGTGCACTTTGCTGAGGAAGTTGAGAACATAGAAAAAGGTGAAGCTGAAGATGTCAACTACATAGGTGGTAGTGGGTATCAGAATTCATACAACCGCGGCTTCAACCAACAATTCTCAGAGAGGTGGATTCAAATCTGACTTCAAGCCTGCGAATTTCGGATCTCAGAAGCCGTTTCAGAGCAGTGGATACACTCGGACTTATGGGAATTCGTCCTATCAGACACCACCTCCCAAGACTCCCGAGAGCAAAGTCGTCGAGACTATGCTTGAGCAGATTCTTGAGGGGCAGCAGAAGATGACCGTCGATTTCAATGGGAAGATTGGACGCCCTATACACTGATCTGAATGGCAAGATTGAGGCTCTTAAACATCCACAGCAAGAAGCTGGAAACCCATATTGCTCAGACGGCAGAGACTCGTGAAGAGACAGGATGGTTTCTTACCTGGTAAGACAGTGAATCCGAGGGAACATGTTCATGCTATCACATTGAGAAGTGGGTAGAGAGGTTGCCTCCAAAGGCAGAAGACATCCTATTCGCCTCAGAAACTCGTCGATCTTGCTGGAGAGACGACGATGAAGATGATCAGTTTGCTGGAAATTTGCCAGCATCGATCGATACTACCCCTGTATCGATCGATGCCCTCCTCTCGACCACAACCACCTGTTCAGAATTCACAGAGACGGTTGAAAAACCGCAGCAGCATCGATCGATACTACCCCAGTATCGATCGATACTCATCCCAAAGTCGACTAAAACCAGAAGCAGACAACAGGTCATCTCGGCAGAGTATAATGTACCGAAGGTTCCTTTCCCTCGACCTCCTGCTAAGTCAAAGAAAGAACACAAAGATGCCAGATGCAGAGCGATGTTAGAGAAGATAGTGGTCGAACTCCCGTTCGTCGATGCTCTTAAGAACTGCACCAGCTTTGAGACGGTATATCAAGAGAATGGTTTCGAGTAATGTGAACCTTGAGGAAGGAGTGTTGAGAGTCACCCATGAGTGCAGTGCGATTCTTCTTCCAACAAGATCCCAGAGAAATTGCCAGACCCTTGTAGTTTTGTCCTAGACTGCACAATCTTCACAGAGAGGTTTGAACGTTCTTTGCGATCTTGGTTCAAGTGTGAACCTTATGCCATAATCTGTAGCTAAGAGGATGGGATGACAGACTTCACACCGACAAGAATCTCCTTGATCCTCGCTGATCGATCAGTCCGGTTCCCCAAAGGTTTACTTGAGGATGTCCGCATCACCATTGGGAGCTGTTTAGTTCCAACTGATTTCATCGTTCTTGAGTATGATGCTAAACCGCGCGGATCCTTTGATATTGGGCAGACCGTTCTTAGCCACAGCTGGAGCCCTAATCGATTGCAAGAATGGGCGGATATCTCTCAACATAGGTGATTTGGTCATGACATTTAACATGGAGAAGTTGATTGAAGAAACCAACCATCGTGGTCAGACTTTCTTCGTTGACTCATTTAGTGACCTATCAGATGAGTACTTTCAGAGTTTGCATCCTGAAAACCCCTTGGAGAGAGCTTTGGTTTGCTCGGTTGAGACAGAGACAGTCCCCACTGAGGTTGCTGCTGCCTATTGCGACGATCCTTGAAGCCAAGCTGAAGCATCGATCGATACCACAGGAGGTATCGATCGATGCCTACCCCTCCGACCAGAAGAGCTGCTAGTCTCTCGCACTAGATCCGATTCTCCGCCTGATTGGAGTGAAGCAAAAGCTCCTAAGCTTGACAACTTAAGCCACTACCAGCTAGCCTAAAGTATGTATTCTTGCCTTAACTCTACTTTATCCTGCTGATTGTCAATTCTTCTTTGACAATGCAGAGGTCGCTTTAACTGCTGAGCAAGCTGCGCAAATATCGCAAAGTCTCGGCTATTCTCTTGATGATATTTCGCGTATCTCACCGGATCTGTGCATGCATCGATTCATCTTGAGGACGAGTCGAAGGCTTAATAGAGCATTAGAGGCGGCTCAACCCAAATCTGAAAGAGGTGGTTAAGAAAGAGATCTTGAAACTGCTGGAAGCAGGAGTTATCTATCATTTCTGACAGCAGTTGGGTGCAGTCCGGTTCACCGTTGTCCCTAAGAAGGGAGGCTTCACAGTGGTTAAGAATGAGAAAGATGAGCTGGTTCCGACGAGAACAATTCACTGCGGCATCGCATGTGCATTGACTACAGGAAGCTGAATGCCGCAACAAGGAAAGATCACCTTCCCGTGCCCTTCATTTGATCAGATGCTGGAGAGGCTGGCTAGTCTCATCCTTACTATTGCTTCTTGGATGGCTACTCAGGCTTCTTTTAGATCCGATACACCCAGATGATCAGGAGAAGATGACTTTCACTTGTCCCTTATGGCACATTTGCCTACAAGAGATGCCATTTGGGTTATGCAATGCTCCACTACATTTCAGAGATGCATGATGTCCATCTTTTCAGATATGATCGAGGAGTTCATGGAGGTATTTATGGATGACTTTTCTGTCTATGGCCTTCATTTAAGGGTTGTCTGGATAATTTGTTGCAGGTAATTCAGCGTTGTGAGGAGAAGCATCTTGGTTTTGAACTGGGAGAAGTGCCACTTTATGGTCCAGGATGGCATTGTTCTGGGACATAAGGTCTCTAAAGCTGGGATTGAGGTGATTAAGGCGAAGATCAGGTTATGACAAGCCTCCTGCCGCCTACATCAGTGGAAGGACATTCGGAGTTTCTTGGCCATGCTGGTTCTATCCTCAGGTTCATTCAAGATTTCTCCAAGCTGAGCACGCCCTCCGCTCACTGTGTCTGCTATGCCAAAGATGTTGCATTTGATTTTACACCAGAATGCCTTGCCTGCATTTGAGGATGATCAAGAAAGGCATTGGTTTCAGCTCTATTGTGCAACCACCAGATTGGATTCTACCTTTGTAGGGTCATGTGCGATGCCAGTGACTATGCAGTTGGTCTGTTTATGGACAGAGGAAAGACAAGTAAGCTCGATGTGATCTATTATGCAGCAGAACACTGGATGACGCCCAAAGGAACTACAAACACCACTGATGAAAGAATTGCTTGCTGTTGTGTTTCTCCTTTGAGAAGTTTCGATCCTATCTGATAGAGAAGCAAGGTGATTGTGCACCACTGACCATGCTGCTCTTTGATATCTGCCTGCAGGAATAAAGGATATGAAACCTCGATTGTGTCGATGGGTTTTGCTACTCCAGGGCTTTGACATAGAAATCACGGATAAGAAAGGAAGTAGAGAACGGCGTTTGCAGATCATCTATCACGCTCGCAATGAGGATCAGTGAGGAGGTCCCATTAATGATTCCTGCCAGGAAGAGACGATGACCTCGTCGAGACTGATCTGCCTCAATTCTGTCGATGAAGACGGATGAGCATCGATCGATACCATGGGAGTATCGATCGATACCCTCACATATTGTTACCTTCAGTATTCACTGATTCCAGCATTCGATCGAATACCCTCACTGTATCGATTCGATTCCCGAATTTCCATCACCGATTCCTCTACAGATCAGTCTGAATTTGAGGAATCTTTCGCGATCACTTCCCCTGGCTGAGAACGTGTATATGCCGACATCGCCAAACTTACCTGGCTGGTTGATCTAGAACCAAAGTATCTCAAGAGGGTATATGAAGAAGAAGTTCATGAGAGATGTCAAACGTTACTTCTGGGATGAGCCCTTATTTTGTACAAGTCACTGTTTCTGATGGGATTTACAGAAGGTGTTGTAGCTGAGTGTGAAGTGACAGAGATCCTTTTTCACTGTCATGTTTCTGAATATGTGGGCACTTTGCTACATTCAAGGCGATCTCTAAGGTTCTGCAAGCCGGTTTCTGGTGGCTACGATGTTTAAGGATGCTCTACTTTTTCATCTCTTCTTGCGATGCATGTCAGAGACGAGGTAAGATCAGCAAGCGCCATGAAGATTGCCACAGAATTTCATCCTGGAAGTTGAAGTCTTTGATTGCTGGGGTATTGATTCATGGGACCATTCCCTCCATACCGACAAAACCGATTCATCTTAGTCGCCAGCTTGACTATGCTCTCTAAGTGGGTGGACGGCAATTCCTATGTCCTTCACCAAAGATTCTGCCGTCGTCCTTAAGCTGTTCTAAGCACTATCATTCTTCCCACGATTTGGACCTAGTACCCAGAGTTGTCATCAGTGATGGAGGTACTCACTTCATCAACAAGATCTTTGAGAAGCGCTGCTGAAGGAAATATGGTGTACACAACCGCGTTGCCACGCCATATCATCCTCAGACTAGTGGACAAGTTAGAGGTCTCCAACAGACAGATCAAAGAGATCCTAGAGAAGACAGTTGGTGCTACAAGGATTGGGCGCTGAAACTAGACGACGCTCTTTGGGCTTACAGAACAGCTTTCAAAAGACCCACTGGGGACAACACCATTCCATTTGCTGTATGGAAAGGCATGTCATCTTCCTGTTGAGATAGAGCAACAAAGCAGCCTGGGCTACAAAAATTGCTAAATTTCGACATCAAGCCTGCTGCAGAAAGGCGATTGGTTCAGCTGGAATGAGTTGGATGAGATCAGACACTCCGCCTATTGAGAATTCTAAGCTGTACAAGGAGAGGACTAAAGCTTATCATGACAAGAAGATTCTTTCCCGACACCTTTGAACCGAATGACCAGGTACTGCTGTATAACTCTCGTTTGCAATTGTTTCCTGGAAAATTGCGTTCTCGTGTTTGGTCAGGTCCCTTCACAACAATCAAGGAGTCCGCCCTCATGGAGCTGTGGTGTTGCTAACTGCTGAAGGCAGGGAGTTCACTGTTAATGGACAAAGGGTGAAACACTATTGGCGAAAGCCACCATTCCAGATGGCCACATTGTGCCTCTGGCTGAACTACCCGCTGCCTGACCTGCATCTCCATGTCAAGCCTCAATAACAATAAACAAGCCATTTGGTGGGCAGGCAACCCACTTGGTGAGTCTGTCAATAGTCGTTCTTTTGATTTATTTTCGTTTTGTTTTTTGTTTTGTGTCGTGTTTTTCACGTGGAACCAGGTCCAAGATGACGAGCATCGATCGATACCCCTTTGGTATCGATCGATACCATTAGTCAAAGAGGAGTTTGTACCATATGCTGAGCATGCATGGTTATCGATCGATGCCCAGCCCCAGGTGGTTTTTCTATAAAACCCTCGGGTTCTCACTCTTTCACTCCCTCATTATCATCGCTCGACGCGCGTCTCTTAGCTCCTTCTCCCACTCTCACATCTTTTTCAATTCTTCATCAATTTCTTCCATTCCACATTCTATTTTCATCAGATTTTTGCTCACATTATCATTCTCTCATTCCCTCCTTCGATCTACCAGGTAATGCACTCGATTTCACCCTTTTAGATGTGTTGGCAAAATCGATTTGGCGTTTCCTTTGTTGTGAAGCTTTGACTCTGTTTCTTGTCAACATTAGCTATAGGTGAATGAAATTGCCACATTAGGATGAGAGAATGGTTAGAATAGGGTTGGAGTAGCCTTAGGGATTCGTGATTTCAGTATAGATTGGAAATTTGAGATAATCTGGATTGAATCATAACGAATGTGCATCGAGCATCAATCGATACCCCTTGGTCGTCTCGATCGATGCCCGAGCTTGTTTGGTTTCTGATGTATTCGTTTGTCAGGATTATGCGTTATACTCGCAGCATCGATCGATACCCCTTGGTATCGATCGATGCCCGCACTCACAGACGTAGGAGCTGCTCTGATTTCTGATTTCGTTTTCAACTTTTGCAGATGGCTCCTCGCAAGAGATCCCGACAGGACGATGCTTCTAGTTCCAACCCTCCATGCAGCAGTTAATGATCTGCAGGACGAGGTGGAGGCCTTCCATGAATCAGAGTGGCACCCTGGAGTCATTACAGCGATTCTTACTCGCGATCACTACCGAGTCGTCCGGTTGGGTTCACAGAGGACAACAGGCCGTCAGAGCTTCATCGACGCTCACATCCGCGACCTGAGGCCTGTGCCACGACGTTCACCGTCTCCTTCTGCTGCTTGTACCTGATTCTAGGGCCTCCTTGGCCTAAGCTCGAGGGAAGAGGATCATTCCACGACCGCAATTGGGAAGGTCTACCCAAGATGAGACAGAGAGTGAGGCCGTGCATTTACAGGCCTATAGCTGAGGAGTGGGACGAGTTGACACTCTGTTCTACAACGAGTGGCTTCGCGTCGTCATCCTACCTACTCGTTTCATCGATCCACACACCATGCGTCGGTTGGGCATCGATGTGGACCTTGCTGCCATGCTAGAGAAGATTGGGTTGGGCACTCTTCACTCCAGGTCAATGACCTCTACCCAGACCTCGTACGTCAATCCTCGCCACAGCTCGGGTCTATTACAGAGATGAGGTCCATCGCACTGCTTCAGAGGGCACGTTGACTTTCCTGATCAGAGGAGTTCATTACAGACTGCCTATTTTCTGACCTTTGCGGTATCTACGGGTTCGATCCTTCTCCTCAGCAGATTGCTCTCCCTTCCAGTTTTTAGGATCTGCAGACCTTCTGGCGAACATTGGTCTTGGCGCCTACAGGCTCCAAGACCTCTACTCAGATTGACATCGCCATCTGACTCTGCGCTGCATTGCCAGGATTGTCAGCTCCACCTTATTCTGCAAGATGGAGCCGAACAAGCTGAGGATCTCAGAGTTGATGATGTGTTTCAAGGCAGTTGTGATATCATTCCTGAGGATAGGTTTGAGTGGCCCGAGATGAACCTCGCAGTTAACATTGGCGCTCTCTTTGCTCACCACTTGGTCTCTCTGAAGACCAAGCCCTTCACTGCCGCAACTACGCCGCAGCGCGTAAATCAGAGTCTGTTGGCAACCTTCTCACTCCTATCTTCGAGCACTTTGGCATCTCCACTGCAGCATGTCTCGGTAGTGACTACTCGTTCCCTCATGGATGAGCAGCATATGCAGCATATGCGTTGGTTGAAGGCCACTCGCCGCTGTGCTTGCCTACTACAGATGGAGAAACTCTTTGTGCAGCTCCCCAACCGCGCTCTCACCACCATTGGCTACACCCCTCTCGACTGCACTTCGTACTCCAGACCCAGGTGCTTTCGTCGCTCCTTCTGTTCGTTGTCCGCGTACCTCGTCAGCTTCAGTCCGCTCCTGTCGCTGCCGCCGAGACACCAGCCGCTGACTCTGCTGGTGGAGTCAGCCTCGCCGTTCACAGCGCCGCCAGACATCTGCTCCTGCTCTTCTTTTCCTCCACCACCAAAGCTACCCATGGAGACAGCTACCTTTCAGAGGTACGTGGTGGAGAGTCTTCAGAGCATTTGGTCTGTTGTTTCTCGCTGTTGCTGCATGTCTTCCACAGACGCCGACCACAGACGCCGACCACAGACGCCGATACTCCTCAGTATCGATCGATACTCTGTTGTTATTTTCATCACTTACGCGTCTTACCTTTTTCTTTCAGGTGTATGCCAACATCGAGAGACCAGAGGAAGCAAGAACAAGCAGTTGATCAACCTGTCTACGAAGAACTAGCTGAATTAGTGCGTACAATCAGAAAGCAAAAGAAACAAGCTGAGATGAATCATCAATTGTGCTCCTCGTGATGAAGCTGGGGTTTGAGAGATCAGGAGGGTCACCTTGTGTGACGCGCCAAGGACAGAGAATTGATGCAGAAGGTAATGTTATTGCCCCTGCACCGCGTTGCTAATTTGGTTATCCCACCAGCTGTGCGTGGGAATGTTGGAATGCTCAGGGGAATCGTGTCAGAACGCTTGGGGAGTACAACAGACCGGATCAGTTCTATGCCAAACCGATCTGCTATTCGTATTCCTACCTTCCAGAGGAATGACTTCGAGCTGAAGCATGCCTACTCCACACTTGTAAGTCAGCATCCGTTCCATGGTCTTTCTCATGAGCATCCCATGGATCACATCGAGAGGTTCGAGGACGTTGGTCACCAGTATCAAATACAATGGAGTGGTCCAATGACTTCCTCTTCTGTAAACTCTTCCCCTACTCTCTTAGTGGAGATGCAGCTTAACTGGCTGAAGCAGTTGCGGGATTCCAGGTTCTCTGACCACTTGGGAGGAAACCAAGACTGCTTTCCTGAATAACTTCTATGATGATGCGAGGTCAGAGGAACTCAGGAACAAGATCTCCCAGTTTTCTCAGGGAGCGACTGAGGCATTCAAGGCCGCCTGGGTTCGATTTCGTTCTTATCAGAGGGACTGCCCTCACCATGGGTTCTCGCAGGTTCAGTTGTTGGGTATCTTCTTCAGAGGGATCGATTGGAGGTATCAGATGGCTTTGGACGCTGCAAGCAATGGTAACTTCAACACCAGGTATCCTGAGGACGCTTATGTGTTGATTGAGAATCTGGCTTCTAGCAACAGCACTAAGAATGCTGATTTTGAGAGGAAGAAGCAGAATGGTAGTGCTTGATAGGTTGCCTGAATCGATGTGAATTGAGCAATATGCTCTTAGCCAACGATATTTGATGTTAGGAAGTATTGTGAACATAGTGAACTTGATTGATAATGCATATTTTACTAGGAGATATCAAACGACAGTTTGTAAAATTGATTAAATGTTTATGGATTAATGTCTTGAAAAAGAATTAGTCTAGAGATTAATGTCTTGAAAAAGAATTAGTCTAGGGATTAATATCTTGGAATTAGTCTAGCGATTAAATGTTTAGGGATTAATGTCTTGAAAAAGAATTAGTCTAATTAAGTGTTGATGTCGAGGACAGTTTTTTTATTGAGGTTCTTGATTCATTCATTTTATTGATCATTATTTCTCTGAAATATCCTATGACCCAATGCCTATAACCTGTTAGTTTAAATCGTTTAATTTCTCTGCAGTATTATTTACAAACGTGAAATCCAAAACAACTTTTCTACACTTTAGCTATTTACAAATCTCGCAAATCTATAGAGTACCATTAGTCTTTGTGGATCGACCCCAAAAATAGTACTGCACACTTCACCGTGCCCTTGCGGTTTAAGTATTTTGGTTAATTACTCGAGCAATCAAGTTGGCACCGTTGCCGGGGACCAGTTGCGTTACCTATAGATCTAGGATTAGTTCTTACACTAAGACATTTTTATTTTTAGTTACTTATTTCCTTTCTCGTCTTTCTCTTTGGTGTTTTCAAGTGCATAACCCGCATCAAAGGCTCAACACATCTGATTGAATATCAAGAGGATCTTGGAATGTTTGAAAAAGAAATAAAGAGAGAAGCACTTGCTAAGAAGAAAGCAGAAATGGCTTCTCTCAATGCGAATGATAACAACTTGCTCAGGGTTGGTGATCAACACGACAACGATGAATAGAGGGAACTGGAGGCACCTGCTGCCCCTCCTGCAAACAGAGCAGATTTAGCTCTTGGAGGAAACCGTGAGAATCAGAGGCATGCGCCTGCTAGACGCACTTTGAGGGATCTTAATGCCCTCAAAGCTAGGATGTACCGTTCTGGAATCCAACACCCCCCAATCAATAAGAATGACTTTGAGATCAAGCAAGGATTGCTAGCTCTTGTGAAGCAGAATCATGTTTATCATCTAGATTACTTTGAGGAGGTGTGTGGCACGACTAGGATAAATGGACTTCCTGATGATGATGTCAAGTGCATGTTGTTCTCATTTTCTCTCACCAATTGTTAAAGTCGTTGGAAACAGGTTCTATTCGGTCTTGGCAAGACTATAAGGATGCATTTCTGTTGCAGTACTTCCCTTAGGCAAGAACAACTCTACTTAGACAAAAATTTCCAGTTTCAAGCAAGGAGGCACAAAGTCGTTTTATGAGGGTTGGGAATGATTTAAGGACTACTACTGAGAATGCCCTTATCATGGATTCACATCTGCAGCACTCATCAACACTTTCTACAGAGGAGTTTATGACAGGTACAAAATGAGATACAACTAGTAATGGAGAATTCTTGACCAAGACTGAGGCAAAAGCTCAAAATTTGATTGAAAACCTTGCAGCCAGCAACAACAATCACTGCGTTGACTACGATAGATCGGTTAAGAGCAGCGGAGTTTCAGAGTCATACCAGATTGTAGAATTAACAGCCATGATTGAGCAGCTGATGAGGCGAGACCAGCGAGGGGTGCATCTTGTTTAAGACTCATGGGACGGTTAGGAGTACCACGAGGTAGTTGGAGATGGGTCTAAAGATCTACTGGCAGAGCTGAACTATGCGAATGGATAGGGAAATTTTCAGAACAAGGGATTCAACTCGAACTACTGGAATCATCCTAACCTTTCCTACAGGAGCACTAATGTTGAGAATCCTCAGGATCAGGTGTATCCTGCTCTTGCAGGAACACAAGGTTAGCAGTTTCAGCCTAAGCAGTTTGTACCAGGGGTTTTACTAGCAAAATATAACAACGTCCAAGGAAAGTACCATACTCCTCAAGCTCCTGTTAGCGCACTTGTTCCAGCATCTCAGAATAATGAGCTGAAGAATATGATGCATCAACTTTTAGAGGGACATAAAAAGTGTTATGCTAACATAAACACTAAGGTAGATGACATGTACCATGATCTCAATGGGAAAGTTTCAATGTTATTCTCACATGTCAAGATTCTTGAGAATCAGGTGGCTCAAATTTCTTCAAATTCTAAGAGATCAGTTGGTATCCCTCCAGGAAAAGCAGACCCCAACTCTAAGGAGCATTGTTATGTAGTCATGATTCAGGAGGAACCTTAAGAAACTGATATGGACCATCATAAAGAAGCAAAGATTGTTGCCCTTGATGCCAGTGTTGAGGACAAGGCTACTAAGGATGATAAGGCACTTTGTGTGGAATTACCACACTATATTCCTAAGCTTCCATTCCCAAATCGACAGAGGAGGATTCAGAGGGAGAAGGAGTATACATGCTTTAATGAGATAATGAAACAATTGCATTTCAAACTTCCTCTCTTAGAGCTAGTCCTGAAAATTCTACTTTATAGAAACTACTTGAAAGATATTTTTTCTACTAAGAAGAGCATTGAAGAAGGAGTCATGATAATCTCCAATGGAAAAGAGTATGTTCAGTTAGTAGAGTCTGAGAGACAACATCGAAGCACGATGAAACTTACTGACAAGGTAGACGTGGCAGCAGAGACGAATATGGCTTATCTTGAATGCAATGCCACCATTTCAGCCGTTATTCCAAAGAAATTAGATGACCCAGAGAGTTTTGTATTACTTTGTCAGATTGAGAAATTCAATTTTGAGAGATGCCTTTGTGACTTGGGAGCTAGTTTTAGTCTGATGCCTTTTTCTGTGTCGGAACATTTGGGAATCACCAATTTCAAACCAACGAGGATCTCATTAGTACTTGCTGATCACTCTATGCGTTTTCCTGTTGGTTTGGCAGAAGACGTACACGTGCGAGTTGGAAATTTCTACATTCCAATTGATTTCATAGTCTTGAAGCTAGAAAAGGAACCACATGATCCTTTCATCCTTGGTAGACCATTCTTAAACACTGCTGGAGCTGTGATCAATGTGAGGAACCGTAAGATCAAACTACAAATTGGAAACCATGATTTGGAGTTTGACATGAGGAAGACGATGAAGAATCCCACTATTGAAGGTCATGCATTTTCTATTGACATTAATGATGAGTTTGGTGATAAGCGTGAAAAGAAATGCATTGGATGGAGCAAGGTCAAAGAAGTCCTGAATGGGGATTCTCACTCTCCAATCAAAAAGGGTATACTCTAAAGGCAAGTGTAAGGGAACCTTGAAATTTCTCCGGAGCTAGGAGTATTTTCATTTCTTAGTTTAAAGAAAAATGTCAAAAAGCTGTGAAAGGGATTATGAGTAGAGTAATAAAGCTGAAAGTGAACGATTGGAGACCTTGTTTTGGGGCAAGTTCCTATGCTCTTACATCTTGATTCGTGCGAGTACGGTCAAGCTAACGACCTAAAACAAGTGATTGGTGGGTGGCAACCCAGTAGTTACCTTGTATGTTTTATTGTTTCAAAACCTTATTTGACAACTATGACATTTTCTTAGGGAATTGCACCATGCATTGTTTCATTGCTCTATCATTGCTTCTGCATTGTTTGATGGATGACCTGGAAATGCTAGAAAATTCATACCTCGATCACTATACAGCAACGCCTATCACTTAGAAATTTAAATGATATGAGCATAACTTTCCTTATTGGAACTTAAACCGGACTTATTATATCTCACTTAGGGACTTCATAATCATGTAATGGATTTTATATTCAGAGTTTTCTTTGCATTATTTATATCACTCTTTGTAAACTCTGAATAGGTAGACTTACCTTTTTGTCTAGTACCTCATCTTGTCCTTACCCATGTTTTGAACCCCATGCATCTTTTTGTCATCGTCATTATGTGCAAACATGTGCCAAAACTACGGAGTATACATACCGACATAGCTTTTCTTTCGTTAGGATTAAGATTGTGTGGGTTGTACGACTGAATTTCTGAGATGATTTAGTAGATGAGATTGATGGTGATATCTATGGGAATGAACTGAGAATTTATGATCAAGTTACCTTTTGATGCAACTTATGTAAGATAAGAATCGGATCCACTCCCCCGCTAAAAATAAAAAATAAAAAAAAAGAATTCAAAGAAATAAAGCGGAAAACGAGAAGGAAAGGAACCGGAAAAGCTGAATTGCTATGTTTAGTTTTCAAAAGCATCAGGGAACTTACAGTTTAAGGAGGATTTGAGTTAGTTTGGTAATCTAGGCGAAACGGAAGCTATTAGCATTTGCAGGGAGCCTGAAACACTTGAGTCACTTAGACCGTAACGTGCTTGACACACCCTTTGTGAGAATGCACGCATTACTTAAATGAATGTTAAAAGGTTGAGTTCATAGATTTTGAAAGTTCTTTGTGATTCCAGGGTTTAGTATTATTGCTATAGATATGAAGAAGTACGGCGGTGTAAAGTTCGATATTAACCCTGTATCGTTAGTTTGTAGGCAATTGATTTAAGGCATGATTCACAGAGAATGTGTAAGTTTTCGTGTTTTCAAACTTCTTCTTTCGATAAAATTTTGAATTACTTGAGGACAAGCAAAGGTCTAAGTGGGGGGAGTTGATATGTTGTGTTTTTGACGTCTTTTTCTTATGATTAGTGTGGTTTTTGAGTCCGTCTTGAACCCTTTTGCGTCCTTTTGTGTATTTTTGGTAAAGTTTTGACTCTTTTGCAGGTCACAGAACACTCTGCGGGAATAGGAAGCTTTTGCGCGTTTTTCGGATGATTTCGGGATGATGCATAACATGAAGAAAAAGAGACCTATCGATCACTCAGTAGATCGGTCGGTCGAATACTACGTAGGCCACCAGACGAAAGAGACTGATCAATCCACTGGCGATCGATCGGTCAAATCATACGTAGGCCCTTAGACGAAGAGGACCAATCGATCGATCAGTAGACCTATCGGTCGAATACTAAGTAGGCCATTAGACACGAAGGACCGATCGATCCACTAGGCGAACGATTGGTCAAAATCTACGAAGACGCCATACGAGATACGATCGATCGGTACTTCCTTGGACCGATCGATCCACACGGTCGACGAACTTTATTTTTTATTGTTATTTTTATTTTATTTCTAATTTTCTGTAAAGGGTATAAATACCCGAAAACCTGATTTTATTCTTAGGCCTTTATTATTCTATTTTCTGGAGAGAATTGCACTTTGTAAGCTACTGCCTGGGATCTGAGATCCATCTTTCCTGAAAATTTGAAGATTTATGAACCCTATTTTCATAATCTATTGTAATTCTATTATGTATTCTTCTTTGATTTGTATTGTTTTCATCGTTATGCATGAATAGTTTTCTAATTGGGTTTTAGGGGTCTAAGTAAGTGATTCAATGGTTTAATGATTTGATTGCTTCTATGAAACTCTAACTCTTAGGTTCTCAATTCACATATTCTTAATGCTAGAATAGGATTGATCACCCTGTTTGAGATCCTAGGTTTATCTATGCATGAAATTGTTTGATAGGTTGCTTGAATCAATGTGAATTGAGCAATATGCTCTTACCCAACGACAGTTTGATGTTAGGAAGTATTGTGAACATAGTGAACTTGATTGATAATGCAAATTTGGCTAGGAGATCTCAAACGATAGTTTGTAAAATTATTAGTCAATTTTAGGGATTAATGCCGTGAAAGAGAATTAGTCTTACTAAGTGTTCATGTTCGAGAACGGTTTTATTTATTGTGTTTCTTGATTCATTCATCTTATTGATCTTTATTTTTCTGAAATACCCTATGACCCAATGCCTTTAATCTGTTAGTTTATATCGGTTAATTTCTCTGCATTTTTATGTACAATCGTGAAATCCAAAACAACTTTTCTACACTTTAGCTATTTACAAATCTCGCAAATCTATCGAGTACCATCGGTTTTTGTGAATCGACCCCAAACATACTACTACGCACTTCACCATGTCCTTGCAGTTTAAGTATTTCGGGTTAATTACTTGAGCAATCACACTACAAATTGAGCTGAGACGTTTTCATTATTACCGTAAAATCCTCAAATCAAAAAATTTGGGTTTGGTCCAATCTCCTCCGCTACCATCGACCCTTCCTCCACTCCAGCGAGTTAAAGCGACTGTCGGTAATATCTCCTCCTTTTCTCGTGTTCGCTGGCATTTCCAGAGCCGTCAGACAAGAATTCTTCTCCATCTTATCTGATCGAGACTTCCCTTACAGCTCCGTCAAGATGCTTGCATCGAAACGCTCTGCTAGGGAATGTGTTGCCTTCAACGCTCGTGCGGTGGAGGAGCTCACTGTGGAAAAAGGAACCATTGTCTTTGAAAATACCTCGGTGTTTCGAATGGTTGAGGGAGTTCCACTTGTGATTCCTGAAGTGAATTTTGAAGCAATGAAGGGATCAAAGTTGGAACGGGGAAAGGGCTTTGATTGCAACCATCGCTGGAGTCTTTACCGATGGTGGCTTTAACTTGCCGGAGTGGAGGAAGGGATGCGATGGTGGCCGAGGAGATTGAACCAAACCCTAATTTTTTGATTTGGGGATTTTATGATAATATATATAATTATATATGTTGAAACTTAACAATAAAAAACGTCTTAGCTCATTTCGTACTGTATTTGTTGGGTAGTCTCAAAGGTAAGGGTTTCAAGTCTTGGATGTTGCAATATTATTTTTTAACGACGCCGTTTTAAGTTTTAACAGAAGCTATTAACGGATACTTAACTCTGTAATTTTTAGATTTAATGGCTTGTCTTTTATGGCCGAGTCAACATAAGTAATATAATATTGGAACAAGTCAACTTTGTTTTTTTGGTCACAAACTAAATTTTTTATTCATGAAGAGATCAACCTACAAAGGTTGTTTAACAAGTACATCTGCATCGCAGTTATTCAAACGAGGAATAAGCACAAAAAAATAGAAGCAAATAGAACAAGTCAACTTAAAATTAGATTTATAAATGACATTTTTGAAGTTGAGGATTAAAACATACATTTTTTGAAAGTTAATGCTTATTCATTTAACGTCCAATAAACTCTTGCTTTTTATTTACACATCGTTTTAGTGAAATGGATCCCAACAATAACCCTTTAAACAACCAAAATTTTTCTACTTACCCTTTCAATTGCCCAAATCTCAACAATTATCAATTTCAAAATTTAATAATGAATATATCTATTTCTCGTCTTTATTAATTGTATTTTCTTTTAGAACTTACTATATAAATAAATAAAAAAAGAAAATTATGGAATTCTTAATTATTTTAATTTAATTGCAAACGATAATTGTTATAAATAATATGTCATCACAAAACCTAAAACATAAAAAAAAATAAAAATACGAAATAAAATTGGTGGGTTAGGGTATTGTAATTTTATTAAACAAAAACAACGTAGAGGGTAAAAATTGAGTGCATGTTAAATTATGATGTGAAAACCACCCCAAACAAGTTAATTTTTATAAAAGTACCTGAAACATTTTTCATGCAAAATACTACACCTACATTGAACTGAACAATAAACATGTAATCACTTTAATCGGTTTGACTTAATCCGAGTTTAACCAATTTGATTTTTACCTGATTTTAACCCGAGTACTCTTCTTCTTCACTCGATTAGACCTGAATGTTTTTGCCTCAATCCAAGCTTATATGGCGATGGAGAGATTGAGGATTTATAGAACAAGAAGATTCAAAATCAAACTCTTGGGTTGATTTCAGAGATCTGAAATTTGTTTGAATTCGTCGGAAACAATGGGTCCCTTGGAGATGAATGACCTAAAAAGTAAGTTCTGATAAACTCATCGTTTTGGGATGTGATCAGGAACTAGTATCCATCGATTACATGCGCTGTAACTAAATGACATTATTCGCTTCTTCGTCTGCTTGACTATGGATTTATCGTGTGTTGGTACCTATGGAGGCTAGTGAATATTAATTAGATTTTTGTTGAATTTTTGTTTTTGTTTTTTTTTTTTGATTCTTCAGGATGTTACACTAGTTACCTCATCGCTCGTGTCGTTCTAATTCATGTCTTCTCTCTTGAAATTTTTTTCTGTATCCTCTTCAATTGCAGCGAAATTTGAATCCATTAATATTCTTAATGTACATAAGTTATAGCTCCTCTAACATCTATCTACTTAGTGAGGACTCTAACATCGATCATCGAATTTCATTCTCCTTCCTCGATTATGTGTTTCTTTTTCACTGGAACTTCAGGCTTCTTCATCATCTTCATCGATCGAGGAAGTCGTTGTCTTTCCCGTGATAGGTTATTGTTGCTCGGTCCTTCTCCATCGTCTCCTCCAAAAACTGAGAAGCTCGCCATCGCTTAATAATTTTGGATTGAGGTGAATTTTTTTTTGTCTAATCGGGTGAAGAAGAAAAATTCTAAGGTTAAAATCGGGTGAAAAATCGAAGTAAAATTGGTTCAAATCGGATTAAGTCAAACCAGTTAAAGTGATTAGCGATTTATTGGTCGGTTCAATTGTATGCGTAGTATTTTGAATGAAAACTTTGTAGATGGTAAAAGTTAAGTGGGTGTTAAGTTATGATGTGAAAGAAAGAGAAGATGATGTAGAAGAGAGAGAATATGATGTGGAGTGTTTTAAAAGTAAAAAGAGGGTGCTGTAAGACTATATACATTGGTTTCAACATTATAAGTGTTGCCGGTTTTTTCTCCCCTCTATTTATTGCTTTTTCAACATTTTTACCGGTACCTTTTGGCTCTTTGAAAACCACCCCAAACAAGTTAATTCTTCATAAAACTACATGAACTTTTTTTTATGCAAAATATTACGCCTACAATTGAACCGACCAGTAAACTAGTAATTACTTTAACTGGTTTGATTTAATCCAAGTTTAACAATTTTTAATTCGATTTTAACTCAAGTATTCTTGTTCTTCACCCGATTAGACCCGAATGTTTTGCCTCAATCCAATCTTATCCGTCAATGGTGTCTTCATCATCTTCATCGATCGAAGGAAGTCGTTGTCTTTTCCGTGACAGATGATTGTTGCTCGGTCCTTCTCTGTCGTCTCCTCCATGAACTAAGAATTTTGCCATCGGCCGAATAAGTTTGGATTGAGGTGAAAAAATTCAGGTCTAATCAGGTGACAAAGAAGAATACTTGGGTTAAAATTAGGTCAAAATGGAATTAAAATTAGTTAATGTCGGATTAAGTCAAACCGGTTAGTGATTACCAGTTTATTGGTCGGTTCAGATGTAAGCGTAGTATTTTGCATGAAAAAAAAAGTTAAAGTAGTTTATGAAGAATTAACTTGTTTGGGGTTGTTTTTAAAAAGTCAAAAAGTACATGTAACAATGATGAGAAAGCAACAAGTATAGGGGGAAAAAAACCAGCGACCACTTGCAATTTCTTTAAAAAATTACTACATAAAATAGAAAACAAAAATAAAAATTAAGGAGATCTTAATAATTTTAATTTAATTTCGAAAGATAATTCTATAAATAATATGTCATCACAGAAAATATACATAAAAAAATAAAAATATAAAATAAAATTAGTGGGGTATGGTGTTGTAGTTTTATTAAACAAAAATATTGTAGCAGTTATAAATTGAGTGAGTGTTAAACTATGATGTGAAAGAAAGAGAAGATGATGTGGAAGAGAGAAAATATAATGTGGAGTGTTATAGAACAAAAAAGAGGGTGTTGTAAACTATGTATTTTGGTTTCAATATTACAACACCTTCTTTTTATCTTTTTACACTACACATAATCTTTTCTCTTTTCCATATCATAATTCAACATCCACTCAATTTTAACATTTTACAATGGTTTTGTGTAATAAAATTACAATACCATATGCCACTAATTTTATTTCATATTTTTTTTATAACAATAGTTAAAAATTGGGATTTTTTGTGTCCAAACCGAATTAAACAAGTCTCTATTGATAGAGAATGAAAAATGATGAATTTCAATATAAAAGTTATATATATAACTATTATATTATGAGATCACTTGTGTTAAATCATTGAGAAGTAAAAAAATGTCGAGAATATGAGCATTCAATCAATTAGCTCCACGTGTCTCAATTCATATATTTGTTTCAAGAAAAACAATTATGAGGGACCGAAAATCTGTTTTGCCTCAACCAAAATATGTCATGTCACGCAAGAGATGCCCACCAGATTAGAACCTCCTTTTTGAAATTATGTGCGATGCGAGCGACTTTGCACTTGGATCAGTTCTGGGTCAGCGGAAAGACAAGATACTCCATGTTTTCTACTATGCAAGTTGAACGTTGGATGATGCTTAGAGGAACTACATCACTACACAGAAGGAGTAACTCGTAGTCGTTTTCTCTTTTGAGAAATTTCGTTCTTATTTGATTGGGAGCAAGGTGACCGTTCACAGTGATCATGCTGCTCTCAAATATCTGCTGCAGAACAAGGATCTCAAGCCTCGCCTATGTCGTTGGGTTCTTTTGGTCCAAGGCTTCGACATTGAAGTTAAAAACAAAAAGGGTCTTGAGAATGGAGTTGCAAACCATCTCTCGAGGATGCGGATCGAGAAGCCGTGCCTATTGATGACTCTCTACCTGAGGAGAAGATTTACTTCATCGAGACTAGGATTCACGACATTCTTGCCGAGAATCTGTAATTTTCCCGAGTACAGAGCCTCAGTATCGATCAATACCCACCCAGTATCGGTCGATACCTACCACCTGCATAAGCGGTTTCGACTATGGGTGACTCTTATGCTGAGGAGTTTCTAGCTGCTGTAACTACTCCTGCTCGACCATGGTACACTGACATAGCCAACTACCTTGCTGCAGAGAACGAGCCAGAGCACCTTAAGAAATATGAAAGGAAGAAATTTATGCGCGACGTAAGGAGATTCTTCTGGGATGAACCTTACTTGTACATGCACTGTTCTGATGGGATATACAGGAGATGTATCGCAGAGTCTGAGGTACCAGAGGTGTTGTATCATTGTCATGGGTCTAAGTATACTGGCCACTTCGCTACTTTCAAGACGGTTTCCAAGGTTCTTCAAGCAGGCTTTTGGTGGCCTACGATGTTCAAGGACGCTCATACCTTTATCTCGAAATGCGATGTCTGCCAGAGGAGAAGGAAGATCAGTAAGCGACATGAGATGCCACAAAAATTCATCCTTGAGGTCGAAGTTTTTGACTATTGGGGCATCAAGTTTATGGGCCCTTTTCCTTCGTCACGGCAAAATAATTACATCTTGGTTGTTGTGGACTACGTCTCCAAGTGGGTGGAAGCAATTGCTAGTCCGACCAATGATTCTTTGGTGGTCCTGAAGCTGTTCAAGACCATTATTTTCCCTCGATTTGGAGTACCTCGGATCGTTATAAGTGATGGTGGCACTCACTTTATCAACAAGGTTTTCGAAAAGTTGCTGATGAAATATGGTGTGCATTATCGCGTGGCTAACCCTTATCATCCTCAGACGAGCGGGCAAGTTGAGGTTTCCAACAAACAAATCAAGGAAATTGTGGAGAAAACAGTTGGCACCACACGGAAGGATTGGGGCACGAAGTTGGACGATGCACTTTAAGCTTACAGGACCGCTTTCAGGACACCACTTGGTACCACACCATTTCACTTGCTATACGAGAAAGCGTGTCACCTTCCGGTTGAGATCGAGCAAAAGGCAGCATGGGCTACCAAGCTGATGAATTTTGACATCAAGTCTGCTGCACAAAGGCGATTGGTTTAACTAAACGAGCTGGAAGAGATTAGGCACCTCGCCTATGAAAACTCTAAGCTGTACAAGGAAAGGACTAAGGCATATCACGACAAGAAGATCCTCTCTCGCCACTTCGAACCCAATGACCAATCCTTCCGTGTGGTGCCAACTGTTTTTTCCAGAATTTCCTTGATTTGTCTGTTTTCTCTAGAATTTCCTTGATTTCTCCAGAAAGGACTAAGGCATATCACAACAAGAAGATCCTCTCTCGCCACTTTGAACCTAATGACCAGGTACTTCTTTATAACTCTCGTTTGCAATTATTCCCTGGAAAATTGCGTTCTCGTTGGTCAGGTCCCTTCACAATCAAAGAAGTATGCCCACACGGTGCAATCGTGCTGATAAATGCTGAAGGCAAGGAATTCACTGTCAATGGACAGCGGGTGAAACATTATTGGGTGAAAGCCGCAATTCTAGATGGTCACATAATGCCTCTGGCTGAACCACCCAATGCCTGAACAATTACCATGTCAAGCTAATGACATTAAACAAGCGCTTGGTGGGAGGCAACCTACTGGTGAGTCTGTATATAAGTATTCACTTTCAAATTTATTTTCGATTTTGTGTCTTGTGTCTTCACGTGAACCAGGTTCAGCTGAGCAGTGTCGATCGACACCAGTTTGTATCGATCGATACCACATCCACGAAGAAGGAACAATAGCTTGCTACAAGTATCGATCGATACTAGGCAGTATCGGTTAATCTAACCATCACACACGGGTAACTTCTTTGCGCTTCATCAACTACTCAGTTCTTCTGATTTCTTTTGCCATCTCTAGACTAGATAATATTGGGGACATTGTTGTTTATGTCTGGGGGAGGTAGTTACTGACATGGCTTTATTGAGTCAAATTCTGTAGGAGATTATGATCTTGCTTCTGTATCCAGTGTTTTGACTTTGCTTATGAGTATCCATTGTTACAGAACCAATACTTCGGATCGGACTAATGAAAAATCCAAAGACTGACTAGTTAACTAAGGGACACTCATGTTTCCAGCGGAGTCCATCGAAACCTAAGCCAAATTTTTTTCACTTCATCGATGTGGTTAGTGTTCATAGAGCTTGATTCCTCATTCATATCTGACAAAGGAACCCATCTGTTTTAAGGTAATGGTATACCTCTTCCTCACTCTAAGTCAAAGAATTACGCACGAAACGATGAAAGGATTTTCTGTTAAGTGGAGGGTTAGGAAAATTTCCAGTGATCCCATTATTCTGTTTAGAAGGAATGATCACACAGAGGTTGGAAGCGAGGTTAGGAAAATTTCCCGTGATACCACTATTCTTCTACGCCTTTGATACATAGAGAGGGGAAGAACCGGGGATTCGGTGACAAACACCATCAATACTCGTGTATCGGACCTCGATGTGTATGTGCGCATAAAAAAGATAGAGCATGAAATGAAATAAGTCTGGGGGAGAGGAACTATATACCAGAAAAGAAGAGAGTGAATTTTGGGTGGTTCTTTGTCATGATATTGTATGGGAAAGAGTCTAGAAGGTTCTTGAACATTGATCACAGCGATGAAACTGGCATTGACAGTTTTTATGGATAATATTGTGAAATAATGTGTGAAGTCTAGGGGGCTGTGAATGTCTACGGAGAAGTACATGGTGGTTAGAATTGGAAATAGTGAAGTAATGAGAAGACATTAAAAAGAAGGTAATTACAGTGATTCAAGAAAAGGTGAGTCTCCGAGTTTTCAAACCTCGTCCTTTGGTTTGGTTTTCTGTTTGCTTGAGGGCAAGCAAAGGCTAAGTCTGGGGACGTTGATATATCATAGTTTTTACCCTCTTTTAACCATAATATAAGTCTTTTTTATTGAGTCTTTCTAGTATTTTTGGAGTCTTTTAGAGTCTTTTCAGGATTTAGGTACGTTTGGAGCTGAATTGGACTTATTAAAGCTTTCAGGAGCATTTTGGAGTTGAACATGGATCAAGCAGTTCGGGAGCCGATATGAAGCATGTGTATCGACCGACACAACCTAGTATTGATCGATACTAATACTTGGAAGGAATGTGACTTGCTGCTTCTCTATCGATCGATACCACTTATGGTATCGATCGATACCGACGTCCAAGGAAGAGAACGCGACTCTCTAGAAGTTTGAAGAATCTGCTGTTTGGCCCAGAACACTTTTCTATTTACAATTAAGCCCAAAACGTGGTGAAAGATATAATAAGGTTTTTCAGTCACTTTTTGGGAGAGAACTGATACCCGATATAGAGATTTTGGTAGCCGAGTTTTGGGAGAAGATTTGGAACCCTCTTTGTACTCTTTACTCTATTTCTTTAATGCAATCTATTTTATTCATGATGTTTGCTCCATTCACCATGTCTGAGTAGATTCCTTGTTAGGTTTAGGGTTATTCAAAGGTGTTTGATGAATTGTTAGATTGAATTGAAATGTTAGAAAAAATCCATAGAGTTCTTCATCTAGACTTGTGATTATTTCTTATTCTAGCTTCGCGACCTAGAATATGATATTAGGTTGATTAATTGGCACGAAAGTGTGATTAATTACCTGAACTAGTGTTAGGTGAGCAAAAGATATATTCGAAAAGAAATTTGGTTTAGAATTTTGTGAACAATTGAACATGATCATTAATGCTTGTTTGAATTCATAGGATTTGCAAAGAAATTTGGAATTCTAGGTTTAGACATAGTTAATCTTCCCAGCAAAAGTTGGTTGGTTTTATATTCGTGTTTCAAGTTCAAGAACGGTGCTAAACATATTCCTAACAATCTGTTTGATCTGCAATTCTGATTTACAAGCGAATTTCTCTAGGCTTAACGTTTTCCTCCATTGATCTTACAAACTACTTTTAATTGTTTGCTGTTTTTAATTACATTGATTTTGCTTAGCTTAGTTCAAATTCTGAAATCTATTGAGTGATATCTTGAGTCTTTGTGGTTCGACCTCTAATATACTGCAGCTACTGCTTTAGTACTTTTAGGGTATTATATTTGAGCATCTCAGGCTTCTTATTGAATACCTTGGACAGTTTCTTGAAGCTCTTCATGGTCCTTGCTGTCCTTGCCTTGGCTTTCTTGATCATTCTCAGGGATGACGCTTGACTTGTACGGGTCATGTAGCTCCAATGTCTTCTCTTGAATTCTCTGGGCTTCTTGAGTGATCTTTGGTTCTAGGAAGTTCACAAGGTCTTGTATAGCTAGGTTGAACCTCATCTTGAGTTGTTTAGACTTTGAACACGTCATAGGGCCTTCTTGAACTTCTGGTACAGGATGTGCGTCTGGCTGGCGAGTGAGTTCGATGTCCGCATCATTCCCTCCCTCTTCAGAAGGTTTTGCCCTCAAAACTGAATCTCCTGGATCATAAGCAGACAAGTCAGCCATATTAAATGTATGGGAGATCTTTATGTCGCTTGGTAGCTCAAGTCGATAGGCATTATCATTGATCTTTTCAAGGATCTTGAATTGGCCGTCGCCTCTTGGTGATAACTTGGAAGCTCTCTGCTCTGGAAAACGTTCTCCTTCCTTCCTCGGTCTCATATGCAACCAGACGCAATCTCGTGGTTCAAATAACATCTCCTTCCTTCCTCGGTCAACTTTGTGTTTGTTCTCCTCGACCTTCCTTTCAAGGTTCGCTTTAACTTTAAGGTGCAGCTTCCTGATGGATTCTCCACGACTTAGACCATCTTAGTTAACCTGTTCAATCTAAGGCAAAGGAACAAGATGTAACGGAGACAAGGGATTAATTCTATAAACTACCTCAAAGGCAGATAGCTTGGTCGACCAGTGAACAGCTCGGTTATATGCAAATTCAGTGAAAGGGATGCAATCAAGCCAAGTTTTCATGTTCTTTCCGAGGGTGGATCTAAGTAAAGTAGAGTGTGTACGGTTTACTACTTTGGTTTTACCATCAGTTTGAGGATGACAAGTTGTAGAAAATAGAAGTTTGGTACCTAACTTTCTCCAAATGGTCCTCCAAAAGGGACTCAAGAACTTGGTATCACGGTCTGAGACTATGGTCCTCGGGATTCTATGGAGACGCACCACTTCCTTGAAGAACAATTCAGCAATTTGAGTTGCATCGTTGGTCTTGTCACACAGGATGAAATGTGCCATCAGAAAACTGGTCCACAACCACAAAGATTGAATTCTTGTGTCGTATCCTTGGCAAACCTAAGACAAAGTCCATAGAAACATCTACCCAAGGGGCCTTAGGTATAGGTAAAGGTAAGCAGAGACCATGAGGATGTAACCTGGATTTGGCTTTATGATACACAATGCAACGACTACAAAACCGTGCAACGTCCTTCTTGAGGTGAGGCCAAAAGAAGTGCTCCTTCATCATAGCTAAGGTCTTATCCATGCCGAAATGCCCCATTAAACCTCCACCATGTGCTTCACTAAGTATTAATTCTCTCATGGAACCTTGTGGAATACACAAGTGCTTGTCTTTGAACAAAAATCCATCTTGCAAGTAGAACGCCTTGTAAACTCCTTGACCACGGCCTTGGTAACATTCAGCTAGTTCCGGATCATCCTTATACAGTTCCTTAATGTTTTCAAAACCCATCACCTTAGCCTCCATCGTGGTAATGAGAGCATACCTTCTTGACAAGGCATCGGCTACCATATTCTTGTTACCTTTCTTGTACTTAATCACGTCTGGAAATGTCTCGATGAACTCCAACCATTTGGCATGTCTTCTCTCAAGTGAAGTCTAGCCCTTAAGATGCTTGAGCGTTTCATGATCGTTGTGAATGATGAACTCCTTGGACAGCTAGTAATGTTGCCAAGTCTTTTAAGCTCTAACCAAAGCATAAAGCTCCTTGTCATAAGTTGGATAATTCAAGGCAGCTCCACTCAACTTCTCACTAAAGAATGCCATGGGTCTCTTCCTTTGATGTAGGACAGCTCCAATCTCCAAACCAGAAGAATCACACTCCATTTCGAATATGACTTCGAAATCGGGTAAAGCTAAGACGGGTGCTTGCGTGAGTCGCTCCTTTAAGGTGTTGAAAAACATATCTTGAGCTTTTCCCCATGAGGATGGTACATTCTTTTCGATTACGGCAGTCATGGGTGCAGCCACCATGATAAAATCTCTGACAAACCTCCGGTAGAAGCTTGCTAATCCATGAAAGCTTCGGACAAGTCCTATTGTTGTCGGAGTTGGCCATTCACGGATTGCTTTGATCTTTTCTTCATCTACCTGTAGTCCATTTTCACTCACTACAAAGCCTAAGAAAACACACTTGTCAGTACAAAATGTGCACTTCTTTAGGTTGGCATAAAAACCTTCCTTCCGAAGTGTTTTTAAAACTAGCTCAAGATGTGTGACATGATCAGAATAGCACTTACTATAGATGAGTATGTCGTCAAAGTAAACAACAAAAAATTTACCAATGAAAGACCTTAGAACCTGGTTCAACGCATTAAGGTGCTTGGTGCGTTGGTTAGTCCGAAGGGCATGACAAGCCACTTGTAGAGACCCTGCTTGGTCTTGAAGGTTGTCTTCCATTCATCTCCTTCTCTCATTCTGAATTGGTGATATCCACTCCGTAAATCTACCTTTGAGAAGATTAGTCCACCACTTAGCTCGTCCAACATGTCATCTAGCCTTGGAATGGGATGGCGATATTTGATTGTGATGTTGTTGATTGCACGACAGTCAACACACATTCTCAACGAGCCATCTTTCTTTGGGACCAATAGAACAGCCACGGCACACGGGCTGAGGCTCTCTCTGATATACCCTTTATCCATCAAGTCACGAACTTGCTTCTTTAGCTCTTTAGATTCCTCGGGATTCAACTGGTATGCTGGTTTGTTAAGCCTGGTACTAGATCGATTTGATGCTCTATTCCTCGGATAGGAGGGAGTCCTGGTGGTACCTCTTCTGGAAACAGATCCTTGTATTGGCTTAGAACAGATTGGATCTCCGCGGGAAGCTCCACTTCACCTAGGCCTGAACTTAGACACTCTTTAAAAATCATTAGAAGCACGGTGCCATTGGCACTCATGGTCTTACAAACATCACTATATTGTAAGTATAAGCTAGAGTTCCTTACATCTTCCTCCTTACTCATATGCTTTTGCATTTCATGTATCTCGGATGGACTAAGAGGGGCAAGGGTAAACTTACGGTCCTTGTGGGTGAAAGAGTAGTGGTTTGTGCGTCCATTGTGATTGGTGGCCTTATCAAACTGCCACGGTCTTCCAAGTAGATGATGTCCGGCTATCATAGGAACTATGTCACAAACTACTTCATCTTGATATCTCCCCACGCTAAACGTAATGGTTACTTGCTCAGCAGTTCTTAACTCGGTGTCATCATTAAGCCACCTCAACTTGTATGGCCTTGGGTGTTTGGTCTTTTGAAAACCTAGCCTGTCTACCATAAACTTGCTAGCAACATTAGTGCAAGAACCTCCATCTATAATCAGATTACATACCTTATTTTTTATTGTACTCCGAGAGTGGAAAATGTTTTCTCGTTGAGCTTTTTCTTCGGTATTGACACAGACACTAAAGCATACGCTGGATCACAAGTAGGTCTCCCATGTCTGGATACTCTACATCCTCATCAAGTCCATCGGGTTCATCCTCTTGCTCGTTTTGGGACTCATACTCTCCATTAGAAGTGAGAATTATCACTCTTTGATTCATACATTCTCGTGCATAATGGTCCCTGCCTTGACACTTGAAACACGTAATGTTACGAGAACGAGATTAATTAGAGTTAGGGAACTTACCTGGTTCGTTCTTAGAAACCCTAGGTGCTTCAAGGGGTTTGTTTTTGATACGAGAATCAGATTCCACAGCTTTGCCCTTGTCTATACCTCGGTTGTTGCTTGATCCCCAAGATGTGTTGTTTCTGGTCCGGTTGTTCATGGCATTCTTGCGCTTGATTTGTTGCTCTACTTGCACCATCGTGTGAAGTAGCTCATGGAGTCCACTGTAGTTAGTCCTCTCCACTTTCCTTTGTATCCGTTCTTGCAACCCATCTATGAACAGAGCCATGAGTGCTTCCTCGGATTCTTTTAACTTCAGCAAGTTCATAAGCTTTTCAAAAGTACTCGTACATGGTCCTTGTTCCCTGAGACAACTTCCTAAAACGTTTTCATATGTCTCGGTGATAGTGATCAGAGACGTACCTCAACCTTGGAAGGTATTTCATGTCTCCCCAATTTGTGATTGGACCAAAGAGTTGCCTCCTCCGTTCAGCCACAGTTCTGTCCCGCCATGCTAGAGCATTCTCGGTTAGTTGGGCTGTGGCTAAGGACACTTTATGAGCATCTGCATATCCATAACACTCAAAGATATAATCCATTCTTCTCTCCTAGTCCATGTAGACTTCAGGATCTGATTTTCCTGCAAAAATTGGAGGTATTAGTTTGATATCTCTACTTGTTTCTCGCAGCTCTACCTCTCTTGCTCGGTTCCTCCTCAATGGATCTTCTCTCCTTTGGTGTTGGCGTCGTAATGGATCAGGTGGAGGGTCATCGTCGTCCGTTTCAAGAAACACATCATCCTCCTTTCAAAGGTTCCTACGAGCTTGCATCACTCTTGCTCCTTGTTAGGGCTGAGGAAGTTGTGGACGTGGTTGCTGATGTAGTTGTTGAGGTACTTGTTGCGGCAATTATGGAGGCTGCTCTAACCGTCCCAAACGGTCTCCAAAACCTCGAATCTCGTCTCTCATAGCTGCCAGCATCTGCATCATTGCATCCTGAGGTACAATCTCTTCTCCCATTGCTTATGTGAGTGGTCCTACACTTGAGAAAAACAACAAGAAATAAAGGTACCAACGAAATAGAAATTTAACAAAACTGAAACAAAATTTTTATTTTTTTTTACTAGGTATTGCAAGATAAAGACTCAACTCAAGACACAAGACATGACCACACTCTTTATGGATTTTCGATTTGAAGAACTCAAAAAAAAAAACAGAAGACTAACACCTTAACAAACGATAGCAAACTAAGGCAAAAGACAAACAACTTAACGAACGATAGCAACTACAATTCTTTTGGGTTTTAAGGTTTATTAAAATCAAAAACTAACAACTTAAGAAACAAGGCTGCAACTATCTAGAGTTCTAAATATATATATATATATATATATATATATATATATATATATTAAGGGAAAAAAAACTAGAAACTAAAGCAAATCGAAACTAAACTAGATCAAAGAGAGAAACGATAGAACCTGGAAAGGGAGAACGTGAACTGAGCTCTGATACCAGATGATACACACCTCAGGGGTGAGTGTGTATTTGGGATAAGAGGATGGCTTCTTAGGAGGATGATCACCGGCTCCTAGAGAAGAAGAGGTGGTCGATGGTGGAAATCTAACACGATGGCGGTCGCTTCTCTCGTGTGGAATCGATGTGAGAGATGTGTTGGTGGGTCTAAGTTCACCACATAGTTAGGGTTAATCTCTGATACAGCACGAGCTCCTAGCCTTGGTGAATCGCTCACACAAAACGAAGAACAAAGCTTATTCTCTCAAGAACACTCGAAGAGGAGAAGTAGGAAAAGTGCAACTCTTTATTGATAATCAAGGGTAAAAAGGTTTACAACTGCTGCAGGGGGACTTTATAAGGGTCCGTCAGCTAGCGCTAGGGCCGAAATAAAGAAGCAAAATGCAACAACAAAGCAAAACGCAACAAAAAAGGAATAAAAAACTCATTGTTTTCTTAAAGTAAATAAACCAAATATGGAAACTAAAGTTTGTAGAATTAAACTCGAACCCTCTGGTCATTTTGGGTGAAGGACTAGCCGTTGGGGAGGCTCTTTGAACCTGCAAGGATCGAATAAATTGAATAAAACATATCCGGATACGGTTTAAGGCGGATGGACGTTCCCTGATGCACTTCTTGATACACTTCTTGAGCTATCTTCTGACTTACGGTTTGGGAGATGTAGGAGTCGACTGGGGCTTCTTCTTGAATAACTTGGACATTTTCGTGAAGCTCTTCATGGTCCTTGATGTCCTTTCCTTGGCTTTCTTGATCAATCTCAAGCATGAGGCTTGACTTGTACGGGTCTTGTAGCTCCAATGTCTTCTCTTGAATTCTCAGAGCTTCTTGAGTGATCTTTGGTTCTAGGAAGTTCACAAGGTCTTGTACAGTTAGGTTGAACCTCATCGTGAATTGTTTAGACTTTGAACGCGTCATAGGGCCTTCTTGAACTTCTGGTACAGGATGTGCGTCAGGCTGGCGAGTGAGTTCGATGTCCGCATCACACAAGCTGAATGTTGATCCAACTTTTAGAACGATTCGCAAGAAGCGATGGAAGCTCGGCCTAGACCGAGCTAAAGCTATACAAGACAAAGTCGATAGGCTCCTGAAAACAAAAATGATGAAGGAAATCTAGTGCTATGCCGTAATGCCATTCGGATTAGAAAAACCGCCGAAGCAACATATCAGCGTCTGGTGAATAGGATGTTCAAAACAGCGCGGTAAGACAATGGAGGTTTATATTGACGACATGCTCGTGGGTTCGACCTCTTAGACAAGTACAATATGAAGCTAAAACCAACCAAATGCACGTTTGCGATAATGATATATCATGGTTTTTACCCATTAAAGACCAAGATATAAGTCCTTTTTATCGAGTCTTTCTATTGTTTTGGAGTCTTTTAGAGTCTTTTCAGGTTTTAGCATGTTTGGAGCTTAATTGGAGTTTTTAGAGAATTCTGGAGCTTTGTGGCATTCGTTGAAGACGTTCCCACCGATGGATTGAGCTCAAATTTGATCACGAGATAGATCAATGGATTAGCTTTCATTTGGAAGTGGTTTGAAGCCATTCCAACGGTGCGATCAAAAGTTATGTTAGTTTTCGTGAAGACAGTCCAGTCTGGCAAACACCAGAAATGTCCTGGTATCGACCGATACCAGCTGGTATCGATCGATGCCGACTGCAGGAAAGGAAAACGCGACTTTCTACAACTTAGAAGAATCTGCTTTTTGGCCCAGAAGACTTTATTATTTACAAGAAAGCCCAGAACGTGTTTTAGACTTATAAATAGGGTTTTCAGCCACCTGTTTAGGCTACGCTTTATTCTATCTATTAATTTACTTTGGTTCTTTAGGGAGAGAAGTCTGAAACTCTTCCCAGAGAGAAGATTTCAAACCCTATTGTTATTTCTTATTTGATGATCTATTCAATCATGTTGTTTGCTTCTAGAAATCTATTGTGTGATTCTCTGAGTCTTTGTGGTTCGACCCCTAGAATATTACAGCGACTGCTTAGATACTTTAGGGTATTAATTTTGAGCATATCAGATAACGTTAGGAGAAATCCTCTGCTACATTGTCACTGAACACGACCTCGAAGCTAATATGAAGCAAATTGCGGCGGTACTGGAGCTCCCATCACCCAAAAGCAAAAAACAGACATACAACGTTTGATCGGACTAATCGCGATCCTCAACTTATTCATCACCCGACACTCAACTGGGACAAAAAATGTGAAAACGCCTTTAGCAAACTAAAAAACTATCTGACATCGCAGACATTCTCTACATGTACATCACGGTGTCTAGTTTGGCCGTAAGTAGATTTTTGGTCCGAGAAGATCGGGGTGAACATAACTAATCTTCTACATTAGTAAAGCGTTCAACGTCGCTGAAACTAGATACCCAACCTTAGAAAATCTGGCACTAGTCGTCATCCCCGCTGCTAGAAAACTATGTTCATACTTTAAGTTGCAATCAATAGCCGTTCAAATAGACCAACCACTGCGAACTATACTTCACAACCCGACCCAATCCGAGAATAAAAAGGCCCAGGTCCTCACCAATTTCATCTCCAAACTGCCTTCAAAAATGTTGAATGATTTTCAACCAAAAGAAGCATGAAAGCTATACGTCAACGGTTCGTCTTCACAATGCGGATCTAGCGTCAAAATTTGTCTGGAATTGCCAACAGTCGAATTCCTGGAGCAATATTTCCGTCTCACCTTTAGTGAATCAAACAATGAGGCCGAGTATGAAGCAATGATAACAAGCATGCGTTTAGCAAAGGACATCGGTGTAATATAGTCATGGATAACAGACCATCATTCATCTCCGACGAGTTCCGAGCATTCTATTGAAAATGGCATTTTTGGCTGAGCTACTTCACGCCGAGTTACCCACAAAGCAATAGACAGGTAGAGGCGACTAAAAAAACAATCATAGACGGTTTAAAGAAAAGAATCAACAAATCAAAGGGATGTTGAACCGACGATAAGTATAGAGTGCTCTGGTCGTACCGCATACCTTGTCAAAGTACGGAAAGAACCCCCTTTAGCATGGCATATGACGTTGAAGCATTAACCCCCGCTGAACTACTAGTCTTGACCATAAGGTGAACATAACTCCTCCGCCACGAGGAGCTGAACAACATTATCCTCCATGATCTAGTTGAAAACTTCGAAAAAATCCAAGGTGAAGCACTCCTTCGCATGAAACTGCCAAAAATTAGCAGCATGGTATTACCACAAGAAGGTGCGAAACAAGAATTTTGAAGTTGGCGACCTCGTTCTAAGAAATGTATTTGGTAACTCAAGAGACATAGACAAATGAAGTGGGAAGCTTGAACCCAATTGGGAAGGATCCTTACAGATTGACAGAATTATCAAGCTAGGAGTGTACCGACTCATCGACAAGTTTAACAAGTTCAACAAAGAAGAGCCAAGGGCTTGGAACTCGATCAATCTCAACATATTCTACCATTAGAATACTTAGGGAACACAACGATGTTCCGCAAAAAAAAAAATTATTATGAGCTTTTCACTTCAATTTAACGTGAACTACAAACGACTTGATCCTCTTTGGGATATGTAGGCAACTCTCCGAATTGCAGTTGTACCACTTAATGAACAATAAAGTTTTATTATTTCATATAGTTCCTTTTACCGAACTACGTACACAAAGCTCATACTTAACGGATTTCAAAAGGAACCCTCGACAAGTCAAACCTTGAAAAACAAAATTTTTTACATCAACTTCCTGGCTAGTTGCTTGATTCAAGGCGATCCATATGGATGCAATTGCAAAATAATCCACATCCCTTATTTAAGGATGAGAAGCCGGTCCACTTGCCGAATTCATATCTAAGCTCGGACGAACCCACCTAAGTCGAGCTCTGTACTCGCACGTTCGCTCTCAACTTAGCCAGCGACCTTAAGATAAGTCGGGCCAGCCCTCACACCTAATTTTGCACAATGAAATCTCTTTTGATACGATACAGAGGATATACTCTTTAAACGTATAGAACGCCGGAAAGCCGTACAATAACCCTTGAAAGGGTAAGTAGAAGAATTTTAGTTGTTAAAGGGTTATTGTTAGAATTCATTTCACTAAAACGATGTGTAAGTAAAAAAGCAAGAGTTTATTGGATACTGACTAAAAAAGCAAGGGTTATTAATTTTTGTTTTATCGAAAGACGCTATCACGTACGGAACGCCATAACTTTTAGACCGTGACGACTTATTCGGCCGGCAATACCTTTTTGGAAAGCCCCAATAAAAGCCTCCGGGCTTGGCAATGGAATTTTCCCATTAGCCCGTTTTTGCCCCCAAAAATTTATGTTTGAAATTTTTTCGGAGCCTTTTTGTGATCTGGATGAAAACCATGTCCGAACACATCTTTTCTATCCCGTATTTTTGTCCAGATCACAAAAAGGCTCTGAAAACACTTCAAATATCAATTTTGGATGCGAAAACGGGCCACTGGGAAGTCTCTTTGCCATGTCGTGAGGCTTTCATGGAGATTTTCGAAAACGTATTGTCGGCTGAACATGTCATAATGGTCTAAACGTTACGGCGTTGCATACATGCTAGGGTCTTTCGATAAACAAAAATAATAACCCTTGCTTTTTTAATTAGCATCTAATAAACTCTTACTTTTTTATTTGCACATAGTTTTAGTGAAATAGATCCCAACAATAACCTTTTAACAACCAAAATTTTTCTACTTACCCTTTCAAATACCAGTGCAGTAGTGCTGGTATGATCGCATCCGTTAGATCATTCCATGCAATCGCATATATCATTTTTCGCAGACTTAGGAAAAGTTCATTCGCTGTGGGTCCCACTCAATACATGGACCGGTCTTGGTAGCTTGAAAGTGCTTTTTTACTCGGATAATATGTGAAAACCATGTCTGAACACATCTTTTCTATCCCGTATTTTTGTTAAGATCACAAAAAGGCTCCAAAAACACTTCAAACATAAATTTTTGGGGGCAAAAACGTGCCAATGGACTAAAACTTACGGTCTAAAAGTTTTTGGGGCTTTACAAAAAAGTATTGTCGGTCGAATAAGTCCTCACGGTCTAAAACATACGGCGTTCCGTACGTGCTAGCGTCTTTCGATAAAAAAAAAAAAAAAGTAACCCTTGCTTATTTAATTAGCATCCAATAAACTCTTGCTTTTTTATTTACACATCGTTTTAGTGAATTGGTTCCCAACAATAACCCTTTTAACAACCAAAATTCTTCTTCTTATCCTTTCAACTAGCCAAATCGAAAAATTATAAATTTTTAATGATGACTATCTCTATTTCTCTTTTTCATCAATTGCAATTTCTTTAAAAACTTACTGTATAAATAAAAAACGAAAATAAGAGTTATGGAATTCTTAATTATTAATTTAAAAACATAAAAGAAAACCAGCCCATATAAATTAATTTTATTAAACAAAAACATTATAGAGGGTGAAAATTGAGTGGATGTTAAATTATGATGTGAAAACCAGCACAAACAAGTTAATTTTTCATAAAAATACCTGAACTTTTTTTCAAGCAAAATACTATGCCGACAATTGAAGCGACAATTAAAACGGTAATCACTTTAACCGGTTTGACTTAATCCGAGTTTAACTAATTTTAATTTTATTTTTACCCGATTTAACCCGAGTATTCTTCTTCTTCACCCAATTAGACCCGAATTTTTTCGGATCAATCCAAGCTTATCTGGCGATGGCGAGATTAAGGATTTTAAGAACAAAAAGATTCAAAATCAAACTCTTGGGTTGATTTCAGAGATCTGAAATTTGTCTGAATTCGTCGGAAACAATGGCTTCCTTGGAGATGAATGGCCTAAAATGTAAGTTTCGATAAAATCTTTTTTTTGGGATGTGATCAGGAACTAGTATCTATCGATTACATGCGCTGTTATTGAATGAGATTATTGGCTTCTTCGTCTACTTGACTATGGATTGTCGTGTCTTAGTATCTACGGAGGCTAATGAATATTAATTAGATTTTGGTTGGATTTTTGATTCTCCACGACGTTACACTAGTTATCTCATCGCTTGTGTCGTTCTAATTTATGTGTTCTCTCTTGAATTTTTTTTATGTTTCCTCTTTAATTGCAGCGAAACTTGAATCGATTAATATTTTTAATGTACATAAGTTATGGCTCCTCTAACATCTATCTTCTTAGTGAGGACTCTAACATTGATCATCAGATTTCGTTCTCCTTCCTTGAGTTTGTGTTTCTTTTTCACTGGAACTTCCGGCTTTTTCATCATCTTCATCGATCAAAGGAAGTCGTTGTCTTTTCCGTGATAGATGATTGTTGCTCAGTACTTCTCCATCGTCTCCTCCTCGAACTGAGAATCTCGCCATCACCGAATAAGTTTCGATTGAGGTGAAAAAACTTGGGTCTAATCGGGTGAAGAAGAAGAATACTAGGGTTAAAATCGGATGAAAATCAAAGTACTATTTGTTAAAGTCGGATTAAGTCAAACCGGTTAAAGTGACTTTTGGTTTATTGGTCAATTTAATTGTAGGCGTAGTATTTTGCATGAAAACATTGTAGAGGGTAAAAAAATTAAGTGGGTGTTAAATTATTATGTGAAAAAGAGAAGATGATGTGGAAGAGAGAGAATAAGATGCGGGGTGTTATAAAAGTAAAAAAGGGGTGTTGTAAAACTATGTACAGTGGTTCCAATATTATAAGGGTCGTTGGTTTCTTCTTCCCTCTATTTGTTGTTTTTTAAGCATTCTTACCTGTGCGTTTTGGCTCTTTGAAAATCACCCCAAACAAGTTAATTCTTCATAAAACTACATGATTTTTTTTTTAATGCAAAATACTACACCTACAATTGAACCGACCAGTAAACCTGTAATCCCTTTAACCGGTTTGATTTAATCCAAGTTTAACAAATTTTAATTTGATTTTGACTTGATTTAACCATAGTATTCTTCTTCTTCACCCGATAAGACCCGAATTTTTTCACCTCAATCCAAGCTTATCTGGCGATGGCGAGATTGAGGATTTAGAGAACAAGAAGATTCAAAATCAAACTCTTGGGTTGATTTCAGAGATCTGAAATTTGTTTGAATTCGTCGGAAACAATGGCTTCCTTGGAGATGAATTACCTAAAAAGTAAGTTCCGATAAACTCTTCGTTTTGGGATGTGATCAGGAACTAGTATCCATCGATTACATGCACTGTTATTGAATGAGATTATTTGCTTCTTCTTGATCTGCTTGACTATGGATTTGTCGTGTGTTAGTATTTATGCATACTAGTGAATATTTATTAGATTTTGGGTTAATTTTTGTTTCTTTTTGTTTTTGATTCTTCAGGATGTCTAATTGTTGTTTTCTCTTTTGAATTTTTTTCCTGTTTACTCTTTAATTGAAGTGAAACTTGAATCGATTAATATTCTTAATGTACATAAGTTATGGCTCCTCTAACATATATCTTCTTAGTGAGGACTCTAACATCGATCATCATATTTCATTCTGCTTCCTCGATTATGCGTTTCTTTTTCACTGGAACTTCTGGTGTCTTCACCATCTTCATCGATCGAAGGAAATCATTGTCTTTCCATGATAGATGATTGTTTCTCGGTCCTTCTTCATCGCCTCCTCCTTGAACTGAGAATCTCGCCAATGCCGAATACGTTTGGATTGAGGTGAAAAAATTCAGTTCTAATCGGGTGAAGAAGAAGAATACTTGGGTTAAAATCGGGTCAAAATCAAATTAAAATTGGTTAAAATTGGATTTAGTCTAACCGGTTACTGATTACCGGTTTATTGGTCGATTCAGTTGTAGGCGGAGTATTTTCATGTAAAAAAGGTTCAAGTAGTTTTATGAAGAATTAACTTGTTTGGGGTTGTTTTTAAAAAGTCAAAAAGTACATGTAACAATGATGAGAAAGCAACAAGTATAGGGGGAAAAAAACCNAAAAAAAAAAAAAGTAACCCTTGCTTATTTAATTAGCATCCAATAAACTCTTGCTTTTTTATTTACACATCGTTTTAGTGAATTGGTTCCCAACAATAACCCTTTTAACAACCAAAATTCTTCTTCTTATCCTTTCAACTAGCCAAATCGAAAAATTATAAATTTTTAATGATGACTATCTCTATTTCTCTTTTTCATCAATTGCAATTTCTTTAAAAACTTACTGTATAAATAAAAAACGAAAATAAGAGTTATGGAATTCTTAATTATTAATTTAAAAACATAAAAGAAAACCAGCCCATATAAATTAATTTTATTAAACAAAAACATTATAGAGGGTGAAAATTGAGTGGATGTTAAATTATGATGTGAAAACCAGCACAAACAAGTTAATTTTTCATAAAAATACCTGAACTTTTTTTCAAGCAAAATACTATGCCGACAATTGAAGCGACAATTAAAACGGTAATCACTTTAACCGGTTTGACTTAATCCGAGTTTAACTAATTTTAATTTTATTTTTACCCGATTTAACCCGAGTATTCTTCTTCTTCACCCAATTAGACCCGAATTTTTTCGGATCAATCCAAGCTTATCTGGCGATGGCGAGATTAAGGATTTTAAGAACAAAAAGATTCAAAATCAAACTCTTGGGTTGATTTCAGAGATCTGAAATTTGTCTGAATTCGTCGGAAACAATGGCTTCCTTGGAGATGAATGGCCTAAAATGTAAGTTTCGATAAAATCTTTTTTTTGGGATGTGATCAGGAACTAGTATCTATCGATTACATGCGCTGTTATTGAATGAGATTATTGGCTTCTTCGTCTACTTGACTATGGATTGTCGTGTCTTAGTATCTACGGAGGCTAATGAATATTAATTAGATTTTGGTTGGATTTTTGATTCTCCACGACGTTACACTAGTTATCTCATCGCTTGTGTCGTTCTAATTTATGTGTTCTCTCTTGAATTTTTTTTATGTTTCCTCTTTAATTGCAGCGAAACTTGAATCGATTAATATTTTTAATGTACATAAGTTATGGCTCCTCTAACATCTATCTTCTTAGTGAGGACTCTAACATTGATCATCAGATTTCGTTCTCCTTCCTTGAGTTTGTGTTTCTTTTTCACTGGAACTTCCGGCTTTTTCATCATCTTCATCGATCAAAGGAAGTCGTTGTCTTTTCCGTGATAGATGATTGTTGCTCAGTACTTCTCCATCGTCTCCTCCTCGAACTGAGAATCTCGCCATCACCGAATAAGTTTCGATTGAGGTGAAAAAACTTGGGTCTAATCGGGTGAAGAAGAAGAATACTAGGGTTAAAATCGGATGAAAATCAAAGTACTATTTGTTAAAGTCGGATTAAGTCAAACCGGTTAAAGTGACTTTTGGTTTATTGGTCAATTTAATTGTAGGCGTAGTATTTTGCATGAAAACATTGTAGAGGGTAAAAAAATTAAGTGGGTGTTAAATTATTATGTGAAAAAGAGAAGATGATGTGGAAGAGAGAGAATAAGATGCGGGGTGTTATAAAAGTAAAAAAGGGGTGTTGTAAAACTATGTACAGTGGTTCCAATATTATAAGGGTCGTTGGTTTCTTCTTCCCTCTATTTGTTGTTTTTTAAGCATTCTTACCTGTGCGTTTTGGCTCTTTGAAAATCACCCCAAACAAGTTAATTCTTCATAAAACTACATGATTTTTTTTTTAATGCAAAATACTACACCTACAATTGAACCGACCAGTAAACCTGTAATCCCTTTAACCGGTTTGATTTAATCCAAGTTTAACAAATTTTAATTTGATTTTGACTTGATTTAACCATAGTATTCTTCTTCTTCACCCGATAAGACCCGAATTTTTTCACCTCAATCCAAGCTTATCTGGCGATGGCGAGATTGAGGATTTAGAGAACAAGAAGATTCAAAATCAAACTCTTGGGTTGATTTCAGAGATCTGAAATTTGTTTGAATTCGTCGGAAACAATGGCTTCCTTGGAGATGAATTACCTAAAAAGTAAGTTCCGATAAACTCTTCGTTTTGGGATGTGATCAGGAACTAGTATCCATCGATTACATGCACTGTTATTGAATGAGATTATTTGCTTCTTCTTGATCTGCTTGACTATGGATTTGTCGTGTGTTAGTATTTATGCATACTAGTGAATATTTATTAGATTTTGGGTTAATTTTTGTTTCTTTTTGTTTTTGATTCTTCAGGATGTCTAATTGTTGTTTTCTCTTTTGAATTTTTTTCCTGTTTACTCTTTAATTGAAGTGAAACTTGAATCGATTAATATTCTTAATGTACATAAGTTATGGCTCCTCTAACATATATCTTCTTAGTGAGGACTCTAACATCGATCATCATATTTCATTCTGCTTCCTCGATTATGCGTTTCTTTTTCACTGGAACTTCTGGTGTCTTCACCATCTTCATCGATCGAAGGAAATCATTGTCTTTCCATGATAGATGATTGTTTCTCGGTCCTTCTTCATCGCCTCCTCCTTGAACTGAGAATCTCGCCAATGCCGAATACGTTTGGATTGAGGTGAAAAAATTCAGTTCTAATCGGGTGAAGAAGAAGAATACTTGGGTTAAAATCGGGTCAAAATCAAATTAAAATTGGTTAAAATTGGATTTAGTCTAACCGGTTACTGATTACCGGTTTATTGGTCGATTCAGTTGTAGGCGGAGTATTTTCATGTAAAAAAGGTTCAAGTAGTTTTATGAAGAATTAACTTGTTTGGGGTAGTTTTTAAAAAGCCAAAAAGTATAGGTAAGAATGCTAAGAAAGCAACAAGTATAGGAGGGAAAAAACCGACGACCACTTGCAACTTCTTTTAAAATTTAAAATATAAAAACAAAAATTAAAATTAAGGAGATCTTAATAATTTTAATTTAATTTCAAACAAAACTTAAACAAAAAAAAAATATATATATATAAAATAAAATTGGTGGGTAGGGTGATGTAATTTTATTAAACAAAAAAATTATAGAGTGTAAAAATTGAAAGGGTGTTAAACACAGGGGTCGTCACGCGGGGTGTAGCCCCCCCCCCAAAAAAACGTTTCGTTAAGTCTATAACCACACGATTTTCTAGACTCAATGTTTAGCCCCATAAAAAGTATTTTTTTTTTACGTTTAACCCCATGGCAAAGTGTGACCACATTGTGTTGATTTTTTTATTGACTTTGACTGTTTAGCTTAACGGCGTTACTGTGCTGCTGACGTGGCGCCACTATATTGCTGACTAGGTGCCACTGTGCTGCTGACGTGGCAAGTGGTGCAAAATAAAACTAAAACATTTGTTGAGAGTAAGGCTCAAACCCGGATGAGAAATTTGGATGTGAAAACACATTAACTAGTGGGACATGTTGGTATTTTGTATTATAACAGACAAAACTTTAATATATCTTAGTTAGTTTGTCTTCTTTTATAACATAATTATTAAATGAGAAAAGCTAAAATAGAAGTCATAATTTAATCATAAAATTATGAATATTAAATATATGGTTTTTGGCGGAAAAATTACGGAATCACGTTTTTTAGCGAGAAATTACGAAATCATGTATTTTGGCAGGAAAATTACGGAACCATATATATTGGCGGAAAATTACAGAACCACGTTTTTGGTGGAAAAATTGTGAACACTTTTTTTTGTCGAGAAAATTACAGAACCTCTTTTTGGCAAAAAAATAACGGAATTACAAAAAATAAAACCAACGATTATTTCTTGGCTATACCTATGATAAACGTGATTCCGTAATTTTTCTGTTTTCTCATCAAAAATACGGGTTCACAATTTTCTGCTAAAAAACGTGATTCTGTAATTTTCCATCAAAATACATGATTCCGTAATTTTTCCGCCAAAAAATATGATTTCGTAATTTTCTGCCAAAAATCATATATTTATTATTCATAATTTTTATAATTATATTATGAATTCTATTTTAGCTTTTATATTTTAATCATTATGTTACAAAAGAAGACAAACTAACTAAGATATATTAAAATTTTGTTCATTATAATACAAAATACTAACGTGTCTCTGTAGTTAATTTGTTTCCACATCCAAGTTCCCCATCCGGTTTCGAGCCCTATTCTCAACAAATGCTTTAGTTTAATTTTACACCACTTGCCACGTCAGTAGCACATTGGCACCACATTAGCAGCAAAATGCGGTCATACCCTGTTTACGCTTTGCCATGGGGTTACACATCGAAATGATATTTTTTATGAGGCTAAACATTGAATTTCGAAAACCGTGTGGTTACAGATTTAACGCAAAGTTTTTGGGGAGGGGGCTACACCCCGACGACCCTAAACTATAATGTCAAAGAAATAGAAGATGATGTGGAAGAGAAAGAATATGACGTGGAGTGTTATAAAAGAAAATAGAGGGTGTTATAAAACTATGTACATTGGTTTCAATATTGCAACACCTTCTTTTTATCTTTTAACACTACATATAATCTTTTCTCTCTTCCACATCATAATTCAACATCCACTCAATTTTAACCCTTTACAATGGTTTGTATAATAAATTAAAATACCATACACCACTAATTTTTATACTTTAGGACTCTGAAGATGAAGTGTTGCAAGTGGGTAAGCCAGAGCCAGCAAGTGAGGATTCTGATAGGACATTGGTCTCACAATCTGCTCAGGTGCTTACTACTAGTGAGTGTTTGGAACCAATTTTGGAGGAGGGGCAGATGGTAAACGAGACTGCTAATGAGGTGTCGAGGCTCGATGATTTTATTGTTACAGAGCTGAAAGAGGAAGAGGATATCGTGCTGGAGGAAACAGATGGTATTGGTGAGAGGGACCTAAGTCTTATTGGAGAAGAATCAAATCAGCCTCAAAATACTGGTAAGGAGCTAAACATGGGCAAAAAGAAACATTATATTGTGTCTTTGATTCTTAGGGGTGCAAATATAAAGAAAAGGAACGTTCAGCTTATGTTGAGCCCAAGAAAACGAACACTGCAAAAAAGTGGTGTTCGTAATGGTGAAGATCGAAACTTGAAAAACCAGGTAAACGAGACAGGGAACTTAGGAGGGACTATACTTCCTGATTCAAGTAATAATAAATGAAGGTTTTAAGTTGGAACTGCCAACTGTTGACCCTTTTGGTTGTAGGTCTCTTTTTTATAATAATGAGATTAATGTTTTGGATTACATGGAAGTTGTCGGTTAATTGATATTGAATCAATTTATAAAGGAAAAAAATAGATCTTACTTTTGTATATGGAGAGCCGATAGCACACAAACGACACCAAATATGGGAAAGGATAACGTGGATTGGTGTTCAACGTAATAATCCGTGGTTTTTAATAGGGGACTTTGCGTCCTGCGTCATCGTTTCTTTCCTCTAATCTTTTGGTTCAAGATTGTGGTCTTCTTGAGTTTCTTTTTCTTGGTGATTGGTTATCATGGCGGGGTTGGAGAAATAAGAAACCAATTAGGTGTCATCTAGATAGAGTGCTGGCTAAAGAAGACTGGTATGAGTCTTTCTATCACTCTTTTGTGGAATATTTACCAATGATTGGTTCTGATCACAAACCAATTATTGCAACCATTTTGGAAAACAACCACGGGGAAATAAAAAGAATTTCAGATTTGTTAAACGGTGGACTGGGAAAGAGAGATTGATGGAGGCTATTTCTGAGGGATGGATGGGCAATTCTGCTATAGAAGAATATCAATTGATAAGATTATCAATTGTAGAAGGGCTATTTCTCGATGGTGATATAACTTGGCTCCCTATGGTAGAATCTTAATGGAAAATCAAAAGAACGAACTCACATCCAAACAATTGGATGATAATGCTTCACCGGAGGAGATAAACATAATAACGACCAAACTTACGAACGGGTATCTGGATGAGGAATTATTTTGGAAATAGAAGAGTAAGAATACATGGCTTGTGATAGGTTATCAAAACTCCGCATTTTTTCATGCCTAAACCAAACAAAGGCGAGCGCGAAACATGATTGTTGGGTTACATAACTCTTCAGATGTTTGGGTCACTGAGGCGAAAGATATTCAAGAAGTCGTTGTTTCTTATTTTGAGGACCTTTTCCATCCTCTAGCCTAGAGGATTTTGAGGAAGCTCTGCGGGAAATTCAGCCATTGATCACATATCAAATAAACGAAGAACTCACGTATCCAGTGAAAGAGCATGAAGTAAGATTGGTTTTATTTATGATGCATCCAGTAAAGTCTCTTGGACCGGATGGGTTGACGGCATTCTTTTTTCAAAAGGCATGGCATACTGTAAAGTAAATCTGGTGAATTCTGATATACGCAAATATAATACCCTAAGAGTACTAAAGTAGTAGCTGCAGTATATTAGGGGTCGAACCACAAAGTCTCAAGATATCACTCAATAAATTTCAGAATATGAATTAAGCTAAGTAAAATCAATATAATTAAAACACCAAAACGATTAAAAACTGGTTGTAAGATCAATAGAGGAAAGCGCTAAGTCTAGGGAAATTCTCCGGTAAAGCAGAATTGCTGATAAAATAGAATGTCTGGAAGATATTAAGCACTGTTCTTGAACTTGAAACACAAATGTAAAATCAACCAACTGTCGCTGCGAAGATTATTTATGTCTAAACCTAAAATTCCAAATTTCTTTGAAAATCCTATGAATTCAAACAAGCATTAATGATCAGGTTCAATTGTTCACAAAATCCTAAACCAAATTTCTTTGCGAATATGTCTTTTGCTCATCTAACACTAGTTCAGGCAATCAATCACACTTTCGTGCCAATCAAACAACCTAAGATCAGATTCTAGGTCATGAAGCTAGAATAAGCAGTAATCACAAGTCTGGATGAAGAACTCTATTGAATTTCTCCTATCAATTCAGATCAACCTAACAATTCATCAAACACCTTTGAATAACCCTAAACCTAACAAGGAATCTACTCAGACATGGTGAATGAAGCAAACATCATGAATAAAAATAGATTGCATAAAAGAGTAGAGTAAAGAGTAACAAGGGTTCGAAATCTTCTCTCTCAGGAACAGAGTTTATGACTTCTCTCCCTCTCTCCAAACCCGAATAATGAATAAAAAATAGTCTCCCTCTAAAAGTGGCTAAAAACCCTAAATATAATACTAAAACACCTTTTGGGCTTAATTGTAAATAATAGAATCTTCTGGGCCAAGTTGCAGAATCTTTAAACTTGTAAAATCACGTGTTTCCTTTTCCTGCAGTCGGTGTCGATCGATACTGGGTTGGTGTCGGTCGACACCAGGACTCTGTGCTCGCCAGACTAGACTGTCTTCACGAAAACTGGCATAACTTTTGATCGCACCGTTAGAATGGCCTCAAACCACTTCCAAATGAAAGCTTATCCATTGATCTGTCTTGTATCCAAATTTGAGCTCAATCCAACAGTGGGACATTATTCAACGGACGCCAAAAAGCTCCAGAATGCTCAAATATCTCCAATTATGCTCCAAACGTGTCAAAACCTGAAAAGGCTTAAAAAGACTACAAAAACACTAGAAGGACTCTAAAAACAAGACCTATATCATGGCTAAAAACGGGCAAAAACCATGATATATCAAATTCCTTCATGAATACAAGGCATTTTGATCCTCGGTTAAATATGACGAATATATGTCTCATACCTAAGACGGAGAAGCCAAGTCGTATGACAGAATTAAGACCTATTAGCCTTTATAATGTGGGATATAAAATTATTTCTAAGTTTTTGTGCCAGAGGTTAAAGAAATTTCTCCCATCACTAGTATTTGAAACACAATCAGCTTTTGTTGCGGGTTGACTAATCTGGAACAACATTATTATTGCCGAGGAGATGTTTCATGGGTTAAGTCGTGTAGAGGAAAGTATATGGAGATAAATACGGACATGAGTAAAGAATATGATCAGGTGGAGTGGACTTTTATAAACACGTTCTCCGTAAATTCGGTTTCTGTGAAAAATAGATTTCCTGGCTAATGTGGTGTGTTTCGTCTAGATATCGTGAGCTTATAAATGGTCAGATATCGTGTGCTTATAAATGGTCAAGCTCTCATCGTTCCGAAAAGAGGATTGAGGCAAGGTGATCCCTTATCACCATATATATTTATTTTATACACATAAGTTTTTACAGCAAATATCAGAAAAGCAGAACGGGACAAAAAACTTACTGCATACAAGTGGCAAGGGCGAGCCACGCTATCTCACATTTACTTTTTGCGGATGATAGTCTTTTCTTTTGCAAAGCCTCCAGAGAAGGATGTCTAGTTATTCTAGCGATTCTGAAATAGTATGAGGGTGTTTCAGGTCAACAAATAAATGTCCACAAATCATTAGTTCAGTTTGGTCATACAGTGGACGAAGACCTAAGAGATGAATTAATGCATACTCTAGGCATCGTTAATATAGGGGGTATGGGGTCTTATTTAGGCCTCCCATAAAGTATGGGTAGATCAAAAACAAAACTCTTCTCATTTGTTAGAGATCGGTTACAACAAAGAATAAATGGGTGGTCTACAAAATTACTATCAAAGGGTGGAAAAGAGGTAATGATCAAATCAGTGAGGGCGGCACTACCAACATATGTAATGTCATGCTTTCGACTTCCTAAGTCGATTACTTCAAAACCGACGAGTGCGGTAGCTCACTTTTGGTGGAGCTCGACTGGACAACAAAAAGGAATGCACTTGATGGCATGGGTGATATGCTCAAATATAATACCCTAAGAGTACTAAAGCAGTAGCTGCAGTATAGTAGGGGTCGAACCACAAAGACTAAAGAATTCACTCAATAGATATTAAGACTCGAATTAAGCTAAGTGAACAAAGTAATGCAGGAAATAAACAGCAGGATATAAAAGTTGTGAAATTCAATGGAGAAAAAGCGCTAAGCCTAGGGAAATTCTCTGGCAAATCAGAATTGCAGATCAAATAAAATGTCAGGAGGATATTAAGCATTGTTCTTTAACTTGAAACACAAATGTAAAATCAACCAACCGTCGCTGCGAAGATTATCTATGTCTAAATCTAGAATTCCAAATTTCTTTGCAAATCCTATGAATTCAAACAAGCATTAATGATCAGGTTTAATTGTTCACAAAATCCTAAACCAAATTTCTTTGCCAATAGGTCTTTTGCTCATCTAACACTAGTTCAGGCAATCAATCACACTTTCGTGCCAATCAAACAACCTAAGATCAGATTCTAGGTCATGAAGCTAGAATAAGCAGTAATCACAAGTCTAGATGAAGAACACTATTGATTTCTCCTATTAAATGCAGATCAACCTAACAATTCATCAAACACCTTTGAATAACCCTAAACCTAACAAGGAATCTACTCAGACATGATCAATGAAACAGAAATCATAATTGAATAGAATTGCATAGAATAAATCAAGAGTAAACAAGGGTTCAGAATTGTCTCCCACAGAAAACCCGGAACCAATCTCTCTCAAAGTATTCAGAATAATGATCCCCACTTCTTCTCAAAGTGGCTAAAAACCCTAAATATAATGCTAAAACACGTTCTGGGCTTAATTGTAAATAATAGAATCTTCTGGGCCAAGTTGCGGAATCATCAAACTTGTAAAATCACGTGTTTTCTTTTCCTGCAGTCGGTGTCGATCGATACTG
>SMJT01000045.1:551566-639120 GCA_004349715.1 Crucihimalaya himalaica
GTAGAGAGATTCACAGGTGTGCAATCGCTCTCAGATAGTGGAACTGCAAGATCCACTCGGTACGCCTCGGAACATCTGAGTCGAATCGAAGTTACGCGCCCAACCGCCGTCCTCCACTTATCTGACGCTCCTCGGGCTTGGGCACCACCGGAAAAGACATCTGTGCCATCTTCTGCAACTGCTCCAGTCACCTTAAGATAAGATGGGGAGCCGTCCTCGCATCGTCAACGACCAACTCGCATGGTTCCTCCGCACCACAGGCGGTTCACTGGAGGCCCTGGCACTGGTTCCCTCTCGGTAACCGCTCCAACAGCCTGGTCAACAGATCCACAATGCGGTCATCTCGAGCCCTGAGCAAGACCGCTGCCTACATTCGACAGCACCCGCTGGACCCCCAGCACACTTCATCGGGCGGCATTAGCGACAACACGGCCACACGACCTAATCTTCCGGCCACGACCTCAACTCCTCCTGATCGCAAGCGAAATCCATGACCTGCTCAACTGTAGCACTTCGTGCCACACTCATCCTCCACTAAAGGAGCTCTACGACCTGGGCCACGTGGACGACCACGACCACGCCCCACGACCTCTGCCTCTAACATCTGCACTTACACATAAGAAGCTCAGAACACAACACCAAAGACAGAAAAACAGAACAACTTACCGTGGAATCTCTTTAAAGGCTCGAAGAGGATGATCTAGACCCCATACCACTTAATTGACTAATAACAATAATCAATTTTAACCGAACAAATTCAATAGTTCACAACAACATGCATCAAGCAAAAAGGAATTAAATTAATCCAATTAAATTTCCTAAACCATCCTAGAACGCGTAAATGCTGCTGATACCAACTGAAACGACCAGAACCCGAGTGTCTATTTTTTTTTTTTTTTAACAAGCAAATATTATTTCCGTAACATAAATATTCGCAACCACACAAACCGAATTCAATTTAAACCATAATCGAATTCACATAGTAATATTATCCCCCATAAGATAATATTACCCAAAAACACACATTAAAACCGTAAACACTTACAGTAATATTATTTCCATAAATAATATTACCCAAACCAAGATTTAAAACGTACTACTAAAAACCGTAATAAAACAAACACACAAACCGAGAATTAGATCCTCCTCCTCTCCTCGCCATGATTCAACGATCACAATTTATCTTTAGACTGCATCACACCACACAAAGGAGATGCGTAAGTATTATCACAAATACTTAGTGAGGCGATCCTCCCATCTACGAGCTATACACACAAGCAATAATGATATAACAATCAACACACAATGCAAATGACTAACCAATGACCACCAAGTCATTGACATAACACCACACCATAATCGGTTATGACTTCCCATTTGCCATCCTAAACAATCAAACAACAACACACAAACACCAAAACAATCACCATAGCTTAGATAAGCCCATGGTCACGCACTCACCTCGATAACACAACGAGAGAACGACCAGGAACCTCCTACACAACCTCAGGAGAACCTTGCACACGAGCTTACACAAGCTCAGCCCAACCTACAGCCAAACAACAACCAAACACCCAAGTTACCAAAACTGGGCAAAACCCAGAAAACGTCCGCCAGAAAGATCGAACCATAACTTTCGATCTAACCGTCCACTTTCAAAACCAATCAGTGGAGTTTAAATCCCTATGAGTCCTGAAACTACTCACAAATTTCGTGAGGATCCGACCACGGACGCGGCAGCGATCTACCCCGAGTCTCCGCTGGTCCTGCCTTCGACGTAAACAGAACACTTCTACGAAATTGTGAATAACTTTCAGACTACATACTCAAATCCAAAACCGCAAAAAGGCGCATCTAGATCTATGGCTTAGCTACAACATTCACCAAACATCCTTACCTCTTTCAACACGATTTGCTAGGTCGGAACCTCTTTCTCCCACACGCTGTCTGCTGGACGTTTTGCCCCTTCTTCTTCTCCTTAAGGTGTGAGTTCTCTCTCTCTCTGTCCTCTCACTTTCTCTTTCCCTTACAGCTCGAAAATGATTGTTCAGAGGGAAAAGAGATGAGTTTTAAAAGGAAAAGGTGATTAAGGATTCCACCACAATCCCACTAATCACATTCTCACCAACTCCACCAACCTCACTAACTTTCCCGAGCTCGCCAATATTCCCGAACCCGAGCTCATTACAATCTCGAGCTTTGTTAACATTTCCTGAGCATGTTAACATCTGATCTCATTGTTTCCCGAGCTCAGAACACGGGCGTTATAGATACTAGGTTGGTGTCGGTCGATACCAGGACTCTGTGCTCGCCAGACTCGACTGTCTTCACAAAAACTGGCATAACTTTTGATCGCACCGTTAGAATGACCTCAAACCACTTCCAAATGAAAGCTAATCCAAAGATCTGTCTTGTATCCAAATTTGAGCTCAATCCAACGGTGGGAAATTATTCAACGAAAACCAAAAAGCTCCAGAATACTCCAAAAAATCCAATTAAGCTCCAAACGTGCTAAAACCTGAAAAGACTCAAAAAGACTACAAAAACACTAGAAGAACTCTGAAAACAAGACCTATATCATGGCTAAAAACGGGTTAAAACCATGATATATCAATGGGACAAAATGTGTCAAAGCAAACCGGAGGCATGAATCGGTAATCGGAATTTTGATGATTTCAATACTGCTTTATTGGCAAAGCAACTATGGCAATTAATTGATGCCCTAGAATCACTCTTTGCGAAGGTTTTCAAGGGGCAATATTACGTAAATCGAGTCCATTGGGTCATATCAGATTATACTCTCCGTCTTATGGATGGAGGAATATCACTTCAGCAAGACCTTTGGTGGAAAAAGATCTAATTAAGAGGGTTAGGTCAGGGTCTTCTATCTTTGTATGGAATAATCTCTAGGTACCAGCTCCTTCCCCGAGGCTAGGATCTTGTAAGGGTACTAATTATTACCCTTCTTTTACTGTCTATAATCTCATAAATCCATAGACCAGGACGTTGAACATGGATATGATCCAGGCGATCATTGATCCCAAGGATATTCTTTTTATTCAGGGCATTCATATAGGATCAGTTACTAATCCGGATTCGAATGGATGGCATTTTACCAAGAAAGGTACATATACAGTAAAATCAGGATATCATTGTCGACAATTATTTAAGCGGGTTGACGATAAGGTTACGATTATAGGGCCAACTGTTTCTTTGCTTAAATCTTTCTGCTAGAAACTTAAATGTCCGACAAAGTTACGACATTTTATATGGCAGCTCCTATCGAGATGCATTTCAGTTTCATCAAATTTTTGGAATAGGGGTATAAATTGTGATTCCCGATGTGCTCGATGGAGGATGGATGAAGAGGACAAAAATCATGTCATTTTCAAATGTCCACTCACTTCAATTGTGGGCGTTATCAAAGGTCCAGTCAACACCTGGGGTTTTTCCCATGGCTTCCCTTTTTGCGAGTGTTGATTACCTGTTTTGAAGATTACCAAAGGAGATCAACCTAATGAGTTTCTATATTTGAAAAGCGAGGAATGATAAAGTTTTTGATAATATTGATCGAGATCCGAGGGAAATATTTCAATTAGCGGAGGATGAAGCAAAAGTTTGGGTTTCGGCTTAAGAGGAGGTTATAAGGATGAGTCATCTGGTGTTTTCACCGTGGATAGACAATGATTTAATTACAAGCTATCATTGTTATGTTTTCAGCCAGAGCAACATTATCACTTCACTTATGGGTGCACCACAGATCTTGGAAGGCTACAAATAACTTTTCAGGTTTAGGATGGTATTGCAACCAGAATAACACTATCACTTCACTTATGGGTGCATGTAATCTCCGACGGAGCCTTTCTCCACTACACAATGAGTTGGAAACGTTGATTAAGGCGATGAATTGTATGAAGGCAGATCAGAAGAACAGTGTGACTTTTCTAACAGATAGCTCAGAACTGGTGAAGATGGTGTCTACACCAAAGGTGTGGCCAGCTTTGAAGACATATATGGAGGTGATCGAGCAGCACAAGAGTGATTTCACTACTTTTTCGCTAAGGCTTATCCCAAGACAAGAAAATGTAAAGGCGGCGAATTTGGCACGAAGTGCTCGTGTTTATCCGTCCATTATTTTGTATGTAAACTCCTCCCCTCCCTGTTGGATTTCTAAACCATTCTAAATATAATAATTTGCTATGAAATAATTGATTTTTAAATAATTTGGATGAAACAAAATCAAGAATTATAGCGGCCAATAAAAACACAACACATGTACAATCCATATATGATATGCTCAAATATAATACCCTAAAGTATCTAAGCAGTAGCTGTAGTATTCTAGGGGTCGAACCACAAAGACTCAAGATGTTCACTCAATAAATTCCAGAATTTGAATTAAGCTAAACGAAATGAATGTAATCAAGGATAACAAAACAATTAAACAAAGTAGTAAAATCCGTGGGAAAACGCTAGGCTTAGGGAAATTTGCTGGCAAATCAGAATTGTAAATCAAATCAAATGTCAGGAATGAACTAAGCTCCGCTCTCAAACTTGAAACACAGATGTAAAGTAAACCAACTGTTGTTGCGAAGACTATCTATGTCTAAACCTAGAATTCCAAATTTCTTTGCAAATTCTATAAATTCAAAAAAGCATTAACGATAAAGTTCAATTGTTCACAAAATCATAAACCAAATTTCTTTGCGAGTAGGTCTTTTGCTCACCAAACACTAGTTCAGGAAACTAACCACACTTTCGTGTCAATTAATCGACTTAACATCATATTCTAGTTCGCGAGGCTAGAATAAGCATTAATCTCAAGTCTAGGTGAAAAGCTCTATAGATAATTCCTAACTATTAAATCTAATTTAACAATTCATCAAATACCTTTAAACAACCCTAAACCTAACAGGGAATCTACTCAGACATGGTGAATGAAACAAACATCATAAATAATATAGATATCATAAAGTAAAGTAAAATAGAGTAAGAATACAAAGAGGGTTCAAGGTTCTTCTCCCCCAAAACTCAATTGCAAGAATACTCTATCTCCTAAAATCGATTCTCTGCCTCTGGAGGCTGAAAAACCTAGTTTTATAACTAAAAACACGCTTTGGAATTCATTAGAGAAATAAGGAAAACTTCTGTGTTTCTTCGGGTCTTCGGAAGAGTGTGCCTTCTGACTATTGGTATCGACCGACACCGTGAATGGTATCGATCGATACTGAGATCTTTAATCGTGTTTCTTCCAGATGATGGTGTCGATCGATGCTGCATAGGTGTCGATCGATACTGTGCTTTAGTTCTCCGAATTGCTTCAGTTCCAATATGCTTCAGAAGCTTTATAAATCCAATTTAGCCCTAGTTGTGCCTACAACTTGAAAAGACTCTAAAAGACTCTAAATCTATAAAAAGGACTCAGCAAAAGGACTTATATCATGGTTGAAAATGGGTAAAAACCATGATATATCAACTCCCAAAGACTTAGTCTTTGATTGCCCTCAAGCAAACAGAAAACCAAACAGAGAAAGAGGTTTGAAAAAAACGGAGACTCACCTTTTCTTGAGACATTGTAATGACCCCTTTTTCAAGCTCCCAGATATCACCTAAACAGTTTTGGATCTGACCGCCATGTACTTCTTCGTAGACAATTGCAGCTTCCTTGTATCCACACATTACCTCATAGCGTCAGTCATTTCTAAATCCTTCATTGCTGTTTCATCACTATTGTTGATGTTCAGGAACCTTCTAGATTCTTCCTCATGCGATATCGCGACTAAGGAACTACCCAAATTTCACACTTTAAAAATATTTCGAACACTCTAGTTATTTCAAAAGATATAGTCATATAGATAAATTTAGTTACTAACATAAACTCTTGAATCATTCTAGTAATCCTCACAATTTTAAACATTCACAACTTTTCAATTATAATATTCCCAAAAATTCATTAGAAAAAAAAGAATCTATTTTTCAAAAACCTATAAAAACAAGTCTAAATATTTAAAATTTTATTTTTTTTGAACTTAAAAATCCATAAAAAATTGTGTCCTAAATCCACCAAATATATTGGGCCTGGGCTGGTAAGATTCAAAATGAAACTCAAGTTCTTTTAAATTTCTTTTGCATTTAACTTTTATTTGTCTGAATTATATAAATCTTTTATTTTGGAAAAGGTTATATGAAATATATGCTTTCTCATCTTTAAATCACTCTTTCAAATCTATCTTTTCCTTCTACAATACGGTAGTAACAAAGTTATATAGCAAGATTTGCTATATAAGAAAATCTTATACCCTTTCTACCAATCGGGAAAAAAAATCACTGAACTTTACCAATCTATCAAATATTTTGTCCGATCAAGACATTAATGTAGGTATATTTGGGGAGTTAAAAAATAAAACATATATATTTTGACCATTAAAAAGGGAAAAAAAAAAACTAGCGATGGAAAAACAAAGCGGGAAAATGACAAAACCTGACAAGAAAAACTCACAAAAGCAAAGCTATCTTAGAGAATCCGAGCTGGCAAATCCCTCTTCACCATCATGTGGATGATAGTACTGGCACGTATACAATTTTTTATCCACGTGTCATCTGTCCGAAGGCTTTCTCAGATCGCGAGCAAAATCCTAACTCTTATCATCAAAAGAATTCTCAATTTAATAAAAGATAAAATTTCAAACTTTCTCTAAATTTTTGTTTTTCTATTGTGTCTTCTCTTTCCGGTGACGCCATGAACGCCGCCGTGTTTAGTGCTTCTGCTTTATCTCTTCCTATCTCCTTCTCTAAAACTCGATCATGTAATCTCTCCAGAAAGAAGGTAACTTCACTCATCTTCATCACTTGGGCTCGAATTGTGAAATCAGTATCGAAGTCCCTTTTTTGGGAATTGGGTTTTGTAATATATGACAGTAGAGTGGTTGTTTGATTGAAAAGATTTGATTTTTGAATGGTTGAGTGGTTGTTTGGTTACAGGGAGTGAAAGGAGAATTCAGGGTTTTTGCTGTGTTTGGGGATGAGAGTGGATTAGTTGAGAAGAAGAGTCAGTGGAGACCTTTGTTTGACGTGGAGGATCCTAGATCAAAAGCTCCTCCTTATAAAGGCAAGTTCTTGGATGTAAATCAAGCTATTGAAGTTGCTAGATTTGATATTCAATATCTTGATTGGCGTGCTCGTCAAGATCTTCTTACCATTATGATTCTTCATGACAAGGTTTGTTTCTTCCTTAAACTTTATCTACATTGAACTCTTTTGAGCTTGTTTAAGTCTATCTAGTTAGTAAAGTTGTGTTCTTGAGGTTATGATAAGAACAGAGCTATGAGAATAGCTTTAATTTGCTACATATAGTCCTAGGCTAGATATAGTAGAAGTATAGCTAAGAGTTGAGTAGCTCAAATTCTTCAAAGATTATCAGTTCACTGGTTGTATTGGGACAATCAGTTTTAAGTACTCACATGTCTTCAGATACTTATTTTTGTAGCTATATTTTTAGCATTGGCAACCATTAATGGTTTACGTTTAGTGTTGGTTGTGTTTTGATGCTAAGTTTGCGGGATGAATGTATGTCAGGTCGTTGATGTACTTAATCCCCTAGCTCGTGAGTACAAGTCCATCGGTACTGTTAAGAAAGAACTAGCTGGATTGCAGGAAGAACTATCAAAAGCACACCAACAGGTTCTTAAGAATGCTATTCTCTAATAATTAGCTTTTTAGTGAGGGCTCATCTTCAAACTTATTCTAACTCTTATTCAAAACGTGACAGGTTCATATATCTGAAGCAAGGGTTTCAACTGCTTTAGACAAGTTAGCTCACATGGAAGAACTGGTTAATGATAGGTTGTTACCCGGCAGAGTTGTAACAGAATTAGATAAACCAACCACTTCAACCACTGCTTCTACTGTCGAGTTAGACAGGGAAAAGACAAACACGGGTGCGAAAAGCTTGAATGTTTCTGGTCCGGTTCCGCCTTATAGTCCACACTTGAAGAATTTTTGGTATCCCATTGCTTTCACTGCAGATCTCAAGCATGACACGATGGTATAATACCAGTTCTTGCCTGATTTCTCTGTCTCCCTTTCTTTACAAGCTTCTGAGAAATACTATTGTTTATGTCTCAAGGTGCCAATTGAATGCTTTGAGCAACCATGGGTTATCTTTAGGGGTGAAGACGGGAAACCAGGATGTGTACGGAATACGTGTGCGCATAGAGCGTGCCCTCTTGATCTTGGCATAGTGAACGAGGGGCGTATTCAATGTCCTTACCATGGTTAGTAACTCATTCTCTACGCATGTTGACAACAAGTGAAAAACTACATCTAGTATCTTATTAAATGGGACCTTGTAGGATGGGAATACTCAACCGATGGAGAATGTAAGAAGATGCCGTCTACAAAGCTACTGAAGGTGAAGATCAAGTCGTTGCCTTGTCTTGAACAAGAAGGTATGATATGGATCTGGCCCGGCAATGATCCACCTTCATCTACTCTTCCTTCTTTACAACCTCCATCAGGGTTTGTAATCCATGCTGAGGTAATTCTTACATTTCAAGCATATCTCCAATCCAAACATCTCATATAAGATGCATCATTGTCTCATTTGTTCTCTGATAAACTCTCAGCTTGTAATGGAACTTCCGGTGGAACACGGGTTACTTCTAGATAATCTATTAGATCTTGCGCATGCCCCATTCACTCACACATCCACTTTTGCTAAAGGCTGGAGTGTCCCAAGGTTTGTTTAAGTTTTATTACTCTGTCCAGCGTTAAGATGAATCTGTTTGAAGTATACTCGTTTTAAGCCTTTTGTTTCTGCTCCTGTAGTTTGGTGAAGTTCTTAACACCTTCCTCGGGTCTCCAAGGGTACTGGGATCCGTATCCAATCGATATGGAATTTAAACCGCCTTGTATTGTGCTATCGACAATCGGGATCTCCAAACCAGGGAAACTAGAAGGAAAGAGCACTAAGCAGTGTGCGACACATCTTCATCAACTCCATGTCTGTTTACCATCTTCAAGAAACAAGACAAGACTTCTATACCGAATGTCACTAGACTTTGCTCCTATATTAAAGAATCTTCCATTCATGGAACATCTCTGGAGACATTTTGCTGAACAGGTAAAGTACATCACAAATGAATCAATCATCTTAGATACCATCATAGCAGTCCTAGATCTTAAACTACCATTTCTATGTTTCCAGGTCTTAAACGAAGATCTGCGGCTGGTTTTAGGACAACAAGAACGGATGTTGAATGGTGCAAACATATGGAACTTACCTGTTGCTTATGACAAACTCGGAGTTCGGTATAGACTATGGAGGAACGCTGTAGATCGTGGCGATGAAAAACTACCTTTCTCTGGCTAACTGTTATTGAAGAAATCTAATGTTTCAGCGAGATGGAAGTTTTAGCAACTCACATTCACCAGCAGAGAGGTTTAGGTTGTTCTCTGGTTCGTTCTCTCGCCGCAGAGAGCGACCAAGTACTATCCGGAGTTTGTGGATTCATCTAGAAGTTGATGAAACAAAGAACTTTTGCGTAGATAAAAAACGTAAAACATCACTGTAAATCCAAAGGAGATGTATTGTTATTCATTTTTCCCGTGTACAGTGTACTCTATGAGAAATTGAATATCAGTTTTCCCCACTAAATTCATACCTTCCAAGACCATCTGTTTGATAAGTTTCACATTCTGTAACCAGAGTAAGTAATCTAAGTTTGTATATATAAAAGACAAAGATTTACATATATAGTGATTGCTTTTTAAAGACTCAGCAAATTAAAACATGCTTTTAAAGTCACGAAGACATTTTTCTGGTAAAGTATATACCATTTTCGGAATTTTCGACAGACGATATAAAGATATATTAGTAGCGAAAAACACCGAAAAGTTGAAGTGAAAAGCGAAAACCTACAAACAAAAACATAACAAAAAAAGCACAAGTCATAATTCTTCTGTCAGAGTCCTGGGAAGAAACTCCGAATACATCTTAGAGATGTAAGATTAGTTTGTAGATAAGTACAAATTTTGGACCAGACCAAAGTTACAGAGCAGAGCCACAAAAGGGGCAGAAACGGAACTCAGGCTCCACGACATGATCACAGAAGCGGCACGTAGCTAAAGAAACTGGTGGCGGTGACGACAGAAACTGAGGGAAGAACAGATCGCAGTCTTTACAATGAAGTAAAGGATCTTTGCCAGGCCATCTCCAGACAGGAACGAAGAAGAGCTTCAAAACTTTGTCGTAATCGACCAAATCAGCTTCAGAGCCGCATCTTATGCATGTTCCGGCGCTGGATTTAAGCACCTGCCTCACTTGTTGCCCTAATCCACCAACGAAGAAGAAGAACATTTTTTTATTACCTTGTAATCTTGTTAAAGGTTCAACAAAATTGTCGGTTTAAGATTTCGTATGAAGGTTATATAATAACACAAGTTTTTATCTCGCCTTTGATGCTGTTCTAGTGGTTTCTAGTAGAGAAACGAATCGTACCCAACGATGAATATAAAATGGTTTTTCTTTTTACTTTTTGGTTTTCGGTTTAGTTTTAGTTTTTTTTTCTGGTTTTGGTGTAAATTTTTGTTTTATTAAAAACTTGAATGGTAATTTATTTAGTTTTTTTTATGCTTATTAATAATTAAAAATAGATAAAAGGATTTAATAAATCCACTATTCTTCTTTTTTTATTTTTTACTGTTATAAACTAATTTGTATTTATGTCATTTTTATCAATTCGATCTGAACTTTTTGGTCTTTTAAAAAACATTATGAACTTACTTTTCAGTTTAAAAACCTGTTTGAAATTTTTTTTATTTCATAATTCGTACCTATGAAATTGAACATGCTAATTCCGATTACTAAACATGAATTAACCATCGATCAGCGTTTTTAATTTGCGTTTTCGTCTTATTTCGGAATTTAATTTTTTAACCCCAAAATTTGTCTAAACGACAATGTTTAAACTGTAATTCGACCAGAAATGAGAGATTCTATTTGGCCAGAAATGAAAGAGATCACTTAAAACCAAACAACAACCAAAATCAAACGAGAGACAAGAGATTGTATTTAACATAAACAATTGTTATTGTTAAAACTGCAACACAAACATTTTTGAGACTGATTAAAAAAAAACTTGAAACACAACTCCTAAAACTATATAAAAACCTGCAGCACAGCCCCTAAAACCATACAAAAACCTGTAGCACATCCCTTAAAATAAAAAAAAACCTTCAATTACTTCTCATGACTTGACTTGACAAGTCCTAAACAATGCTTCCTTGTCTATGTGTTTCTGGTCCTTCGGAGAGTGTGAGTGTTTCTGGAACTTGAGAGAGGGTTTCTTGTGCTTGAGATGTAGATGTAGATGTAGATGTAGATGCACCTAACCTGAAACAGAAACAACAAACATTAAACTCAAACATAGACTATATGTCATCAAACATCAAACATAAAGAGAGATAAAAAAAAAACATACCACAACAACCATTTGTTTACTCTTCTTACATCTAGTTGAATTGTGACTAGCTTCATCAAACTTACGACAATGCATGATCCTTCCTTGTCTTCCGAGTTTGAGTGTCTTCTTTTCTAGTTTCACTCTTCTTCTTCTTTGGAGACTCTTTCTTCTCTTTTGATCCGATTTTAATTTTTTTTCTCCCTTTCTTTCTCCTACGAATATTTAGATCTGGAGGTTTGGTGACCAACACATAGTTGTTGGTCATCCAAAAATGTGGACCTCTAACCGGATCAGGTGTATTTTGATATACTTCTTTCCAAATCTGAATACTAAAGTATGGTGAAACAAAATCCTCAACATCTTTACCAACATCCAAGTTTGCTCCACAAGCATGTTGACATGGAATCCATGTGATTTGCCACTTGCAACATGAGCATTCCCATTGACCACTTGACAAGTTCACAAAATGTGAATTCCCATCCAAACCAACTTCAAACCGACCATGTCTTCCTTTTGTGATTTGACATCGGATGGCATCTTCTTTCTCTGATTCTAGGATCTTTGTTGCTTATTCAGAGATCTTCTTCTTCCAGTTATCTATTTTCAGACTTCTCTTACTAATCCTTCTCATTGCTTGCCTTCTTATTGTTTTCAGCATTGGAACCAATGCCTTTGCCCTTGCCTTGACAATTGTAAAGTTGCATGACTATGTTGAATTTTTGTCCACATCCTCAAAAAAATTTCCTATCCTATAGTAAGCTCTTGACCAACTTCTTGGATCATCCTTCATCACATCCTCGTACAAAGGCATATTATAAGCTCTAATCTTGTTCAAGGTAGCCACTAAATCAGCATGGTTGTAACTCCATGCTAAGTGACACACAAGTCCTTTAAGCAATTCTTTATTAGGATGCTTATTCTTCAAGTTCTCCACTATATGTTTGACACGCATTCTGTGTTCAACATTTGACAACTCAATTTTAACTGAACTTATGATTCTCTAGAAAACAAACAACAAAAATGTTAGACTAACAAGGCTTAGAACAATCTGAGACTTAGACTAACAAAAAAACTAAAATTTAAAGACTTAGACTAAAAAGAAAACTTACTTTAGAACGATCTGAGATGATGACATAATCTTACCCATCCTTAAGATCCAAAGCAGCCTTGAGTTGTCTCAAAACCCAAAACCAATTTACAGCATTTTTAGTATGTACAGTTGTCCACAGAATTGGGTATATCTGGTTGTTGGCATCATGAGCAATAGCAGTCAATAGACAACCTTTAACAACTTGTTATAGGAAAGTGCCATCAATCCCAATGATAGGCCGACAATAGTAGAACCCTTTCTTCATTGCTCCAAGATACATATAAAAATGGTTGAAAACATCCTCACCAACATCATTATGGATGGTATCAACTATTGCAGTGGTTCCTTGATTTGAATTTTTTGAGTTCAGCTACTTTAACGCTAGAAGTCTTCCTCTCTATACTTGTCCAATAGAACTCAGCAAACTCCATTGCTCCTTTATATGTTGTTGCATATCCAGAGGCATGTAATTCAGATTCATTCTTAGCTTGTCTATAAAAAGCTTTCCATTCACATGAGTCTTCAACAATTTGCATTTTCCATTAGGAGTGCACATGTGATATCCACATACAGTCTTCAAAACCCACAATTGTCTAGCCTTCTCGAATGAACAATAGACTCTCCAACAACAGTTCTTATCCTGAGCACACCCAAAGTTGATTCTATCTTTCCCCCTGTCTTGTTTTATGTTTTTTTTCCTCTTCAAAGCTATGTTTTAACACTAACTCTTTGAACTTAAGCCTAGTTAAGAATGTCCTTCCAATAGCTAACTTATCATCAGTTCCATCCTAATTTTCCTATCTCTAATAATTATGGGATCTTCATCATCATCTGAACTATCTGGGATGGTATTCGATTTATCCTAAACTCATCAAACTAGTTAACTATAGATTCCTCTATTTCAAACTCAAACCTTTCAGCCATGCATTCTTCATTTTCATCATTCCCATTTCTCCTTCTTTATGTTTCCTCAGCCTCGTCTCTCTTTCGTTTTCCCTTGCTTCACCTTGCCTCATGCTCGACTCCAACATCCCCGTCGTTATCAACATCTCACTCGTCTCCATATCTGTTTTGATCCTCACCGTCTTCATTCTCTCTTCATCCTCATCGTCTCTATTCTCTTTGTCGTCTCCATCTCTGCCTTCATCCTCACTGTCTCCATCGTCACTCGCCTCATTTGAAACTTCCTCGAAATCACATGACTCTTCATCACTTCCATCGTAATCGGGGTCGTCGGGATCACTCACATTGACCAATTCTGTGAATGGCATCTCCTCTCTATGGATATCTCTCAACCTTAATCAATTGAAATCGATTCCCCCCAGTTGCGAAGAACCCTAAATTAAGTTTCCCCCAAACTGATTTCTCTTTTTCTGAATAACCTAACCCTAAAGGACACTTTTAATCCTCTTCTTTGTTAAACATTTTCGTTTAGAGAAATTATGGGGTTAAAAAACTAAAACTCGAATCAAAGCCAAAACGCAAATTAAATACGTTGATCGATGGTTAATTCGGGTTTAGTAACCGGAATTAGCCGGTTCAATTTCATCGGCACGAATTATGAAATAAAAAAAGTTCAGGTAGGTTTTTAAAGCAGAAAGTAAGTTCAGACTATTTTTTAAAAGGCGAAAAGTTTGGGTTGGAATGCTGAGAATGACATAAGTACATGTTGGTTTATAGCGGCAACACTTTTTCTTTATGTGTTTAGAAACTTCGTCATGGCCTCATGGCCATGGGATTTGATCTTGTCTAATAAGGACTCATAGCCCGACTTTGTCACTGATTGTGTGGTTAATGGTAGGCCCAAATACCAAATAGGCAAAGAACCAATAATGATACCAGCAGCTAAAACACCCTCATTCAACACAATACTCCCAGTACTCGTATCATATATTGATTACTCTGCAACACCGATATGTAAACCCGACATGTCAGCAAAATCTTCCATAACCCAAAGACTACTAGTCAAAGAAGTAGGTGAACCATTGGAAAACAAAAGAATATTATCAGTAAAGCTAAGATGGGTGAATCTTACCGCTACGTATGATGGGTGATATCCATAACGAGAACTTCAGCGGCTTGATTGAGTAGCTTTGGAAGCACAAAGGATTACATAAAGGTAAGGGAATAATGATTCGCCTTGGTGAAGTCCCCGATAACATGAGAAATACCTTCCAGTTTCACTAAAACAGAAAAAGTGGCAGTGGTAATGCATATGTAGATCCAGTGAATCAACATATCTCATAGTCTGATAATTTGGAGTACAACTGATGTTTGCTAGTTTTTACTCAAAGTTTTACCTTAGAAACTTCACAGAAAGTTGCAACAGCACAACTAATCATATGTAGTATTTAAGGTTCGATCCCATAGAGAAAATAAAGTTACACAAATAAATTCAAAACAGGAAATCTAGTTATAACAAAAATATGAAGTTGGTTGTTTTGAGGTTTTCGAATGACGTAAACAGAAACTAAAGAAAGTAAAAGCGGTGTAAATGCAGAAATTAAAGGCATTGGGCATTAGAGATAATTTTAGGGATCATAGTTCTCAACAAGTCAAGCAATCAAACATACAATTTTATTTTGATGGATTCTTAAACTCGCAACACTATTGTATAAAAGTCCTATGGATATTAATGCATAAACAACTTCGTTACTCAACCTATAATAGGCAACAACGCAACTAAACATGCAATATTAAATTGGTACGATTAGTTCACGACACACCATAACTTAACAAATCGTAGGTTATGAGAAATTCCGCTATTTTAAACTTGTTATAGGATATAAATTTATGCAACTATGGTGGGTCTACTCCCTGGAATCAGTTACACGTGATCAATCAAGCAACATGCAGTAAGGAAAATCTTGGGCGTAGAATCCTAATGATGTATGAAAATCAAATCTAACAACCTAACAACATCGAACCATAATAACCTCTTCAATTCACTCTTCTAAACCCAACAAATAAACTACTCACACATGATGTAACAAAGCAAAACAAAAGATGTAAATGATTGCATTATGGAATACAAGTATTGAAAAGGTTTTACAGATCTTTCTGTAGTAACAAGTATAGAATCTTTTCCCTTAGACAATAAGAAATCGAAATCTAATATAACAAAGGTAAGAAAAGACAAGAGATAAATTGATGGAGATAGAGGAGATCTGGATGTGGGATGTCGTCTCTCTGTGTCTTCTGGTCTCGATATCTCTATTCTTGTTCATAAGAACTTGTATTTATAGTGTTTGAGGCGGTACATATAGGTTAATGAGACTTAAAATAAGTTGAGTATCGTTTTTTTTGGGTTACCGTGCTTTTGGGCTGTCTGGGCGCAGCCAAAGGAGTGTCACTACAAAAAAAACGTCTACATTGATAGCATATTGTAATAGCACGGTTTGCTAAACTGCTATTAAATATGAGTCTGCAATTTTGCTAACTCTATAGTAGCATTTAATCAACGCTATTATAGAATTTCACTAAGCGGAAAGCTAAAATTTTTTTGTCCGCCACACTTAACCCAAACACTTAACTCACCCAAAATTAGATTTTCTACACATCTACATTTGTTTTTTTTTTTGCATGCCTCTGTTCGTCGCGATTGTGGAACCATTATCATATTAGGGTTAGTGGGATTTTATTTATACGTGGCTGGATGTAGAGAATTAACATTTTTGGTGTCAAGATTGAATTATTTCGAATTCTAGATGTAACTGATCTTTTAAACTTTATTAAAATTGAATTAGACACAGTGCTCTTGATTTTATTGTCTATAAAGTTCAATTTTTTTTATGTTGTCATGTTTCAATACTTCGTGTCTAAACTTATAGGGATTATGTTACTGTTTTGCAAGTACTGCTAATGCTATAATGGGGAGACTGTAGCCTTTATTTTGCTGTAATCACATGACTGCATGTTAGTCACATCTGACCAAATTTATATGAGTACATTTTTGTGGCTATGATTCTTATGTTTGTGGTTTAATTACGATTGATTTAACCAATAACTTCTTGTGCTTAAATTTATTTATGGTTTGGGCTTTGGCTTTAAGCATGTTGATATGTGTTTGACATTGTTTTCTTATATGGTCTTAGATAAATCTAAAATTTGAATTTGTCTTGAGTTATCGTATGATATTGTTTTATTGTGTGAAATTGAGTGTGAATTATTTTCTGAGATTGATGTATTGTCTGAAATTGAGATTGTGTTATTGATTGAGCTTGATTTAGAATATTTCATTTAGATTGAGTTATTGGTTAATTGGTTTGACATTGAATTATTGTCTGATTATAATTTATTGGTTAGTATTATGTGAATAAGTAATTGTCTGATTTGGAATACTCTGATATGGTGCTTATGGATTTGAATTGTTGTACTAAAGGTTTTAACTAAAGTTAGAATATATAATGGTGGACAACGGATGGGTGCATCTTTGCAGGTATTGAATTGAATCTTAGTAGGTTAGGTTTCCATGGGGGTTTGTAGACTTTAAAATTTTTCCCTTTTTCCCTTTAATTCTGCACTGAATAGCTGATCCTACTTATGAGAGAGGGGCTTCAAATTTTGTACATGAAGTGGCTGCGGCGACAAGAGACATTCATATTGTAGTATGTCCTTGCATTGACTGTCGTAACATAGATCATCACTTAGGCAGTGTTGTAGTTGATCATCTTGTAACAAGGGTAATCGATGAAGCTTATAAGATGTAGAAGGATTGGTATCACCATGGAGTAGTTAAATCAGGGGGCTAAAGGTGAAAGCAAACTAAGTCAGTGAAATGAAGATATTTTTTGAGTTATATAAAGCTGCTGAATATTTGGATGAAGAGTTTGCTACTAAGGTTGACTTAGGTGAGATTACAGAGGGTTTAGACAAGAAAGAAGATGAGTTTTTTGCCAAGCTAGCAGATGCTGAAACACCATTATATCCAAGTTGTGTGAACCATAGCAAGTTATCGGCTATTGTCTCACTATTTAGACTGTAAACACAGAATGGCTGGTCTGCCAAGAGTTTCAATGAGTTGCTTGAGACATTGCCAGACATGTTACATGAGGACAATGTGCTTCACACATCTTTGTACAAAGAAATTCTTGAATTCTTTTGCTATGGGTTATATCAAGATTCATGTTTGTGTTAATGATTGCTGCCTATTCAGAAAGAATTATAAGAAGCTCAACAATTTTCCAATATGCAAGGCTTCACGATGGAAGATTAACATGCACACTAGTGAAGTAAAGAAAGGTGTCCCACAGAAAGTATTACGGTACTTTCCAATAATCTCACGACTGAAGAGAATTATCAGGTATGAGGATATGGCCAAGGACTTAAGGTGGTATTTCAGTAACAATAGCTGTGATGGCAAACTCTGTCACCTAGTAGATTATGTGACTTGGGATCAAATGAATGCTAAATACCCTTCCTTTGCTGCTAAAGAAATGAACATACGGCTTGGCCTTTCCACAGATGGATTTAATCTATTCGACATGAAGAATTCTAAGTATAGTTTGTTGGTATGTTTTGTTAGTTTGCTACAATTTGCCTCCTCATCTATGCATGAAGAAGGAGAACATCATGCTTACATTGTTGATTCCTGGTCCACAACAAACTGGTAATAACATTTATATATACTTAGAACCTCTAATAGAGGATCTAATCCATCTGTAGAACGTGGGAGGGTTAACATATGACGCTTTTAGTAAAAATACTTTTACTCTTAAGGCAGTGCTTCTTTGGACTATTAGTGATTTCCCTGCGTATTGAAATCTTGCAGGCTGCAAAGTGAAGGGTAAAATGGGCTGTCATTTATGTGAGAAAAACACAGATAGAATGTGGTTAAAGTTAAGCAAAAAAACATGTGTATATGTGCCATAGAAAGGGTCTGCCTCTAACACATAGTTGTTGGGGAAAAAAGGCATGGTTTGATGGAAATGTTGAACATGGGAGAAAGGGAAAAATCTTAACTGGCCATGAAATTTCTCAAAACTTGAGAAATTTCAAAAATGATTTTAGGAATTCGAAAGAATCTGCAAAGAAGAGAAAAATTAGTGACTGTATCGGATTAGATTCTGATGATGAGGATGAATTCAGTGAATCAGAAGAAGAGGAATAACAAGAGGTACAAATAGATGAGGAGGAGTTATCAATATGGAAGAAAAGATCTATCTTTTTCAAGCTGCCTTACTAGGAGGTATTTTTCACTGCCATTCAAAATACTTTTGTTTCCAGATTTCCTCAATTAACTATGGTTTTGTTTAATGTATTTGTATTGGTTAGGCATTCCCAGTAAGGCATAACTTAGATGTAATGCATGTGGAGAGAATGTGGCTGCAAGCATTGTTTCTACATTGTTGCATTGTGAAAAATTAAAGGATGGTCTAAATGCTCGCAAAGATCTGCAGGAACTTGATATTATGAAGGATTTACACCCAACAATCCAAGGAAAAAAGTGTTAGATTTGCGGATTAGAATGGAGAATTGATGGAGAATATGATTCTAGAATGAAGAACATGAAGAACAATGAAGAACATGGTCACAAATCGATTTTCATTAAGAGAGAGAAGAAAAGTTGTGTTTACAAAGAAGGGAGGCTTATATATCTTATGCTATTAGGTCTAACAAGGACCCTAAAGAGAGAGAGAGAGGGCGGCGCATCTCCAAAGGGGCAAGTGAGGTGGTCCAAGGGTGAGAGTGAAGTGGTCCACACCATGGAGGTGTGGTGCACGCGCCCAACGGCTAGAAGGAGAGGATGCGCTCCACTCTTGTCTTCTTCTTCTTCTTGTATTGGGCCTTGAGAGGCTTTGCAGATCAGATAAGGCCTCACTCCTTCTTACACATTCTCCTCAACATCGAACATAGGCCTTGTAGTGGATTGGACCGTACGGACGTACGGACGTCCGTACGGATGCTCCTTCTTATTACACTTGATCAATACTCCCCCTCAAGTTTAGCCGCAAGGAAGTGAAGGCTAAACTTGGATTGCCAATGACACATTACCTCATTAAAAACCTCAATATGGAAAACCCAAAGGGACAAAACCATACCGAGGGAAAAAGAGTATAATGGCCAAGGGCGAGGGGACTTGATCAAGGTCTTGTGAGATCCACGAGCCCAAGTCTGCTATGAATGCTCTGACAAACTCTGAGGCTCGCTGCCTTAGTGAAGATGTCTGCTAGTTGATCTTCACTCTTTGTGTAACACGGGAGAATGACCCCTTCTTCAATCTTCTCTCGAACCTTGTGACAGTCAATCTCTATGTGTTTGGTTCTCTCATGGAAGACTGAATTGGTTGCTATGTGTATCGCCGCTTGGTTGTCACAATGTAGAGTGATTGGTCTCGTGGTCTTGATGCCTAGATCTTCGAGAAGAGCTTTGAGCCATGTTAGCTCATTGGTAATGTTCCTCATCGCCCTATACTCTGCTTCTTGCACTTGAACAAGATACAACCTTCTGCTTCTTTGTCTTCCAAGTCACTAGGTTGCCTCCCACAAATGTACAATAGGCCTGTTGTTGATCCTCCTATCTGTTCTGTCACCTCCCCAATCAGCATCACAGTTACCCAACAATCTCAGTGCTCTCGTTCTTCCCCATCCATATGCTTGTCCTGGGCTGGCTTTAAGATACCTCAAGATTCTCCTCACCATACTCTAATGATATGTTGTAGGCTTTTGGCATATGCTGGCTTCACCTGATGTCACTGCAAAAAAAATGTCGGGTCTTGTGATTGTGAGGTAGATAAGCTTACCTACTAGGCGTCGGTATTCGTGTCCACATCCGTGTGTAGCTCATCTTCTTCTCCCCCTTTCGATTGACCTTGTAGCATCTTCAAGTGGGTCTTAGCTGGTTTGCTCCAAGCTTTCCTGTTTCTGCCAACAAATCAAGAGTGTATTTCCGTTGGGAGAGGAAGAGGCCTTCCGGAGAACGGCACACTTCTATCCCTAGGAAATACTTAAGGATACTAGATCTTTGATATCAAAAGGTAACTTAAGGAAAGACTTAGGTCCAAGAGATACCTTCCGTGTTGTCACCTGAGATGATCAAATCATCAACATAGATGAGAACAACAACAATAACTCTTTCGGTCCTGTAAGGTGAACAATGTATGATCCTGCCTCCGACCTCCTGAATCCTTTGTCCTTAAGGATTGAGCTCAACTTTTGGTACCAAGCTCGTGGTGATTGCTTTAAAGACCATATATAGCCTTCTTAAGCCTTAACACTTTGCCTGGAGTCACTGTTTCCTCAAGTCCCGGAGGCGGAGTCATGTAAACCTCTTCTTCAAGTTCCCCTTGGAGGAAAGCATTCTTGACATCCATCTGCCACAACTCCCAAGTGAGATTGGTTGCTAGAAGAGAGAACAACCCGAACTGTGTGGAGCTTGCTACAGGTGCGAACGTGTCTGTGTAGTCTTCTCCGTAGGTCTGGGTAAACCCTCGAGCCACCAATCTGGCCTTGTATCGCTCAATGTCCCCATTGCCTCAGATACTTAATGGTAAAGACCCAATTTGGAGCTGACTGGCTTCCTTCCCAAGAGGGAGATCAGTTTCTTCCCAAGTGTTGTTTCGCTTCATAGCTCCCACCTCATCATCAACTGCATTCACCATACTCTATATCCTTGGCTCCTCTCATAGTTCTTAGGGATCTCATGCTGCTCTCAATTTTTCCTATGAATGCTGATGATTAGATGGCAAAAGGGCAAGAGAACATACGCCTGTATCGGATGGGCAATGGCTTGATTGTTTAATACACTGGTCGTTCACACCAATACGGCCTAGACGAGTTCCAGGTCTAGATCCTTGAACTCCGCCCTTGGGTGGTGTGCTTGTACTTGATTGAGAGCTGAATCGACACTCTCCAAAGACTTGATCATGCCCTCTTCATTCTTGGATGCATCTGATCCCCTTGTTATAGAATCTTGATTTAGTTCCTTGTATTATCCTCCATCAGAGTTCAGATCAATCGGTGACTTTGATCACTCTCCACTCCCTTCTTCACCTCTACTTGGTTCAATTTAAGATTTTCAGTAGATGTGGGTGATTTCTCTCCCGTTTCTTCCCCCTTGCTCCCACGGTAATCTTACAACCAAGGTGTTTTAGAGAGAAATTTTTGAGGCTAGCAACTCTATCTGATGGAGATTGAGACATATATCTTTGAGACCATACCCAATCTTCTTTCATGGTAGCCTCTCTTCTTCAATAAACTTGCAACATCTCTGGAGACATACTGTGCGGTTGTTCTGGATCATAACATTGTTGTAGCCTTTTTTTCGTAGGTGAATATCCCAAGAACATGCATTGACACTCTTAAGGGTCTACTTGGTTCTTTGTTCACCTGGAAGCAAAACAACGCAAACACAACGCAAACAACGTAAGTGAGTGAGAGACGGTTTAATACTGTTTAGCGACTTCAAAGGAAGAAAGGTCTTTTAAAAACTCAGGTTGGACATGCGGTTGATTAAGTAGCAAGCTGCCATCCCAACTGCATCTCCCAGAATCTCTTTGTACGTTCATAGTGAACATTCAATCGACCGTAGCCTACTTCCATAGATGTCCTATTCTTCCTCTCGGCTACGTCCATTCTTGGTTGTGGATTATTAGAGGAGCAGCTACGTTTGATGCAATGATATTCATGTTTGGCTAGTGTGCTTTTGAATCATGACTTGTATATTCTCCTCCTTGCTCGACCTTGAGTACTTAATAGTAGCTTTGAATTGGTTAGTGATAGTAGAATTTTTGGAAATTCTAGAAATGCATCAAACCTCATCCTTAGATGTAAGAGTAAACGCAATGTATACTTTGATTTTTCATTCATGAATGTTCACAAAGTATATTATTGTTTCTCTACGATGCAAGCATGGTAGAGTCCAACATCAGGAGTGAACCAAATCAAGCATTTTTCATATATAGTAGAAGACTTTAGGGAAACGATTTTGCAATGTTTTTACCGAGGATACAAGCCTCACAATCCGAGAGGTTATCATAATGATACCTAGGAAATCATTACTAAGAGCACGAGAAGATGGGGTGGTCTAGTCTAGCATCACATTATTAATGCAACACATCATTCTGGTAAGCAAGAAAGAAGATAGAGAAAGATTTAGGAGAGCTTGAGAAAGATCTTCAAGAACTAGTAGAGATCGTTCTTGTTTCCTCCGTTGTCGTATACTTTCCGCGTTCTCAATATCCTGAAAACAACGTATTGGTTCCAAGAAAAGGCATAGCAATTAAGGTCATAGATCCTTTAGTGGTCCTTCTAACAGATAAGTATTGAAGTAAACGTTTGGCCATGTAAAAGCCTTAGAATTCACATGGAAACAATAAGATTCGCCTACTCCTTTAACCGTAGTGATCCATTAGCTATATTACTACTTCTAAGGCGGTGTCTATGTTAGTAGAGCAACTGAGTTACTTTATCATATGTGAGAGCCCCGAGTCTAAAACAGCGAGTCTTAGGTTTATGTGGTATAAGAAAGTGTCCAGACTCCTCAAGGAATGCAAGGGGATTGAGAAATAGGAACTTCCATCTGATTTCTTCATGAAATGATCCCTTGTGAAATGCTGCATGGCCTGCTCTTGTTTGGATGAACCACTCTGCCCATTTGCGCTTGAAGGAGCTGTGGAGAGATTTGCCTTCTGATCCTTGAACTTGGAAGGCTTGAGATGAGGATGAAGAATCCAGCACTTATCCTTGATGTGCCCTTTCTTCTTGCAGTGGTCACACACCCAAATCTTCCTATCTTCATTTCGATACACTCCTTTATTAGCCATCATGAGTTCTCCCTTTCCACTAAATAGACCAAGTGAGCCTTGTTCCCTTTGGACTTGAGAGCAAACTTCATCAAGGCTTGGAAGCTTGTCGGCTCTTAGGATGTGCTTAATGAGATCGTTGAAGGCTGGGTGAAGAGTCAAGAGAAGACCAAAGACCTTGTCTTGCTCACGCCTCTCGTTGAGGATAGCCGGATCAATGGTGCTTGGCCTCAACATCTCTAGCTCGGCCCAAAGAGATCTAAACCTCCCTAAGTGCTTGGTGAACTCAAGATCTTCTTGGCTGAGGTTGTTGATAGCACGCTTGACCTCAAACACACGGCTGAGATTGGAGACATTCCCATAGACATGATTGAGAGTTCCCCAAAGCTCCTTTGCCGTCTCACAGTAAGAATAAGCTTCAAGGATTGAAGCTTCAAGAGATCCTTGGATCATGGCAAGAACAGTCTGATCTTCTTGGAACCACTTAGCCTCTTCGGCCTTGTTCTCATCAGATTTCTTGTCATCAACATAGGTAGCCTCCTTTGGTTTAAACTCTTCTTCTACATGAGCCCAAAGTCCTCTACCACATAGAGCTGTCTTTGTAGTTCTGGACTAGAGAAGGTAATTCTCTCCCTTCAAAGTAACCGGAATGACTAATGACTTGGTAGTATCCATGTTGAGATAGTGAGCTGAATGGGTTAACTATGGTTGCCTCCTGGAGAGAGAACCAACCACGAACACCTAACACAACAAAGAACAACCACCAAAACGCAAGCAAGAACCACCAACGAACAAGAACACAAGGGACTGAGATTGAAGAGAACGAACGAGGGAATATCCAAGGAAACAAGGAGGAAAAGAGAAAGAACAAGGAATTTCACAAAACGAACGAGAGAGTGAAGAAATCGAACAAGAAATTATCAAGGTGAGCGAATGAGTGAGTGGGAGATTAGCGAAAGAGAAAAGGGGGAAATGGGAGAAACGAACAAGTGAAGAACAAAGAGAATGAGAGATTAAAGAAATTAATGCCCTAAGGCTCTGATACCATGTTAGATTTGCGGATTAGAATGGAGAATTGATGGAGAATATGATTCTAGAATGAAGAACATGAAGAACATGGTCACAAATCGATTTTCATTAAGAGAGAGAAGAAGAGTTGTGTTTACAAAGAAGGGAGGCTTATATATCTTATGCTATTAGGTCTAACAAGGACCCTAAAGAGAGAGAGAGAGGGCGGCGCATCTCCAAAGGGACAAGTGAGGTGGTCCAAGGGTGAGAGTGAAGTGGTCCACACCATGGAGGTGTGGTGCACGCGCCCAACGGCTAGAAGGAGAGGATGCGCTCCACTCTTGTCTTCTTCTTCTTCTTGTATTGGGCCTTGAGAGGCTTTGCAGATCAGATAAGGCCTCACTCCTTCTTACACATTCTCCTCAACATCGAACATAGGCCTTGTAGTGGATTGGTCCGTACGGTCGTACGGACGTCCGTACGGATGCTCCTTCTTATTACACTTGATCAATAAAAAGAACATATCTTTGTGCAGCACCTTGGTCTTTGTCAAAGACAGAGAAGAAAATCTTATGTACGCGTCTCTATGACTTTAAGGTCCTGATGGATATTGCTCAAATATATCGAGAGAGGTATCATTAGAGGATTGTCAGGTAACAGGACTCAAATCACACGATTACCACGTCCTTATGCAACAACTTCTACCGGTTGCACTTAGAGGTTTATTACCAAAAGGTCCTAGGATATGTATTTTACGCTTATGCGCATTTTTCAATCACTTGTGTCAGAGAGTGATTGATAGAGAGAAGATTTTAGTAATGAAAGCTGAAATTGTTGAAACTCTCTGCATGTTTGAAAGATTTTTTCTTCCCAACTTCTTTGATATCATGGTGCACTTGACAGTACATCTAGGAAGGGAAGCCCGTTTAAGTGGACCAGTCCATTTTAGATAGATGTACCCATTTGAGAGGTAAACTTAATTATAGTATTTTAAATTTTCTATCCTCTACAGTTGAGTGTTTTGTTTTTAATTTTCATTTTCACACTGTTTAGGTATATGAAAGTTTTAAAAGACTTTGTCAGAAACCCTGAAAGACCAGAGGGTTGTATTGCTGAGTCATATCTCATCTAGTTCTGTAGTGAATTTTTGAAAAAGACAACAAGTGTTGTGAAAAAATTAGATAGGAATACTGAGTATAAGAACAACTCTATCTTAGAGGGTTGTCCGAGATCTGCAACCACAAAAATTACTCTCACCGAAATGGAGATGAAAATATCCCATCTTGATGTCATTCAAAATATGGTTGTCGTGGATCCTTATGTGCAGTAAGTTCTTTCAATTTTCTATTTCAGTTTTCAATTTTATTACGAATAGCTAGCTGATTCCCTTTTTTTTTTATCTTTTACAAGCAAGCACTTGCAGCATCTACAAGACTTAAATGCAAAATGTAGACGTGATGCATTAGTGTTATGGAGTATGCATACACAGAACTTTGCAGCTTGGCTAAAAGAATATGTTAGTTTATATATTCTCTCCATTTTAGATATTGAGGTATGTTAATCTCTGAATTTTACATTTGTTTGGTACCTATTGATCAGACGACTATGGAGAAATACTAAAATGGTTGGCATATGGTCCTCGGATTTTAGCAAGGTCATATACGGGTTATATAGTGAATGGGCAATGGTTTCACACAACCTCTGTTTATAGGCAAAGCCAGAATAGTGGAGTTTATTATGAGGCAACATCAATGTGTAGATCTAGTGCAAAAGATACTTCACAAGTGGTTGATTTGGTATCATACTATGGCAGAGTCACTGAAATCATCTTGTTAGATTACAATGTTTTTTATGTCTCTGTGTTCCGGTGTCAATGGGCTGTAAGAGGTAATGAAGTGAAAGTAGAAGATGACTTCATTCTTGTTAATCTAAATCAAAGTCAAGTATCCTTTTTGAGAAACCCATACATATTAGTCTCACAAGCAAAGCAAGTTTTCTATTCAAGGGAAGATGATCTATCAAGTTGGTATGTTGTTATGAGAGGTCCTTCGAGAAGATACAGTAAGGAAGATGTGCAAGTTGGAAATGCAGATATTGGGCCATTACCATCAGATGTTGACATGGATGAATCTGAAAATGCCCGAACTGATTGTGAAGGCATATATGTTTGAAATGTAGCTTCTTAATCATTTTTATTTCATGTCTTTCTGCTTTTTCTGAACTGGTTGTTGCATTGTGTATAGAGTTTTGATGTATTTAATGTCTTATTGGTCATTTTGTGTTTTTTTAATGTTTGTCTACTGTCTTATATATAATTCATTGTTGTGTAATTTTTTTTCAAGTGAATTAAGATGGTAGGACGTAAAAATAAGAAGGGTGGAAGAAAAAATAATAAGACGACTTTGGATGTTTGTGAAGAGGTAGAATATGTGGAACCCAATCATTTCGAATCAGAGCAGCCTTTACAAGACCAACAACAGTTAGAAGACCAGCAGCAGTTAGAAGACCAGCAACTTTTAGAAGACCAGCAGCACTTACAAGACCATCATCATTCAGAGCCCGCATATGAAGTGTCTACGAAAAGACCGTTAGAGGAAGATAAAGTACTTAATGATGAAGAGCATGAAGGTGGTATTGAATTATCTGAAGATATTTAATGTGCAAGTGAACCTAAGCGTAAGAGACAGCGAGGTCCAACAAAGATGAAAAACATTGCCAAGGATCCAAATTGTCGAGAACGAGTTGATTTCACTAACACAAGAGGACCAATTGGTCTTGGATCAGTTAAGTTGTCATCCTACCTACGTCCTTTATTAAGAGAACACGTACATGTCACAATTGAAAGTTGGAGGAAAATTACTGAAGAAGTCAAGACAATTCTGTGGAAATCTGTCCAGGTTACAATTTCTATACATTCACATTAGTCAATATGACTTATATCATTTAAGTAAGTTTATGATTCTTTTGGTAACTAAATGCATGCAAGGTTTAAACTTGATGAAGAGTACCAAAAGACTGTTTTGCTTAAGCAGATGGGATGTTTATGGAGGTCATCAAAATCACGCTTAGTCAGCCAGATAAATGAAGCTAATAATAACCAACAGAGGATGAATCTGCGACCTAAGAATGTTAATCCAATTGAATGGCGTAAATTTGTCAAACTCAAAACTAGCCTAGCCTTTAAGGTATGCAAGATGAATCAAGTTTTTAAAATTAGATAGTAGAATATATATTAACATTCATTTGCTAGGCTGTGAGTGAGATTTACACCTGTAGCCGTAGAGGAATGGTTAGACTAACAGAAGATATGGTAAGCATAAAATATGGATATATATATATATATATATATATTGAATTATAATCTCTATGAATCATTTGAATTATAATCTCTATGATCATATTTTGTTTTTTTTGCATAGAAAAATGAGAGTGCTAACCCTTCTGAAGTGACAAGGCTAAAAGTCTAGGTTAAGTCGCGTACCAAAAAGGATGGTACACCAGTAAATACAGATGCTGCTGAGAAGTTTGTAAGTAGAAACTTTTACAAAATAATGACTTTGATCTTTGGTTTATATTACATACTAGCCTCTGAAGCTGTATTTTGTGTTTGATAGAGAAAGGCAGCTGAGCTGGTTGTTAAGGATGCTCCATCAACTTCAATAAATCCAGAACAAGATACACTTAGCCAACTCGTAGGACCTGTTAATCCTGGTCGGATCAGGGCAATGGGTAAAAGCATGAGTAAGACCAAGCTTGCTTGTTTCCAAGTGAAGCACCGTGTATGGCTGAAATGTAAGAGAAGCAATTTCAATTAGTGCAACAGGTCAATCAGTTGCAAGATGAATTTTCAAGAATTTGGAACCAGGTTAGACAATTCTACTCATACAATAAGCATATAAGGTAAAACATAAATTTTGACTTTTTTTTGTTTTTATTACAGAGACAAGAACCAAAAGTGGGTGAAAACTCAGTTGGAAGAGTAAGTAATTTAGATCAATTAAGCGAAGTTTCATTAATTTTAACTCTGACTTTTTTCTAATTAACATTTTGTAGAGTGTGAACAAAAGATGAGGTGTGTTTTGGTTGATTGGTTTGATGCTGCTGTAAACGTAGCTGAGGGTGAATGTCATTGTTTCTTCTAATCCGGAAGACAAAGTGAATGTCATTCCTTTAGGCCCTACGGATGTTAAAATATTGGTTGATACTGCTAGCAAACCAGATGCATTTCCTTGGAGACCTGCAACTAACATGTATACAATGGAGGAAGCTGTTGGAGATATGATTGCATGGCCTACCTCTAAATGTGTTATTTTAGACCAGGGGCTCTAACCAGAAGACATTGAGCCTACGGTAAACTTTATTTTTCACATTCATAGTAGTAAGCTTATAAATGGGTTGGTTATTCATGAGTTTAGGATTAGTTTTACTCATGTTCATTTATTAAAATAAGATAGTCTTCTGAATGTGTTGACATGTATCAAGAATTAATTCTTTGAATAAATGTAAACTACTTGATTTGTCTTTAAATGATGTAGTTGTTGCAGAAGGAAGTTGGCAGACACAAGAGGAAAAAGCATTGGTTAATGGACTTCCTCTGGGACCAAAGGTAGTTAAAGTATTTGTGGATGCAGTACTTCAACCTGAAACGTTTATTTGGAGGCCTACGATGGATATGACATACCTTGAGGACTGCTTGATGCATTTTGTATCATGGCCTGTCAACAAAGTTGTATTTGAAAAGCCCATAGATGCAACAGGTGATAAATCTCCTGTAGAGAACTCTCAAGCAACTGATCAAGTATCAGCTGGAAAATCTGTACCATCAGGTCCAAGAGCTTCAGCAACTTTTAGTAAAGCTCCTATTGAGATATCTTTAGCAAAAGGTCCAAATTATACAGCTACTGGTTCTAAGTTTCCTGTAAAGTCTCTGAAATCTACTGTGAAGAATACTAAACTCCCTCACTATCCCCTCCGCGAAGATCACCTGTAATTTTTTTAGATTGCTTATTAAGTTGATTCTGGTTATTATTCTCACTAGTTTATTTTGTAAACATTGCAGCGTAAAAAGTTAACTCAAGTTATCAAGCAATTTCAAAAGATAAAGCTAATGGATAATAACGGAAGTAAGCGGGTTGTCGCTAAAGGACGATGGCATTCCAACGACCCAGACCAAAAGATCCACTTTGTTCGCTTAGGACCTAATGCAGCTAGATTCTGGGTAGATGTGGTGATTGTTGATGATGCAGCAGTTGGGAGGCTATATGATGAAATCGAGTATATGAGAGATGCACTTGGTTCATCTATTGCATGGCCAAAAGATAAATTTGTCATCGTTGAATAACATAACTGAGGTAAGTGTTGTAATTAGTGTGATGTGCTTACTTTTGGTTTTTGTTTTCTTATAATGGTATTGGTAAGCTAATGTCAGATATGTTTGATTTTTGCAAGGAATGAAGAAACCATGGTCCAGGTTAGCTAGTTTTAATTAGTTTAAGACTAGACTAATGATCTTATGAATGTGCCTATTTGTTTTTTGGATTCATACTTGTGTTATGTTAGATTAAGATAAAGACTTGTATTATGTTGGATTGGTAATCAGACTTGTGTAATGTTGTGTATGACTTATGTTATGTATTGCGATTCAAATTTATGTTATGAATGGTATTATTTCTATATATGTAAAAAGGGTTCATGTTTTTATCATGGAAAATAGGTTTGGTATCAAACATATAATATAACAATAGGTCAATGTTAAGAAAAGTAATATTATAGCACAACAAAACCTTTACAATCTAATATAATAGCGGGAAATTTCAGCTTTCGAATAATGTATTACAGCAAATTAAAACGCTATAACAAACTTAATTATATCACATCCATACAACTATTATAAAAGCATCTATCATGGCAAGCAAAATGTGGTGTTGTTGTAGAAGCATCTACCATAACAATAAACACGAGTTATTAAACAAATTTTACAAAAAAACAAAGAGCTATGACAAAACATAATAAAGCATTTATATATAGCTGTTGTATAAGAACCTATCATAACACACGGAGATAGTGCTATCATATGGGTGGTACCTATCATAGTTCCGCATGTCCTAACATTTGTAAATTCGCTATTAAACCCCTATTATAGCATTTTTCCCGCGCTAATAATGTTCATCTTTCTTGTAGTGTGTCTTCCATGGACGGATGATGGGTAGGCGTGGTCAAGATGTTATTTGCTGCAGCTTGCTCTTCTTCGGGTGCGGATGGATATGTGCTTAGTAAATTGGATATAACTTTTGAATGGTTGGATTTGGTATGATTCCAGTTGGAGGTAATAGGTGAATCTTCTAGCTTTCTAAAAATTTCAAGAATGTTAAACTTAGTATATAGAAAGACTTTCAACAAATGCCAACTTCATATGCTTTGAAATTATCATAATGCTTATTTTTCTACTGTTTATGTCATGTTGCCTAAAAATCTGTAAAGACTTTATATACTACAAATATTTGAAAATGTTTTACAAACAAGTAATGTTATTTGAAATCCTTGTTAAAAAATCTATCAAAAGCATAGCAAAGAATGGGTAAAAATATGATGTTATCAACTCCCCCACACTTAGAAGTTGTTTGTCTTCAAATAATCAAGAAAGTAAAGCCTTGGAAAGAGGTTTGAAAATCACGGGAACACTCTTATCATCAAGGAATGTGCTATCTAAGATAATCTACAAACTGCAAAAACTCATGTTAGAATATTCTCTCTATAGTCCCACGAATTTCTCAACTTTTGTCCATTGATCCTAAACCTACAAAAGAACTCTGAATTCACGCTAGTTAACTCTCTATATTCATTAAGATTGGCGTGAGCTTTCTCATCGAGCTTATGGTGTTTAGTGGTGTCATTCAGGGTAGATGGTGCTAGGTACCAAATAGTACATCTACTAAATAAGATAGAACTAAAATTGCAATAGTTAATCTTGGTAAAAAAATTTAAAAATCTCCATCGCTCTTTTTCTCCTCCGAATCACCAAACATCGCCAGAAATCTCTAAACGCCGCCGACACTCTTTCTCCTCTTTCGCCGTAAGTTATCGATAATCTTCTTCCCTGCTGGAAAACCCCAAACTCTAAACGCCGACACTCTTTCTGGCTGGAAAATCACCATACGACGACACTCTCTCTACGACGACACACTCTCTCTACGACGACACCCTCTCTCTACTCTTTCTCTGAACTGTTTCTTCTTTTTTTCTGTTTTTAATCCCATCTTTTATTTTATTCGCAGATCTGAGAATCGCAGCCGTCTATTCCCATCTTCAATCTTTATTCATCTAATTAAATTATATTTCAGTTTAGTCTCTTCGTCTGTCCCTTTTCTGATATCGGATTTACTAGAGTGTTGGAGACTTCATAAGGGAAATCTATATGAAGACTTCACCGACGAAATCTCGTACACTTCACAGTTATCTAACTTCCCGTTTTTTCTTCTCTGACATTGGTTTGTAATATGGCTCTTTCGCGCGAAATAACTGAATATGAACCGAAGGAGGATTTTCACCATATGCCAGAGTTTCCACCCAGGCATTTCACCAAAGACGCTGAGCCGCAGCTTGAAAAAAGTATACCTTACTACAGCGGAACACCTAAACTTCTTTTAGCTGTCAAGGGTGCACTAAATCTAGCTGAATGGGAGAGGATTTGGACTTCCCCTCTTGGTGTCTTCCTGATGTACCACGAGCAACAGATCGCATGGGCATCAAGGTTTGTCCACTATATGCTCGGTTTCTAACTTGTATGCTTCAAGAAGCATGAGATTTGGAGACTAGTTGGTGAAGTCCCAGTCAAATTCTCTATATACGAGTTTGAACACATCACCAGGCTCAACTGCGAATATGTTGAAAAGCTATGACTCTGGAGCCTGAGGCTGAGATCACGGATGAGATGAGGGAGTTTTGGGTAAAGCTTGGAGTCGATGTGGCGGTTGGACCAAGATATGAAGACTTGGTATCAGCGTGTAGACGCTGTGCTCACTGGGATCTGGAATATCGCGTGAGGTTGGGCTATCTAGCCATCCTTGCCAGCTGCATTAATGCTCACCCTTACCATCAGAGGATCAATGTAAACCTTGCAAGGCTAGTGATGGAGCTGGACAAGTTTGCTGCATACCCTTGGGGAAGAGTAGCTTTCAAGATTTTGATTTCGTCAGTGAAGGCTGCGGATATCTCTAGGACTTATCACATCAGCGGGTTTTTCCAAGCGTTGCAGTCTTGGGTTTACTATGCCCTACCGGACTTTGCAAAAAAGGTGGGAGATCCTCTCCCCGGTGACCCAGCGCCACCTCTTCTTGCTTACAAAGGATCAAGAGGGAGGAAAAACCTCAGAAATGGCATCCTCAAGCAGGTATATTATCAAAGCTCTAATCTTGTGGTGTCATTAGAGACATCTTTCTAGAAATTTTTTTTATAGTTCACACATGAATTCAGTTATTATATTATCTGATCTCCCTCTATTCATTTTTATGTTTGTAGACCAGAATCTGTAGCTTTGTCCCCAAAGCATTTGAGGAGATCTTCCCACAGTGGGATGATGATGAGGAAGATGAGAGAATTGTCAACATTGTGAAAGCAATGTTTGGACGATTCTCAATGAATTCTTGGCAGTGGCAAAAAGGACACTGGTCAACTTTGGGTGTGTTGCCCTCAAATTTCAAGGAAAACAAGGTGAAGGTTCCTTTGAAGGTGAAGGATGAGGTGAAGGATGAGCCGTATCATGGCATTAAAAGAGAGCTAGAAGCTCATAAAGAGGGTAGTTTGAAGAAAGCTCGTCTATACCCTGCTACAGAATTTGAGAAAAGCATATGTGATGCGTTGAAGGATGTAGTTGACGCTCGACTCAACATGTTTGAGCCAGAGTTGAAGGGGCAGTTGGTTGAACTTGGAACGAAGATTGTCTTAGTCACTGACAAAGTAGACGATCTGAGTTGTGCTTTTGATAAGTTCACCAGCGGAGCTATGAAGAAAGAACCCGAGGAAGTGAAAGAGAATCCTTAGAAAAAGCAGGCTCAATCTGATGCCAAATCAAATGCACCTGACGATGATGGGGTTAGTTTTCATCCCCTTAACCCAAAGATTCCCAAAAATAACATTAAAAAGCTTAGTAAGAAGGAGGATATTGAGGAGTCTAAGAAGGAGAAGAAAAGTAAAAGAGTAGCTGCCAAGAGTAGTCAGTCACACAAATTATGTGAATTATGAACCTTGTTGGTTTGTTGGATTGTTGTTGGCATATTTAACTCTTATTTCAGAAACTTATAAAATTTATATTTGAATGATGTTTGTTAGTGTCCATAGGAAATTGTAGTAAAACGATGTTTGCTTCAAACTATGCAGAGTAGTGTTAACCAGGGCAGTGAGTCAAGTGTTGTGATGGTGGATAAGCCCAAAGATGTAGATATGGAGTTTGATAAAGCAAAAAAAGCAAAAAAGAGCTTGAAGGAGAAAACAACATAGATAATGGCTAAAAAAATGAGTGATCAGCAAAAGATGAAAGAGAGGCAGGTTGTTCGACCTGGCAATGGCTATAACCCTTTTGGTGATATTGACAAAGACAAAAAAAAAAAAGCTGATTTCCTTCTTGGAGACTTGCCCATAAGTCGCACTATTTAAGCACCCTTTTAAACCTAGTTTATGTGACGTGATTTTGAATGTGTGTGTGACTTCATTTTACAGAGAGACGAAAAAGAAGAAACCCAAGGAAGACTCAAGCACATTCTGGTACCGCACGCTGCGGTCTCCCACAAAATGGCTTTGGGATCTGGTGAAACTTCTGACCAGTGGTGATTAAAAGGGTTTAGGAAGATTGCTACCTCCTGGGGCGTTTGATCTCTACACAGGAGAGCATCCAGAGTTCTGCAGATCTAAAAATATGTGGGGTGTAGATGTGGATGAAATCTACACCTCCCTTGACATCAAGGTTATGCATTGGGTTGCGTTAATGATTCAGGTTCATAAGACACACATCATTATTTGGGATAGCGATCTAACTGTAAGCAAGGATGAGGAGATTGAAGCTGCAGTATATCCTGTTTGCGATATAATGACTTATCTTATGAACCTTCTTGCTCCTGCGGATCAAAAAGCAAAGCACCCTTATGTTCCCTACACATACGAGCGGGTTCCACAGACGAGAGTTCCTAAAAACTATCAGAGCGGTGACTGTTGAGTGTATTGCCTGAAGTACATCGAGTGTCATGCGCTTGGCATACTGATATATCATGGTTTTTACCCGGTTTTAGCCATGATATAAGTCCTTTTGTTGAGTCTTTTCTTTAGTTTTAGAGTCTTTCAGGTTCTTTTCAAGGTACAAGCGCATATGGAGCTAATTGGAGGATTTGGAAGCTTTTGAAGCAATCTGGAGTTGAAGCCGTTCGGGAACAAGCTCAGCATTGATCGACACTGAGGAGCATCGATCGACACCATTCGTTTGGAAGAACCACGACCAAAGAACCTGGCATCGATCGGATACCACTTACAGCATCGGTCGATGCCAGTGACCAGAACGCGAGACAACCCCCCAAGATTATCCAGAAGTTTTCCTTATTTTGAAGATAACTCCAAAACGTTTTGATTAGCTATTTAATTAGGTTTTACAGCCTCCAGAAGAACACCTTGTGATTTCTGGAGATAGAGTTTTTCTGCAACTGAGTTTTTGGAGAAGAATTCTTGAACCTCTTTGTATTCTTACTCTATTTCAATTTTATATTATGATATCTATTCTGTTCATGATGTTTATTGCTTTCACCATGTCTGAGTAGATTTCCTGTTCATGAACGCTCTCTTTGCGATCTTGGTTCAAGTGTGAACCTTATGCCATACTCGGTAGCTAAGAGAATGGGGATGACAGACTTCATGCCAACAAGGATCTCCTTGATCCTTGCTGATCGATCAATCCGGTTCCCTGAAAGATTACTTGAGGATGTTCCGATCACCATTGGGAACTGTTTAGTTCCAACTGATTTCATCGTTCTTGAGTATGATGCTGAACCGCGAGATCCTTTGATATTGGGCAGAACATTTTTAGCTACGGCTGGAGCTCTAATTGATTGCAAAAATGGGCGGATATCTCTCAACATCGGTGATCTGGTCATGACATTCAATATGGAGAAGATGATGAAGAAACCAACCATTGATGGTCAGACTTTCTTCATCGACACTTTCAGTGACCTATCCGATGAGTATTTCTTAGGATTGCATCCTGAGAACCCCTTGGAGAAAGCTTTGGTTTGCTCGGCTGAGACAGAGACAGTTCCCACAGAAGTTGGTTCTGCCTATGCAACGATCCTTGACAACCAAGCTGAGGCATCGATCGATACCACATGAGGCATCGATCGATACCAACCCCTTCGTCCAGAAGAGCTGCAAGTCTCTCGCACCAGATCCGATTCTCTGCCTGATTGGAGTGAAGCGAAAGCCCCTAAGCTTGATCTAAAACCACTCCCAGCTAGCCTAAGGTACGTATTCCTTGACCCTAACTCTACTTATCCTGTGATTGTCAATTCTTCTTTGAACAACGCAGAGGTCGCCTTACTGCTGAGCAAGCTGCGCAAGTATCGCAAAGCTCTCGGCTATTCTCTTGATGACATTTCAGGTATCTCACCAGATCTGTGCATGCATCGGATTCATCTGGAGGACGAGTCGAAGGCTTCAATAGAGCATCAGAGGCGACTTAACCCGAATCTGAAGGAAGTGGTTAAGAAAGAGATCTTGAAACTGCTGGAAGCAGGAGTTATTTATGCCATTTCTGACAGCAGTTGGGTCAGTCCGGTTCACGTTGTTCCTAAGAAGGGAGGCTTCACAGTGGTTAAGAATGAGAACGATGAGCTGGTTCTGACGAGAACAATTACTAGGCATCGGATGTGCATAGATTATAGAAAGCTGAATGCTGCGACAAGGAAAGATCACTTCCCATTGCCCTTCATTGATCAGATGCTGGAGAGACTGGCTAGTCATCCTTACTATTGCTTCTTGGATGGCTACTCAGGCTTTTTCCAGATCCCGATACATCCGGATGATCAGGAGAAGACGACTTTCACTTGTCCCTATGGCACCTTTGCCTACATGAGGATGCCATTTGGTTTGTGCAATGCTCCAGCTACATTCCAGAGATGCATGATGTCCATCTTCTGAGATATGATCGAGGAGTTCATGGAGGTATTCATGGACGATTTCTCTGTCTATGGGTCTTCGTTTAAGGGATGTTTGGATAATCTGTGCAAGGTACTTCAGCGTTGTGAGGAGAAACACCTAGTTCTGAACTAGGAGAAGTGTCACTTTATGGTCCAAGACGGCATCGTTCTGGGACATAAGGTCTCTAAAGCTGGGATTGAGGTTGATAAGGCGAAGATTCAGGTCATGACAAGCCTCCTGCCGCCTACTTCAGTGAAGGATATTCGGAGTTTTCTTGGTCATGCCGGGTTCTATCGCAGGTTCATTCAGGATTTCTCCAAGATAGCCCGCCCGCTTACTGCTCTGCTGTGCAAAGATGTCGCATTTGATTTTACACCAGAGTGTCTTGCTGCATTTGAGATGATTAAGAAGGCATTGATTTCTGCTCCTATTGTGGAAACACCAGATTGGAGCCTTCCTTTTGAGGTCATGTGTGATGCAAGTGACTATGCAGTTGGATCTGTTTTGGGACAGAGGAAAGATAAGAAGCTCCATGTGATCTATTATGCCAGCAGAACGCTGGATGACGCCCAAAGGAACTACAACACCACTGAGAAGGAATTGCTTGTTGTTGTGTTCTCCTTTGAGAAGTTTCAATCCTATCTGATAGGAAGTAAGGTGATTGTGCACACTGACCATGCTGCTCTTCGATATATGCTGCAGAATAAGGATATGAAGCCTCGATTTTGTCGATGGGTTTAGCTACTCCAAGGTTTTGACATAGAGATCAGGGACAAGAAAGGAGTAGAAAATGGCGTTGCAGATCATCTCTCGCGCATGAGGATCAGTGAAGAGGTTCCCATTGATGATTCTTTGCCTGAGGAGAAGATATACTTCGTGGAGACTGGTTCTGCTTCAAATCTATCGATGAAGAAGACGAGCATCGATCGATAAAATGGGAGTATCGATCGATACAATGGGAGCATCGATCGATACCCTCAAGCTTTGTTGCCTTCAGTCCATGATTCCAGCATCGATCGATACCATCACTGTGTTGATCGATGCCAGAGACTTACCATCACCGATTCCTCTACAGATCACTCTGAATTTGAGGAATCTTTGGCGATCACTTCTCCTGCTGAACCTTGGTATGCCGACATCGCCAATTACCTTGCTGCTGATCTAGAACCAAAGCACCTAAAGAAGTATGTGAAGAAGAAGTTCATGAAAGGTGTCAGACGCTACTTCTGGGATGAGCCATATTTGTACAAGCACTGTTCTGATGGGATTTACAGAAGGTGTATAGCTGAGTCTGAGGTACCAGAGATCCTTTTTCACTGCCATGGTTCTAAGTATGGTGGGCATTTTGCTACATTCAAGACAATCTCTAAGGTTCTGCAAGCCAGTTTCTGGTGGCCTACGATGTTTAAGGACGCTCACACTTTCATCTCCCGCTGTGATGTGTGTCAGAGACGAGGGAAGATTGGCAAGAATCATGAGATGCCACAGAACTTCATCCTGGAGGTTGAGGTCTTTGATTGCTGGGGTATTGACTTCATGGGACCATTCCCTTCATCGCGATAGAACCGCTACATCTTAGTCGCCGTCGACTATGTCTCTAAGTGGGTAGAGGCAATTGCTAGTCCTACCAACGATTCTGCCGTGGTCCTGAAGCTCTTTAAGACTATCATCTTCCCACGATTTGGAGTACCCAGAGTTGTCATCAGTGATGGAGGTACTCACTTCATCAACAAGATCTTCAAGAAGCTGCTGAGGAAGTATAGTGTACACCACCGCGTTGCCACGCCATATCATCCTCAGACTAGTAGACAAGTAGAGGTCTTCAACAGACAGATCAAAGAGATCCTCGAGAAGACGGTTGGTGCTACACGGAAGGATTGGGCGCTGAAACTAGACGACGCTCTTTGGGCCTACAGAACAGCGTTCAAGACGCCACTCGGGACAACATCTTTCCATTTTTTGTATGGAAAGGCATGCCATCTTCCTGGTGAGATAGAGCACAAAGCAGCCTGGGCTACAAAACTGCTGAATTTCGACATCAAGTCTGCTGCGCAAAGACGCTGGTTCAGTTGAATGAGTTAGATGAGATCAGACACTCCGCCTATGAGAACTCCAAGCTGTACAAGGAAAGGACCAAAACTTATCAACAAGAAGATCATTTCCCGACACTTTGAACCAAATGACCAGGTACTTCTGTACAACTCTCGTTTGCAATTGTTTCCTGGGAAATTGCGTTCTCGTTGGTCAGGTCCCTTCACGATCAAGGAGGTCCGCCCTCATGGTGTTGTAGTATTGCTGAGTACTGAAGGAAAGGAGTTCACTGTCAATGGACAGAGGGTGAAACACTATTGGGCGAAAGCCGCTATTCCAGATGGGCACATTGTGCCTCTGACTGAACCACCCACTGCCTGACTGCTCTCCATGTCAAGCTAATGACATTAAACAAGCGCTTGGTGGGAGGCAACCCACTGGTGAGTCTGTACATAGTCTTTATTTTGATTTGTTAGTTTTGTTTTTGTGTTTTGTTTTCACGTAGAACGACGTCCAGACGACGAGTATCGATCGATACCCCTTGGTATCGATCGATACCATCGGCCGAAAAGGAGTTGTACCATATGCTGAGCATCGATCGATGCCACTTATGGTATCGATCGATACTCAGCTCCAGGTAGGTTTTTTTCTTTAAAACCCTCGGGTTTTCATCATTCACTCCCTCATTATCGCTCGACGCCGCCCCATCACTCTCCTACTCTCACATCTTTTTCGATTTTTCATCAACCTCTTCAATTTTAAACTCTATTCCCCTCAGATTTTTGACCACATTATCAGTCTCTCATTCTCTCCTTCGATCTACCAGGTAATGCAATCGATTTCACCCTTTTAGATGTGTTGGCAGAATCGATTTGGGGTTTCCTTTGTTGTGAAGCTTTGGCTCTGTTTCTTGTCATCGTTAGCTATAGGTGAATGAAATTGCCATATTAGGATGATAATGGATATAATAGGGATGGAGTAGACTTAGGAATTCATATTTAGGGTGATAGATTGGGAATTGGGTGATCTGTGGAATGAAATTCGAAATCTTTGTCTCGAGCATCGATCGATACCCGATCTATAATAGAATTGGATTCTCCGATGTCATCTGTCAAACCTGTGTGCCTCCATCTCCAGCATCGATCGATACCCCCTGGTATCGATCGATGCTTGCACTTCTTGAACGTAGGAGCTATTCTAACTTTGGTTTTCACTTTGATTTTTTCAGATGGCTCCCCGTAAGAGGATACGACAGGATGACGCTTCCACTTCCAACCCTCCACGCCGCAATTATGATCTCCAAGACGAGGTGGAGGCTTTCCATGACTCATAGTGGCACGCCGGAGTCGTCTCCGCCATTCTTACCGGCGATCGCTACAGGGTCCTGAAGGGAGGTTTCACAGAGGACACAGGCCGTCAGAGCTTCATTGACGCTCACATCAGTAATCTGAGGCCTGCACCACGATGTTCTCCTTCTCCATCTGCCCCTTCCCCTGTTGCTAGGCCTTCCTGGCCTATGTTGGAGGGGAAGAGGATCGTTCCACGACGTGTTTGGGAGGAGTTTCCCAAGGATGTGACTGAGAGTGAGGCTTGCGTTTACAGGCCCATAGCTGAGGAGTGGGATGACTATGACACTCTGTTCTACAACGAGTGGCTACGTGTTGTCATCTTGCCTACGTGCTTCATCGATCCTCTCACCATGCGTCGTCTGGGCATCGACGTTGATCTTTCTACCATGCTCGAGAAGATTGGACTGGGCACTCTCGACTCACGGCAGTATGATCTGTATCCAGACCTCGTTCGTCAGTTCCTCGCCACAGCTCGAGTATACTATAGAGATGAGGTCCACCGCACTGCTTCTGAGGGGACCCTGACTTTCCTGATCAGAGGGATTCGCTACAGATTACCCATTCCTGATCTCTGCTCCATCTACGGGTTTGATCTTTACCCTCAGCAGATTGCTCTCCCTTCTCAGTTTCAGGATTTGCAGAACTTTTGGCGACACATTGGTCTTAGCGCCTACAGTTCCAAGACCTCTACCCAGATAGATATCCGCCACCCGACTTTGCGTTGCATTGCCCGGATTCTGAGCACCACTCTCCTCTGCAAGATGGAGCCGAACAAGTTGAGGATCTCAGAGATGATGTTGATATACAAGGCAGTTGGTGACATAATTCCTGAGGATAGGTTTGAGTGGCCCGAGTTGAACCTCGAGGTCAACATTGGCGCCCTGTTTGCACACCACTTGGTCTCTCTAAAGACCAAGCCCTTCTCTGGCCGCAACTATGCCACCGCGCGGAAGACGGAGTCCGTTGGCAGCCTTCTCACCCCTATCTTCGAGCACTTTGGAATCTCCACTGCAGCATGTTCGATCGTCACTACTCGTTCCCTCATGGATGAGCAGCATATGCGCTGGTTGAAGGCCACTCGCCGCTGGTGCCTGCCTACGACAGATGGAGAGCTCTTTGTGCAGCTCCCCAACCGCGCTCTCACCTCCATTGGCACTCACCCTTCTCGACTGCACTTTGATCCAGACCCGAGTTTGCTTTCGCTCGCCCCTTCTACTCGTGTCCGCGCACCACGCCAGCTTCCGTCCGCTCCTGTCGCTGCTGCTGAGACACCAGCCGCTGACTCTGTTGGGAGTCAGCCTCACCACCAGACATCTGCTCCTGCTCCTTCTTTTCCTCCACCACTAGAGATACCGATGGAGACAACTACTTTTCAGAGATATGTGGTGGAGAGTCTTCAGAGTATCTGGGCCGCTGTTTCTCGCTGCCGCTGCATGACGCCCACTGACGCCGATCCCTCTGCTGCTGGCCCTTCGACACGCTACCCCGTCTCTGAGTCCGATTCTGATGAGGATTCAGACTAGTTTATGTTCCTGGGTTTCACATTTCCCTTTCTTTTCTTTTCTTTTGTTTTGCTTTCTTTTCTGAACTTGTCTAATCTCATTGTCGGTACTTGTTGGAACTTATGGCTATATATTATTCTGTTGCTCCTAACTGTGTTCTCTTATCTGACAGTTACTTCACATAACTTTTGGCTTCAGTAGACACTATCTCGAGTTTCAGAATCTAACACAGACCTTGGCATCGATCGATACTCCTCAGTATCGATCGATGCCCCTCACCTTTCCACGGTATTGTCGAACTTACTCACAACCATTTTGTTCTTGTGCTTTCTTTTGCTTCCTCTAGGCTAGATAACACTGGGGATAGTGTTGTTTAAGTCTGGGGGAGGTGATTACTGACTTTGTGTTCGTTTTTCTTAGAGTCAGTCCAGTTTTGAGTCTTTTGAGTCAAATTTTTGTTTTACTTGAGTCAAACTTGTTGGAGATTATGAACTTTGCTTGATGTCAGTGTCCTGACTTTGTTTTTGAGTAACCATTGTCACAGATCCAGCCCTAAGATCGACTAATGAAAAATCCAAAGGCTAACTAGTTAACCAGGAAACACCCATGTCTCCAGCAAATTTCTTCTGAATCCTGAGCCAATTTTGCACTTCACTCCTGAGGTTGGTATTCACTGAACTTGATTCATCATGCATATCTGGCAAAGGAACCCATACATATGATAAAATTGGTAAACCTCTCCCCTAACACATAAGATACATAAAAGGCATAAAAAGATGAGTGATTTCCGCGAGTAGAGGGCTAGAAATACTTCCTGTGATCCCACTGTTCTACTTGGATAAGGAATGATCACACAAAAGTCTGAAGCGAGGGGTAGGAACATTTCCTGAGACCCCATTATTCGCCTAAGACTTTTAACACTTTGAGAGGGGAGTACCGGGGATTAGGTGGCCATCACCATCATAATCGCGTCTCGAACCTTGATTTGTGTATGCGAAGCTTAATTTGAAATCAGAAATATAAAAGAGATAATCATCTGGGGGAGAGGAAATCAATACAAAGTGTAAAATCTGAGTGGTTCCTTGGTCATGATATCGCATGGGGAAGAATCTAGAAGGTTCTTGAATATCAACATCAGTGATGAAACGGCAATGAAGGATTTAGTATGATTGATGCTGTGAGATAATGAGTGAATAATGGGAAACTGCAACAGCCTAAGGAGAAGTACATGGTGGTCCGATCTGAAACTGTTTAGGTCAACTAGGAGTTGGAAAATGGTCATTACTATGTCTCAAGAAAAAGGTGAGTCTCCATGTTTTCAAACCTCTTTCTCTGTTTAGTTTTCTGTTTGCTTGAGGGCAAGCAAAGACTAAGTCTGGGGTAGTTGATATATCATGGTTTTTACCCGTTTTTAGCCATGATATAAGTCCTTTTTTGTTGAGTCTTTTCTTTAGTTTTAGAGTCTTTCAGGTTCTTTTCAAGGTACAAGGCATATGGAGCTAATTGGAAGATTTGGAAGCTTTTGAAGCAATCTGGAGTTGAGCCGTTCGGGAACAAGCTCAGCATCGATCGACACTGAGGAGCATCGATCGAAACCATTCGTTTGGAAGAACCACGACCAAAAGAACCTGGCATCGATCGATACCACTTACATTATCGGTCGATGCAGTGACCAGAACGCGAGACAACCCCCAAGATTATCCAGAAGTTTTCCTTATTTTTGAAGATAACTCCAAAACGTTTTGATTAGCTATTTAATTAGGTTTTACAGCCTCGAGAAGAACACCTTGTAATTCCTGGAGATAGAGTTTTTCTGCAACTGAGTTTTTGGAGAAGAATTCTTGAACCTCTTTGTATTTTTACTCTATTTCAATTTTATATTATGATATCTATTCTATTCATGATGTTTATTGCTTTCACCATGTCTGAGTAGATTTCCTGTTAGGATTAGGGTTGCTTAAAGGTATTTGATGAATTGTTAGATCTGAATTGATTGTTAGGGAATAATCTATAGAGCTTTTCACCTAGACTTGAGGTTAATGCTTATTCTAGCCTCGCGAACTAGAATCTGATGTTAGGTTGTTTAATTGGCACGAAAGTGTTATTGATTGCCTGATCTAGTGTTTGGTGAGCAAGAGCCCTATTCGCAAAGAAATTTGGTTTAAGGATTTTGTGAACAATTGAACTTGAACTTTAATGCTTGTTTAAATTCATAGAATTTGCAAAGAAATTTGGAATTCTAGGTTTAGGCATAGATAGTTTTCGCAACGACAGTTGGTTTACTTTACATCTGTGATTCGAGTTTGAAAGCGGAGCTTAATTTATTCCTGACAATTGATTTGATTTGATAATTCTGATTTGCCTGCAAGTTTCCCTAAGCCTAGCGTTTTCCTCCACTAATTTACTTCCTTGATTTATTTGTTTTGTTATTCTTAATTACATCTATTCTGCTTAGCTTAATTCATATTTCTGAATCTATTGAGTGTCATCTTGAGTCTTTGTGGTTCGACCCCTAAAATACTGTAGCGACTGCTTAGGTACTTTTAGGGTATTAGTTTTGAGCATATCACATACCATTTGATCCAACCCTCTTGTGTGATAAGAACATCAAGTTCATAAGGGAGAAGCTGGCTATAGAAATATACGATGAGCTTGGCATAACGGAGACTGAGAAGCGCTGTTACGAAGGTTTGGATATATACGACGACTGTTGAGCTTCTCTTTTAACCGTATATTTTGAAATCTTGTATAAAATTTAACCGTATATTTTGTATAATTTAACCGTATATTTTGTATAAATTTTGCATAAATCTTGTTAAATGAAATATAACCACAAAAATGTATATAATCTTGTATTAATCTTGTTAAATTAAATACAACCACACAAATACAAAATCTTGTTAAATGAAATACACACAATTATAGAATTTTCTAGGAGGCTTCAAGAACATACTTCTACTGGATACTTCATCTTCGTACAGAACACCTAGTTAGAGACTTCTGTAGGAGACTTCAATCGCAGACATCTACTGGAGACATCATCTTCGTACTGAACACCCAGTTAGAGACTTCTGTAGGAGACTTCAATCGTAGACATCTACTGGAGACTTCATCTTCGTAAAGATTCCCAGTTAGAGACTTCTCATTTAGACTACAAGAGCAGACTTCTATTGGAGACTCCTCTATTCCTGATAAAAAGCACGCAAAACGAAGCGGACCTTTGTGAAACGTCGCTTCTTATCATTATTACTCTTCTTCAAAACACGCAACCTACTTCTTTGAATCACTATTACTGAGTTGCAAAAAAATTACAATTTCATCTATTGCTATTAAGGAAATATCTTAAAAAACAATGTCGTACACACCAGGAGCCATTAAAAGAGGTTTGAAGAACCTCTTGAAGAATCTGCATCCTCGCTATACGGCAGGTAATCTCTATACAGTTTCACCAAAATTTAATTTCAATATTTTCAGATATTAAAGTTCATGCAAGCTTCTAATTTCTTACCATATTCTTTTAGGACATGTGGCCGATGACATATTCCATTGGGAGGGTACGATAGTTGGCCCTATTGGCACCCTTTATGAGGGAGAGGTTTTCAAAGTGACTGTTCATTATCTGCCACAGTACCCGCTGAAACCCCACATGTAAGTTTTGATCATATTCCAGTTACACAAATAGAACTTAGGGAACGCACGCATGTTTAATAGTTAGTAAAACACATAGGGACAATTAGTAATTGAATATGTCCTTTTCATGTAATTGGAAATTCCTTAAATATTGTGATGGTTTGGTTAATGTAGGTTGGTTTCAACACCGCGATTTACCACCCTAATGTGGATCGCGGGAGTATATACTTGAAGATGCTCCTACCTGAGCACTAGAGCCACGAATACAACATAACCACAATATCAGAGGCTCTTTTGAAGATGTTGACTGAGCCAGAGTTGGGTGAAGGAGATATGTTTGTGGATTCCATTGCTCAAGTCTACATAACTGAACCGAACCGTTTCAATGAGAAGGCACAAGAAATGTCTGAAACTTTTGCCGGAAGATTAAAGAGCACATGATCCTTTGGATTTGTATGAAACGGAGGGGGGTTTATGATATATCATGGTTTTTACTCGATTTTAACCATGATATAAGTCTTTTTGTTGAGTATTTTTAGAGTCTTTCAGAGTCTTTTCAGGAATTAGGCACGATTGGAGCTAAATTAGATTTATCGAAGTTTCTGGAGCATTTCAGAGCTGAAGCAGTTTGGGAGCCGATATGGAGCTCAGTATCGACCGACACCACAAAGCATCGATCGACACTAACATTTGGAAAGAACGTAACTCACCATTCTTCTATCGATCGATACCATTTATGGTATCAGTCGATACCGATGCCAAGAGAGATAACGCGCAATTCCTCAGCAAGTCCGAAGAAGAAACAGAAGATTTCCTTATTTTGCAATGAACTCCAAAGCGTGTATGAGCTTTATAATTACGTTTTTCTGCCGCTTTTAGATTATGAACTAAGACTTGGAGATAGAGATTTGCAACAGAGTTTTGGGAGAAGAACCTTGAACTCTATGTGTATTCTTTACTCTATTTTACTTTATGAAATCTATTTTATTCATGATGTTTGTTTCATTCACCATGTCTCAGTAAATTCCTTGTTAGGTTTAGGGTTATTCAAAGGTATTTGATGAATTGTTAGATGGATTAAATTGTTAGGAAAATCTATAGAGTTCTTCACCTAGACTTGTGATTACTGCTTGTTCTAGCTTCGCGACCTAGAATCTGATATTAGGTTGATTAATTGGCACAAAAGTTTTATTAATTTCCTGAACTAGTGTTTGGTGAGCAAAAGACTTATTCGCAAAGAAATTTGGTTTAGGATTTTGTGAACAATTGAATCTGATCATTAATGCTTGTTGGAATTCATAGAATTTGCAAAGAAATTTGGAATTATAGGTTTAGACATAGATAATCTTCGCAGCGACGGTTGGTTGATATTACATCTGTGTTTCAAGTTCAAAAACGGTGCTTATCATATTCCTGATATTTTATTTGATTGACAATTCTGATTTACCTGCGAACTTCCTTAGGCTTAGCGCTTTTCTCATTGATCTTACTACGTGTTTTTAATCGTGTTGCTATTTTCAATTACATATATTTTACTTAGCTTGATTCATATTCTGAAATTTATTGATTGATAATCTTGAGTCTTTGTGGTTCGACCCCTAATATACTACAGCTACTGCTTAGGTACTTTTAGGGTATAATATTTGAGCATATGAGTTTATGTAAATTATATTTTCGAACCTTCAATTTATTTATTTTAATTTCTTTTGAAATGGATTGAAACTTTATTTCTTTAGTTTTATGTTAATTATCTTTAATTTCTCTTATTATGTTAATTATCTTTCGGAACCTTTAATTTATTTATATTAATTATCTTTAATTTCTCTGATTATGTTAATTATTATTGGAACTCTGATTTTGTTAAATCAAATACAAAGTTCGAAAACCGCAAAAATACAAAAAGAACTGGTCATAATTATATAAGTAAAAAAGTTTGAAAAGAAGACTTCTCGTGGAGATTTCATATATGATAGTTTGAAAGAAGACTTTAAAAGTAAAATTCTCAGAGACTTTTTTCAGAGACTTCACGAGTAGACTTCTACAGGAGACTTCCAGCACAGACTTCCAGCACAGACTTCTACTAGAGACTTCATCTTCGTACAGAACCCCTAGTTTTAGACTTCTATGGAAGACTTCATTTAGAGACGTCCACAGGAGACTTCATATGCATCCTGAACATCTAGTTATAGACTTCTACGGGAGACTTCAAGTACACACTTCTACTGGAGACTTCGTATGCGTCCAGAACTCCTAGTTAAAGACTTTTGTGGGAGACTTCAAGAGCAGACTTCTACTTTCTCTCAACCTTGAAACTCTACGTAACATTAAAAAAAACAGAGTCCCTTGAAAACAGAGTCCCCTCAAAAAATATTACTTCACGGAATCACAGACAAAGATTTTAACTTACACAGTTATCGCGAGTATGTCCAGATTGCCTGCATTTTGAACAACTATATTGCTTGTGAGCCTTCCACGGTTTTGGCGTAGTCTTTCTTGCGATTTCAAGCCACGTTTGCCACCTTGACTTCTTCTGCCTTCCAGGAGGACGCCGGATGAGTGGTGGGAAAACTTTGACAAACTCGGGCTCTTTGATATCGATGGTTTTGGGAAAAAGTTGCTTGCATACGTCGAATACAAATATTCCTTTGTGTATGACGGACATACGAGGGCGGCAACATCCATTTTAAGCTCAGGAGCAGCAGCAATAGCATGCGAGCGAGGTATTTTCTCAACATCATACACTCCACATCCACATGTTCGATGTTGGAAATCAACGATACAATCTCTATGTCCTCTCGTCACGTGAAATCGCCAACCGTCTATGCGTTCGACAGTCATCTGGTCAGCATAATGCTGACGAATAGTTAGCAAATATTCAACTCCCTTGCTATGTTTTGTTGTGAGACTCATAGCGTCTTCTCGATTTTTAAAAAACCATCTTCCTAGCTCCTCTCGTATGAATTCTAAAAGAAAGGGTATGGGAAATCCTCGAGCTGGCTTAAGTGCAGAGTTTATTAATTCAGCAATGTTGCTCGTTTGTATGTTGTATCGTTCTCCTAGAAAGTGAATGCAGGCCCATAGTTTCACATCTACGTTCTCCAAGTTGCTTTGTCTCACTTAAGGCGCCCATGTATCTGTTAAAATCATAATGCGTATATGCACATGCAGCCCCTCTCACCAAGTACATAAGATGCTTTTCCTTGTACTTTGTGATTATGTTATTCTATAGGTGATAATAACATATCCCTCTTGTTGCCCATGGCATAACAGTTTTAATGGCATTCTTAATCGAGGTGTGCCTGTCGAACACTATGACCAAAGGATATTGATCGGAGACACTTCCACTCAACTTGGTGAAAAACTATTATCATGATTCATCATTTTCAGAGTCTACAATAGCAAAAGCTAATGGGAATATTTGGAAATTCTTGTCCTAGCCGCAAGACACTAGCATAACTCCGCCATACTTCCCCGGTAGAAGACACCCATCCACCACCATAACTTTTCTCAGAAACTCAAAACCAGTAATAGAGGCTCTAAGAGCCATAAACAGATATTTGAATCTGTTTTGATCATCAACCACAAGATCAGTGACAGTTCTGGGATTGGTTAGCCAAATACGATAGAGATAAGACGGCAGCTACTCATATCCATCTTCTGCTGTTCCCCCCACCAATTGTTGTGCAAATATTAAAGCTCTATAGGAAGTGGTATAATTCATCTGCATACCATATTTATTCTTCATTGCAGATATAATCAAATTCGGCGTTACTCCATCAATTGTTCCCCATTCATCATAAAACATTTTAGCAATATATCTCGGAGCATGACGTTTGCGCAGAGAAATTCGGTCCGCCAAATTGCAAGTATGATCTTTTTTGTACAGGTAACCCAAACACTTTTTGGTTCATTTTTCAAAGCCGCTCTAATCCTCCGATTGCATCCTTTCACACCGCAAATGGCTACAAACAACTTTTGTGTAGACTTTTGCACTTTGAACTTGAATTTCGACATTATCGCCGTCAAGTCGTATAGATACCGTCTGACCATGTCATGTTGGATCTTGGGCCTTCACCAACAAAGCCACCTTCCGCAACAAGACACGTATTATCATCATCATCATTTTCACTAACATCCTCATCCTTAACTTTTCCATACACAGTATAATCTTCAAGGTATTCGTCTTTAACCTCACCAGCATGAGACTCTTCCGCATCATCATCATCATCGTCGTTGACGTTAACCTCACCACCATTAGATATATCCATATCTTCGTCTTCAAACTCTTTTACATCTCAAGGTCTTCGTCAACACTTTCACCAGCAACCTCATTGCCACTAGCCATACCAAAACGACTCGAGACGCAAGAGCGTACATCATGCGTTTTACATAACTCAACCAAGGACCGCACTTGTCTATCATTTGAGACATGCATAGGTGGTGTAGGAAAATCCGTGTCTGTTAGTTGCAACATTGAATCCGGCAACGAGTCAGTTAATTCGACGAAGTCGTTCTTGTCTAGCTCATAGTCTACTAGTGTCATCTCAATGAGTTCACGGTGTGTACAAGAATCACTCAAGAATAACATTCTCCCTCCTTTGGGATTATCCACCTCAAAATGCCACTTACAGTCTCTCATCACCCATTCTCCATATACAGCAGGTACTTGAACCATTTTCTGAAAAACATTTGAAACAAAACAAATGCAAACTATTAGTTTGACAGTAGAGTTCAAAGGTGAAGTCTGTTGAAAAATAATTATCAGAAATTCATAAAATCGATTTAAGATAGAATATAAGACATTGAAATGTGAAATTCATACATAAACAACAACAATAACTAATACACATGTAAAAAAGTTAAAATCTCAAAAATGCAAATTATATATAATACAAATCTATTTTTTTTAAAGATAGTGCAAGAGACTTCTCGAACGAAGTCTACGAACAGACATCCTCTGTGAAGTCTAAAGTTTATAACCTAAACACCTAATAAGTTAAGAAAAAATATATAAAAATAATTATGCGATTAAAATAGTTCAAATTTCTAAAACATCAAAAGCCATACGTAACACACATATTAGGATAAGAAAAAAAATTAATTACAAATAGGCTAAAATTGCATTTTTACTGAAATTATCATTAAAGACTTCACATGCGAAGTCTCTTAGTAGACTTCCTCGATGAAGTCTGCTTTGCTATCTGAAGAAGACTTCGCCCGTGAAGTCTAAAGCACGAGACTAGTTTTGCAATTGACCACAGTTTTGACTTTTTAAGTAGATTTCATCTAGGAAGTCTTTTTGGTAATGGACTGTGCCTGTGAAGTCTATTACATATTTAGACTTCCTCGATGAAGTTTTTTTTTGCGTTCAGAGACTTTTTTGGCGAAGTCTACCCATAAAGTAAGGTATAGTTTTGCAATTTACTAGAGTTTAACTTTTACATGAGACTTCGTCTCAGAAGTCTATGTAGAAAAACAGTTACTTTTGCAATTGACAAAAAAAAATTATTTTTTAAATTCCAGAGTTACCGATGGTTGTAGACTTCATACGAGAAGTCTACCAATAGTCAATGTTTCGGAATTATGGTTAAATGCAAAACTAACCTCTTTTTCACGCAGACTTCTCAGATGAAGTCTCGATAAAATTTCTTCGTTCCGGTCAATTGCAAAACTAACTGCCTTTTTTCGCAGACTTCACAGGAGAAGTCTTTGTACAAAGTCAGACTTAACGGTCAATTGCAAAACTAGACCTCTTGTAAGCAGACTTTGATGGTGAAGTCTAAACACCGTTTTTTGTTTAGCTTTTTAAACGACCAAGAACTGATCACGCCACCAATACCCAAGAAACCCAAGCGTTATTATGCTCGAATCTCAGTAAATCGCAAGATATATGGATGGTAAATATTGAAAACGATATTATAGAGTTAAATGGTTGAAATGAGAGAGGAGATCGACAAAAATGGAGCTTTTAACTTAGTTTTAGAGCATTAACATCACTTAATTTGGTTGTTTGAAGCATTGAAAGCTCAATTTTGTTTGGTAATGGTGGTTGGGAACTATTGAAGACGATGGCATTTTTGTTATTACGTGAGAGTTTTTGGGTTATTGTTTTTCAAACCCAGCTACCAGACTTCACAGGAGAAGTCTGTGCTAGGTATTTTTGTGAAAAAAGAAGCTGGGAAGGGTATTTTAAGACATTTTGAAAGAAGAAAAAAAAGAGTCTAGTTTTGGAATTGACTTCAAATAAGCGTCTAGTTTAGCAAGAAGCCTATTATAGTTTATGTATTAGTGTTGATAGAATGGTAGATGAAATGTTCCCCCGTACTTTGGTAGGTTTCCATGTAATTTTCTTTTTAATTATAGAGAAAAAAACTTTGATAATAGCTAATTAGTAAAGTACTTTGATGGTTAGATTTTGTGAAGGAAAAATATATATAATCAATAAACCAATAACATAATATTTTAATTCAAGGACAAAATGAGTTACTTTCATAAACTTTGAATAACACAAAACTTTTATTAACTTTGTATAACTTTATAAAATCATCAATCCAATTGTTATAAATTTATAAAGATTTTAGACTAAGTTTTACAAATAGATAAAACTAATAACACCAAATTTTAATAGAGTTTTGAAAAATCTTAATCAAATAACACTAAAATCTTTACAACATTTAAATCTCTATAACTCCATCTAAATACAAAAACCAATAATACCCCCTAATTTGTTTTTTATGGCACTAAATAAGAGACAATTTCGGCATGATCCGAAAATCTTCAACTAAATATTTAAGAAATAAATTTTCTTTTTGTATTAAATAAAACAAAATAAAAAAAGTCGTAAGAATTGAAACAACTATTTTGTAATTATATCAAGTAAAATCTTATAAATTATTTGAAGAAAATCTAAATATACACCTCAAAAAGTTTCTTGGTAATAGTATTAATTAGGGATCACTTTTTTATAAATAATAATTGAGAATTTTAAAATGTACATGATATGCCATTAGATTTTAGCCTTATAAAATATACATAATTAATTGAAGATCAGTATTAAATTTTAAAAGTCGATTTTAGTTTATCTATAGATAAGTATGATTGTGTTTTTTTTAATATTGATTTATTATCCTATTGAAAATGATGAGAATTGTTACACTGACGATTCTACAACAGACAATTATATCGTCTTATGAGCATTCATGCTAAACGGTTCTATCTGCACCTTGTTGAAGATATCATGTAAGTTTGTCTCCATTAATTTGTATAAGTGATAATGATTCGCGTTCGCTGAGATTCGAACTCCAGACCTCTTCGTGTAAAATCATTAATAAAACCCTAACTAGATTAAGGAAGCTTCCACAATATAATTGTGTTTTAGGTAAACAGTTTGTCTCAACTTTTATATTTTTCTATTTTTTTAATTATATCATTTAACACGTTTGGTTGTGACAAAAATTTAACTAAAAATTTATTTTTTTCATCTCTAAGATATCTATCTTAAACTTTTGATATAAAATGCTGTTAGATAGTATATTAAGTTCTAATTTTTTGAGCTTCTTTCACATGCCTTCGGATCAGTGCTCTCTATTTGAGAGTGTAGTAAGTGTTGTTACCCGAGAGTGTAGTAAGTGTTGTTACCATATAATTGGTAACTATTAATTACTAATTAGATATATGCCTTTCCAGGTTGAATACCTATGTATGAATCTCAAATATCTATTAATAGATTTAGTTAAAAAATAGATAAAGTTCATTAACAACACTATTATATTTATAGAATAATTTACTTTTTATTATTCTATTTAATATGGTCCCCAACGAAAACTAACAATAGTATATTTTTTGGTTCAATAATAGTTTTTTTCTAAGAGTCAAAACTATTCCTTTGGAATAAGGACAAAATATTACAACTTTGCGAGTGGTCTATGTACAACATATTATCATCCTCTCTTCCAGCAAGCAATAATATATTTGAAAATAAAACCAAATTCTATAGATACATAGGAAACAAACAATGGAGATGAACGTAGGTGTGGGTGTTTAATAATTTAGTCCTGTTCGAAAAATCAGTAGTTGGTTTATTTTCGACCTCAAAAATTTCAGTATGAAAAATTTCAGTGGTATAATTGGATGTCAAAGACATTAAAAATAATTTCCATTCAAAGTTTGATTTGACAATACATAATTAAATTATTTAAATTTATATTATAATTTCTATTATATTTAAATGTATTTATGCTAACATTTATATACTCAAAATATTATTTATAATAATTTTAGTTCAGTTTGGATGCATAAAATTAAGATTTTATTTGGACTTAGTTCTAACAATTCAACATAAACCTTTAATTTTTAGATCGATATATAGTAAAATTCGACTCATGTTAGATAAATTTCAATTGGATTTGATTTTTACCGTAAATTTTGATTTGTTTTTGTTTTTCTTTTCGTGTAACAATGAATTTTGGACCTAAATTCTAATCTACACAAATTCGAAATCAGCATTTTGATTACTCTCTTTAGATATATTTTTGCTCCTAAATAAACTTAAACCTATTATTTTTTATAGTGTTTTTCTCATTAAATAAAAATTCACTACATCAAAATGTTGGTTTTCTTCCTAATGGAGAAACCATGTGAGTTTGGTTAAAATAAGCAAATTTGGTGTTGGGCCCCTTATATTGATCCATGAGATTGACCTTTAGGGTATGAGTGAGTATATAAACACTATAAACCTATTTTTTAGGATAAAAGAAAACAAAAGAAGATAGTTGATTTTTCGGATTTGAAAGAGGAGAAAAATAGATTGTTAGGGTATGTTGTGTTGAGGGTTTGAGCACTCAAACAAGCTCCGATTTGGCTGAAATTTGGAGGATGCTTCGTGACTCAGTGATCTTTAGATTCAATGGTGGAGATTGTGTTTCAACGGTTGGTTTGGGAGAAATCTGAGTTTTAGCGTGGCTTGTCGTATGTAGGAATATGCAGCATATGTCGGAAGTGTTTGGGAAATCCAACGGTGAGTTCTTCTTGGTTTGAGCTGAAATTTTGCAGAGGTGTTCTTGACCTGTTTATCTAGGATTTGTACCATGGAGATCTGATTTCGTTGCTGAAATATTAGTGAATCTATGGTCGTTTTGAACTGTATATTTCTAGGCTCTTGTTGCTCTTTGTTGTGGTGCTTTCTTATTGTTAGAGATTGTTCTTTGTAGCCTTAGTCTCTAGTGGATGTGGTTGTACTCAAAAACATTGGTCATAGTGGATTTTTGAGTGGACTATGGTCTCGTGGTTTTTCCTTCTCACATCGAGGGGGTTTTCCACGTAAAAATTGTGTTGTCTCATTTACATTCAGCTTTGAATTTTTTGCTGCTATCGTACAAGTATTTTTCTCATAGGCTCACATAAATGCAGGTGAGACTTTAGTCCACTGCGCATTTGTGTGTTGTTTTCCCAACATAGTGGTATCAGAGCTTTGGGTTATTGGTTACTTTTGTGAGCGATGGAAAATATGGGTGGAATGATAAGCTTGAATGGTTCTAGTTACCATATATGGAAAGATTAGATGGAAGATTTGCTTTTTGTGAAAGAGTTTCATGTTCCAGTCTTTGAGGAGAAGAAACCTGACGATAAAACTGATGATCAGTGGAAGTTGCAACATCGCCAAGTTGTGTGGTTTGATAAGGCATTGGGTAGATGATAATGTGTTGAATCATGTTGAAAATGAGACTAATGCCCATTGTTTGTGGTTGAAGCTGGAGCAATTGTTTGTTCGGAAGACCGAGAATAATAAGATGTACATGATCAAGAAGTTGATTGAGTTGAGGTATCAGGAGGGAACTCCAATGATGGATCACTTAAATGTGTTTCAGGGACTACTCAATAAACTCTCTGATATGGGAATCAAGTTTGAGGATGAGATTCATGGTTTGTGCCTTCTTGGTACATTACCGGATTCTTGGGAGGTGTTAGGATGTCTTTTTGTAACTCTGCATCGGAAAGTGTTCTTTCAATGGATGTGGTGAAGAATAATGTCTTGAATGAGGAAATTAGAAAGCAATCAAATGCTAGTTCCTCGTGTGCAGATATGTTGGTTGCTGAGTCAAAGGGGAGGAGTACATTTAGAGAGTCAAAGAATGACAAGAACAAGAGTATGAGAAAATCTAACAAATTTGCGAATTTAGAGTGTCATTATTGTCATATGAAAGGACACTTGAAGAAAGATTGCTGGAAGTTGAAGAGAGATAAAAGGAAAAGGCAAGAAGATGGTGACGATCGGGTGACTATCCCCGAGGATCAGTTTCTTATTCTTCTTGAGGGTGATGCCATTAATGTTGCTAGCCATGATATTAGTTGGGTTATTGATTCTGGAACTACTACTCATGATACATCGCAGCTGGATTTGTTTTCTACTTATAGTCTGGGTAATTATGGTTATGTGAAGATGGGTAATGATGGTGTGTCTCAGGTTGTTGGCATTGGTGATATTTGCTTGGAGACTAGTCTTGGTACTACGTTGTTGCTTAAGGGTGTTAAGCACACTACAAGAAAATATCATGAAATCCTACGATTTTTTCTACGAAAATTTTGGTAGGAAAAAATTCCTACCGAAAACCTACGAAATTTTGCCAAAAAAACTAAGTCGTAGGAATGTCGTAGGAAAAATCCTACGAAAAAAAATCGTGAAAAAAACGTAGGAAAAGTCATACGAAAATCTTACAACACATAAAGTCGTAGGAAATCTGGTAGGAAAATGGAAGGAATATAGTTGGAAAAATATGGTAGGAAATTTGTAGAAAAGTTTCCTACCATATTCCTACGAAACAATATTTAAAAACTAGTCATAAGACTATCGTAGGAATTTCGTTGAAAATATTCCTACCATTTTCCTACGAATCATATAGATTTAAGTTTATTTTTATTTAATTAAATCTATACTATGTCGTTTTGTGAGAAGAATCATACGCTTATGTATTTACGCCGCTTCTCTATCTCTCGCTGCTTCTCCTCTTCGTTCTTCTACTCTTTTCTTCTATAGTTAGGATTAAGCCTAACACTCTTCTTTGTTAAGTGGTGCTTCTTCTTCTTCTTCCTCTTCTTCCTCATCATCTTCTTCTTCTTCTTCTTTGCCTTTTTATTTATTGGTCTCTTTCTCTTCCTATGGATCTCTCTTACGCTCCATATTTCCCCTTTCTTATAAACCCTCAATTTCTTCAAAGCTCCAGGCTTGATTCTGTCTTCGTTTCCATTCTCTCCCTTGATTCTTTGAATCTCGGGGTTCTTTGAGTTTATCTCATCAGGGTCGAGATGTCTAATTCGCGGAATTTGCTTTCAAAACCCTAACTTTGGTTCGACTCTGTATAGTGGGGACATCTGGAGCTCCTATTGGTTAGTTATCAATTTGAAACACTAGTTTTTAATTCTTCCTACTACGGATTAATTTGCTTGTGTTGTTCAATTTGGTAACTTGATCATGGTTATTGTTTTCTAGCTCATATGCTTGTCGACGATGTAGTTTGAGGAGATTTTTGTTTGCTTCTATCTGGATTTCTTCTTCTCTTCTTACTCTTGTATGTAGCTAGAGATAGCTATTTGATTTGTGTGTTTCAACTGGGAATAAACTGTTCTTAGATGAAGTTTGTAAATTTAATTCAGATTATGTTTTGTTTATAGAAATATTGTTCATGATGATTATTAATTTACTGAAATCGAACTTCCAGGAGTTCATTTTTCTTCTAGTTTGGTTGCTTAAAACTAAGAATTCTCACGAGAAGGAAGAACAACAAAGTATGATGATATGTATCTCACAATCTGTTCGAGTGTGGTAACTGGAATAAACACGATTCTATCTTTGACTCACAACACAACTTTATTAATTGAAAATCTGGATATGTAAAATTGCACACGATTCTATCTTACGCTTGCTGCTTCTTTCTTGCTTCAGACTAGATTTTGTATTGTTTATGCATATTTTTGAGCTTTGCAATCTTAACCGCAGTTAAAATTGTTTTGTGTTTCGTAATCTAATCTTCTTTGTCGATTTGATTGGCTCTGGTGCAATTGTAGAAAGGCTAGTAAGACTCTTGGTTACAAAGAATATCAATTTCACAGGGTCATTAAGGAGTTTATGATTGAAAGTGGTGATTTTTTCTTTATGTCCCTTTACTTCTTATAATGTAACTATGAGATTAAGTAAAGAAAGAGTTAAAGTATTTAGTCCGATACACCATTATGTGTTAAATGGTTATAAGATTGCCATGATGTGACGGTCTCATAACTAAAACCTCTTCCTCTTTGGCAGGCTGCAGAAGCATTCTTCTAAAGAGACCCCGAGTGACCACGCAAACTCGTTGAGAAGGTACAATTTAGAAAGGAATTTTTGGTCTAAGTGTTAGACAAGAGATTAGTAGTCATGAAGCAAGCTTGAGCTTGATGTATAATTAGTCCAAATAGTATGTTATTAGTCCAAGTAGCTAGCTAGACAATCGTACGTTATTTGTCCAACTTCTTCCTTTTAAAATACACTCTTTGTAGCTTATGGTCTCTGAGATTTGTAACTTCATTAACTGGAAAAACAGAATCGGTGTTAAATGTTGGGAATGGTGAAGTTTCAGGTGAGACTAAGCCAAGTGAGGAGGAAGAAGTTGAAGAAGAAGAGAACAAAGGTCTCAAGATTAACTTGTGTATATGAGATAGTTAAATGTGTTGACTCTTGTAAAATAATTTAATTATATATATTATTCGGATTAATAATTATCGATTATTTTATAATTTTTAATATTATTTTCGAAATTAATATAATTATTGAAGTTAGATTAATTAATTATATTTTTTAAAATTCGTAGAAAAATGGTAGGAATTTATTTTCTACCAAGATAGTCGTAGGAAACTTCAGGTAAAACTTTTTTGGTAAGTAAATGGTAGGAAATATTTTCCTACGAATGTTTTCGTAGGAAATTGGTCAAAAATATCCTACCACTTTCCTACCACAGTTTTCTACAAACTTTCCTACCAATTTATTTTCGTAGAAAAATTCCTACGAAATTCCTACCATTCTCGATTTTCCTACGTGATATTTTCTACGAACATATTTCATAGGAAAACAGTATGAAAACGGTAGGAACCCGTTATTTCCTACCATTTTCCTACGATATTTGGTCGTAGGAAATCGAATTTTTTCTTGTAGTGGCATGTCCTCGATGTTCTGAACTTGATATCTACAATGAATCTTGATGATGAAGGCTACTACAGTTTATTCGGTTGGGATAAATGGAAGTTTTCATGTGGTTCAATGGTTGTGGCTCGAGGTGTTAAGTCTTCATCTTTCTATTGGATGCTGGCTAAGGTCTTCAAAGATATGATTTGTGTATTGGAGAATGATAATGCCATGGAGTTGTGGCATAAGAGACTTAGTCACATGAGTGAGAAGGGATCGTCTGTGTTGTCTAAGGAGGTTATTCCAGATATCTCCGGTTTATACTTACAGAAGTGTGCTCATTGTTTTGCAGGTAAACAACACAAGGTCTCATTCAAGTCTTCTACACCTTCTAGAAAACCAGAAGTAATTGATCTGGTGCATTCAGATTTGTGTGGTCCAATGAAGACAAGATCTCTTGGTGGTGCATCATATTTTGTCACATCCATTGATGATCATTCTAGGAAGTTGTGGGTTTATACTATAAAGACTAAGGATCAACATCTGGGATATTTCAATCATTTTGTGATGGATTGAGAGGCAAACGGGAAAAAAGTTGAAGTGTATCCGCAATGATATTGATGGTGAGTATTCTGGACCATGGTATTAGGCATCAGTTCATGTAATCTAAGACTCCACATTTGAATGGGTTGGCTGAGAGGATGAACATAACAGTTGTCAAGAGGGTTTGATATTTGATTTCACAGTCAGGCTTGGCATATACTTTCTCAGGTGAAGCTTTGAGCTCAGTTGTTCACATGTTGAATTTATCACCTATTGCTCCATTGGATAATGATATTCCATAGAGAGTTTGGAACGGTAAGGATGTTTTTTATGGTTATTTGAGAGTCTTTGGATGCAAAGAATTTGTACACATTCCCACAGATGAGAGGTCGAAGGTTGAGATGAAGTCCCGACACTGTGTATTCATTGGTTACGGTCAGGATTAGTTTGGGTACAGATTTTATGATCCCGTTGAGAAGAAACTCATTAGGAGCAGAGATGTTGTGTTCATGGAAGATGAAACGATTAAGGAAATTGACAAGTCCGAAAAATCAAAGAGATGAGAGTTTGATTGATTCAGAGGTTGTTCCTTCTACATCAATCCACAGTCAGGTTGAGGGTAATGTTCATGTTGATATACCTGGTGTAGATGCTCCCGCACATGATGATGGTATTGGTGATCATGGTGACGATCTTGATGAAACACCATGAACCGAGGACCCACCTGCTCTTAGAAGATCTACGAGAGGTCATATACCGTTGACTAGGTATAATAGTGGTGAGTATGTGTTACTTAATGATGGAGAAAAACCTGAAAATTTTAGTGAAGCTTTGGAGGATGAACACAAAGATGAATGACATGATGCCATGGGTGACGAGATGGATTCTCTTGAATAGAACCAGATGTTTGAGTTGGTGAAGTTGCCTAAGGGTAAAAAGGTGTTGCTTAATAAGTGGGTGTACAAGATTAAGCATGATAAGACCAGTTTGAAACCTCGATACAAGGCTAGGTTGGTTGTGAAAGGATACAGCCAGTGATGATATCTTTGCTCCTGTTGTGAAGATGTCATCCATTCAGGTTGTACCTGGATTGACAGCGAGTCTTGATATAGAGGTTGGGCAAATGGATGTAAAGACTTGATATATCATGGTTTTTACCCGTTTTTTACCATGATATAAGTCTTTTTTATTGAGTCTTTCTAGTACTTTTGGAGTCTTTTAGAGTCTTTTCAGGATTTAGGTACGTTTGGAGCTGAATTAGATTTATTGAAGCTTTCTGAAGCATTTTGGAGCTGAACATGGATCAAGCAGCTCGGGAGCCGATATGAAGCATGTGTATCGACCGACACCACCTGGTGTCAATCGATACTGACACTTGGAAGGAACGTGACTCGCTGCCTCTTTATCGATTGATACCACTTATGGTATCAGTCGATACCGACATCCAAGGAAGAAAACGTGACTCTCTACAAGTTTGAAGAATCTGCTCTTTGACCCATAAGACTTTATTATTTACAATAAAGCCCAAAGCGTGTTTTAGAATATAATTAGGTTTTTCAGCCACTTTTTAGAGAACTCATACCGAGAGATAGAGATTGGTAGCAGAGTTTTGGGGAGAAGATTTGGGAACCCTCTTGTTACTCTTTACTCTATTCTTTAATGCAATCTATTTTATTCATGATGTTTGCTTCATTCACCATGTCTGAGTAGATTCCTTGTTAGGTTTAGGGTTATTCAAAGGTGTTTGATGAATTGTTAGGTTGAACTGAATTGTTAGGGGAAATTCCATAGAGTTTTTCATCTAGACTTGTGATTATTGCTTATTCTAGCTTCGCGACCTAGAATCTGATATTAAGTTGATTAATTGACATGAAAGTGTGATTGATTGCCTGAACTAGTGTTGGATGTGCAAACGATCTATTCGCAAAGAAATTTGGTTTAGGATTTTGTGAACAATTGCAAAGAAATTTGAAATTCTAGGTTTAGACATAGATAATCTTCGCAGCGAAAGTTGGTTGGTTTTATATTCGTGTTTCAAGTTCAAGAACGGTGCTGAACATATTCCTGACAATCTGTTTGATCTGCAATTCTGATTTACTAGGGAATTTTCCTAGGCTTAGCGTTTTTCTCCATTGATCTTACAAACTACTTTTAATCGTTTGTTGTTTTTTAATTACATTGATTTTGCTTAGCTTAATTCAAATTCTGAAATCTATTGAGTGATATCTTGAGTCTTTCTGGTTCGACCTCTAATATACTGTAACTACTGCCTAAGCACTTTTAGGGTATTATATTTGAGCATATCAAGACTACTTTTCTTTATGGTAATTTGGAGGAAGAGATTTACATGGTAAAATCTGAAGGCTTTGTGAAAAAGAACAAAAAAGATTTGGTTTGTCTCTTGAAGAAAAGTCTTTATGGTTTGAAACAAGCAGCAAGACAGTGGCATAAGAAATTTGAGTCAGTTATGGGGGAGCATGTTTATAAGAAGACTACTTCTGATCATTGTGTGTTTATGCAGATATTTGGTGAAGGTGATTTTATCGTCTTATTGGTGTATGTTGATGATATGTTGATTGTGGGAAAGAGCTTGAGCATGATTTAAGATTTGAAGAATCAGCTTGGAAAGTGATTTTCCATGAAAGATTTGGGTCCAGCAAAGCAGCTTCTTGGTATGAAAATTGTTCGAGATAGAGATGAGAAATTGATTCACTTTCCTTAGGAGAGGTACATTGAAAAGGTACTTCAGAGGTTTCTTATGGATGTCTAAAGTTGTTAGCACTTCTCTTGCTACACACTTTAGATTGAGCAGTCAATAGAGTCTGCGTACAAAGTTGGAGATAGAAGATATGGCATGAGTTGCATATGTAGTTGGTAGCTTGATGTATGATATAGTTTGTACATGACCAGATATAGCTCATGATGATGGTACATTTATTCGTTTTCTCACCAATTCTGAAAGAGAAAACACTGGAATGATGTGAAGTGGATTTTGAGATATCTTCGAGGGACTTCAGATTTGAAGATTACTTTTGGAGGGTGATAAGCCATTGCTTATAAGTTATACTAATTCTGATTTGGCTGGGGATATTGATTCTAGGAAGTCTACTTCAGGTTACTTGGTAACATTTACAGAGGGAGTTGTGGTATGGCAGTCAAGGTTACATAAGTGTGTTGCACTTTCTACCACAGAAGCTGAGTTTATAGCTGAAGTGGAAGCTTGTAAGAAGCTTTGTGGATGAAGAGTTATCTTAAGGAGTTCAGTATCAAGAAAGATAAGTATGTATTGTTTTGTGATAATCAAAGAGTAATTCATCTCGGGAAGAACTATACATTTCATTCGCATTCGAAATACATTGATAGAAGGTATCATTGGATACGTGATGTGATGACTTTTAAGGAAGTTCAACTTGCAAAATTCTATATGGATAATAATGGGACTGGTATGATGGCAAAATCAATGTCGTAGGGGAAACTTGAGGCTTGCAGAAGGATGGTCTAGATGGATGTTCCCTCCACCTAGTCGGAGGGGGGGGGGGTTTGTTGGTTTTCCTCTAGTGGGAAAACCATGTGGGTTTGGTTAAAATAACCAAACTTGGTTGTGCCACTTATATTGATCCATGAGGTTGGTATTGGGTTTTAGGGTATGAGTGAGTATATAAACACTCTAAACCTACTTTTAAGTGTAAGAGAAAACAAATAGCAGAGAGGTGATTTTCGGATATGAAGGAGGAAAAAAACATATTGTTCGGGTATGTTGTGTTGAGCGTTTGGGCACTCAAACGAGCTCCGATTTGGCTGAAATTTGGAGGATAGCTTCATGACTCAGTGGTCTTCAGATTCAATGGTGGAGGTTGTGTTTCAACGGTTCATATTGGAGAAATCTGAGTTTTAGCGTGGCTGGTTTTATCTGGGAATCTGCAGCATATGTTGGAAGTGTTTAAAAAATCCAACCGTGAGTTCTTCTCGGTTTGAGCTGAAATTTTGCAGAGGTGCTCTTGACCTGTTTATCTAGGAGTTGGATGATGGAGATCTGATTTAGTTGTCGTAATCTTAGTGAATTTAGGATCTTTTTGAATTGCATATTTTGGGATGTTGTTCTCTCTTGTGATATTTTCTTGTTGTTAGAGATTGGTCTTTGTAGCCTTAGTATCTGGTGGATGTGGTTGTACTCAAAAACATTGGTGATAGTGGGTTTTAAGTGGACTATGCTCACGTGGTTGCTGCTATCGTATAAGTATTTTTCTCACAAATTCACATAAGTGCGGGTGAAACTTTACTTTGCTGCGCATTTGTGCGTTGTTTTTAGAGTTTGGCGTTTAAGTATCCGTTTGGGTTCAGTTTGGGTATTTCGGGATTTTGGGTATTTGGGTATAGGGGAATAGGACTCGATTGGGTATTATATAAGATCATGTCAGGTTCGGATCGGTTTCTTCCAGGTTCAAGTATTTTCGGGTGCACCTGAAACCTGACTTTACAAGCGGATATCCGATAGGTTTGGATAGTTTAACCCGAAATTAAACCAAAACACACAAAAATAAACAAAAATTAAACCGATGTACCTGTATTTTAATTTATCTGAAATCATACTAGCCAAAGTACACAAGAGTTGTTCAGTACAAGTCATCCAAAAAAGGATTAAACAAATTTGTGATAGAAACAGAGATGTTCCATTCTCCAAGTTCACGTCCAAACCCACTGCAATTGACTCCACCCCATGGTGCCTTAGTGTTTTGCTGGGATTTGAAATTCTAAAGAGAACAAATAAAAACACAAACAACTTGTTAGATAAGAAGTTTTATTCTTAACATTAAGTAAAGAGTTAAAAAAAATTTACCTTTCTCAAGTTCCAACTCAAAGTCTACCTTATCTTTATATCTAATGTTTTGTTTCATCCACTACTATGTACACATTAGAACCTCAACCAGATAATGAGATAGACAACTCCTATATGGTTCTATAATCCTTCCACTTGTACTAAAAGCACTTTCAGATGCAACAGAGGACACTTGCATAGCAAATAAATTTCAAACCATCATTGACAAAATCGGATACTTACCACTATTGACTTTCCACCAAAAGAGTATATCATACTCTATTCCCATCATCACTTCAGGATTCTCTCTTTATCCTTAAGATATGAATCCAGCTCATTTATGTTTCTAACTCCTATTTCTTTGAGCAAGTTATTGTACATTTTCTCAATCATATGGCTCTGGTAACCAAGCTCACCATTATCAAAATCCATTGAGTATTGTTAATGGTCTTGAGTGGACTGGGATGTAAAAGTAGACTGAGAATGGTGCAGTTCTGTATTTTTACCATATCTTTCATAATACTCCTTATACATATCTACCAACAGGGTAAAAATAAAGTCATACAATTCCTTGGATTCTGTAGAACCTTCTCCATACAACTCCTCAAAAAACATTTTCGCAAACTGCATCTTCTTCCTAGGATCAAATACACTAGCTACTACCAGCATCATGTTGATGTTCCTCAAGCCATCCTAATACTTTTCAAATTTAACTAACATTTTCTCATATTTCTCCTTCAGCTTAGTATCATATTTACTACATAGCAACTTAAGATTTGATGATATATTCACTATCTCACCATAACATTTATGTGCATTCAAAGTAGTAGAAGCTGAGACAGCCAAAATAAAGTTGTAGAAAATGATGAGGAATCTAACTAACCTTTAAACAACACGCCATTGAGCCAATAAAGGAGTTCCAATCCTTTTTTCCATTATCAAACTCCAAGAAATGTCATTATATGTTGCAAACCTCCCAAGGATAGGCTTGCTCTAGATCGGTTGTAGGAGGTAGAGGTTGATAAATCCTTGACTTCAAAGGATTCACACCGAGAGATGCTAAGGCACGAGAGACACTCGAAGATCCTTAGGCCCAAACGATAGTGAATGTTGTGAAACAAGGTGGTGACTACGATGATTGGAGAATCCGAGGAGAAAGATGACAAAGCGTGGCTGTTACACTGATGTGATCCTAATGGAGAGGATCGAACTGCCCTAGGATGAACTTTGTGGAGTTGTGTGTTTTCGGATGGGAATGGCTTGGAGTCTCCGAATGGATAGCTTTGCGACTCGCTCTACGGTTTGGGTATGGTTTTGGATAGGCTTTGCAAGCAACGGATTGTTTCAAAGGTTGTGGATTGAATGGTCTCACAAGGGTTGCGGAAGGCCCTTGATATTCCGTGGATCGAATGGTCTCACAAGAGATGCGGAAGGCTCTTGATATTCCTCAATCGATTCTCAAGGATATTACTCACCAAAAGAATCGAAAGTTTTGTTGAATATTACTCATCAACAAGATCTAGAGATTCAGAAAAGGTTTTTGATTAAAAGTCTAGATGAGTTCTCAAGAGAGTTCAAGAGAGAATATAAAGAAGAAAGAAGAGAGAGTCTTGGAACAAGCTCCAAGACACCTCGAAAATGACATTAAACATTAAAATAAAAGTTTGAATGATAAAATGGCCTCCTCCTCTTCACAATTTCGTGGCTTTTGACATCCAAAGGGGCCATGGGTCTGATTTATTCAACAAATGGGCTATGGTGAAGTGAAACAATTGCCTCATTAAAAAACCTTGTCAAAAAACCCCATTGGGACAAAACTTGACAAGGGAAAAAGAGTACAATTGAATCACTTACCCATTCATTGAATAGTTTGAATCAAAACCAGAGTGGTTTGACTCACTTCTTCTCCATACTTGGTAGATGTGATCCGATTGATTCCATATTCCTCGTTGAAGGATCCATACAACACTTATTCCATTTGTTGATACTCTTGGATGTGTCACGCCAATGCCTTCTTTGTACCTTGACGGTTTTAGGGAATAGGTAAGCTTCTTGGGAACATCTTTTGATGAAAGAAATGATGCCAAAACGTTAAAGCTTTTGACAGTGGATCCGTTGAGAAGTTACAGCTCCGAAATGAAGCAAGCCGAGGATCCGTTGGGTTTGAACTTGAATAACTCCAAATGAAAATGATATCGACTTGATTCAAACTCTCTACGAACTTCTGATGGATCAAGATTGTAGAACAGTTTGATTTGTAGCCTAACTCCTCTTGGTTTGGTTGGAAACCTCCAACAAGGCGTATCTGTCCAAATCGGATAAACTGGGGATCACCCGATTTGCAAATGGCAATAAACTCCTTCTTCCTGGATTTGGATTGATCTGATTCCACTTTCGAGGAGTTCTCCATGTGAGTTGAGAAAGTTTTCCAAGTGGTCTTATGTACTGAATCCTCGTGTTTGAATTTAGACGCTCCAAGAAAGGCACATGTATCCGTTTCGAACTTTTGCGACTTTGTGGTGCATTTGATAGAGTTTTGGTTCGGGCTGCTGCTATGTTTGACCTTGTCAATATCCTCTGGATCAAGCTCAGCTACAAGGTCAGGTTCAAGCTCGTCCATGATCATATCATCCTCCCCCAGTTGAAAAGGATTTGTCCTCAAATCTGGACCATCTACACGCAAAAAGTCCAAGTTAGAATTATCAAAGAATAATAAAAACGAGTACTTACCTTGCAAGCATATATTGTATGCATCATCAGTGATCAGCTCCTGGACTTGAAGTGGGTCGTCACTTCTTGGCATTGTTTTGGTTTTTCTTTGGCCCTTGCTCATAAGAACCAAATCCAATACCGTGCTCAAAAACCAATGTTATGCTGCCTCTCATTAGCTCGCTTAGCATACTGCTCATTTCTCAAATGCTTCCATGGGTCACAATCAACTTGGATGGTAAACTTCAGTTGCCACAAGTTAGATAACCACGTTGCTGGGTGCATGAGCTTTCATTCCTTGAGTTTGTATACCCTGTGTTTGTTTGCATTGGATGACATAGGAAAATGCCTCAAAGGGTGTTCCGGGATCAAAGACAACATGATGCTCATTTCCATGGATCGGTTGGAAACTTCTTGAGTTGTCTTCATGGAAAACATCTCTATTCTCCTGCAAAAGAAAAATCACTTCACTCGGCCGCACCGGTGTAAGATTAGTCAAGCTAATAAAAGCTTCTTTATAGTCAAAAATAATCAAAGGGTGTTTTGACGACAAAGAACTATTAACCTCATCGGTTCTCACAAGGAAGTTTGAATTTCTCACGGGTTTGCTCTCAAAGGCCTTTAGCTTGGTTTCTCTCAGGCTCTCTTTTTATTTTTGGTGAGTAGTGTTTAGGTAATCACTCAAAACGTTAACCTCTTCCTCAGATGCATACTCCTCATAATCGTCATAGATAGGTGCGGTTTCAAATTCCTTTTGTTTCTGCTCCTCGGACAAAGATAGAAGTGAAACAGAAACCACTAACGTCTGCTTTTAACTCTGACTCTCCATTGTTGGAAAGAACCACCTTCTGATTTGGCTCACGATGGTGATGGCTAGGAACATGTCTCTTCTCATGATTGCTTTCATTTCTGCCCATGTCTCCACTGGATATTCTCCATTACGCCTCTGTGAAGTTCCAATCGATGCCACCAGTAGAGTGCATACTCAAAATCCAGTAGTTGCAATTCGTACCTTGTTGATCTCCGAATAGTGATGGGAATTAAAAACGAGTTCCACCTTTCTCTCCCACTCCAAGTAGGTGTCCGGATCATGTTTACCATAGAATGATGGAATTTGGGGCATGAGATCTCCACGATCTTCATGATGATGACCTCTGCTTTCTCTTGCACGTCTAGGTCTCTCTTGGCTTTCCCGAAATGTATTACGACCACGATCATAATACTCTTCGGCCTCCTTGTATCTAGGTGTGGCGTAGTTCAAGAGCAGTTATTCGGTCACGCATCTCATGTAGAAGTTGAGTGATGTCGTCGACTTTTTGATTCATAGTGGACTCACGTTCACGTCTAGGCCTGGAATTTTCAGCTTCACTCTCTTCTTCCGACATATTTACCTCACAAAAGATCAAACAACTAGTGAGAGTATGCAAGATTGAAGGATAAATCAAGATTAATCAACTAGAACGAAATGACTGTTTTGTTTGATCGGACAGATAAAATATCAAATCACGTTCAAAATATTCTGAAATCAATTTTAACAAAACTAGACTCTTCCTAGTTTCCAAATCAGTTGATTTCACAATTGTATCTATCACCAATTATTTATGAAAATTCGAGCAAGATGACAGACGAAAAGACAATCAAACTAGAACCGAAATGACTGTTTTGTTTGAATCGGACAGAATAAAATATCAAATCACGTTCAAAAATTCTGAAATCAATTTTAACAAATACTAGACTCTTCCTAGTTTCCAAATCAGTTGATTTCACAATTTTATCTATCACCAATTATTTATGAAAATTCGAACAAGATGACAGACGAAAAGACAATCAACTAGAATTCCAAAAGACAAAAATGAAGCATGAACTGTGAAGGATTTCGAATTATAAAAACACAACCTGGTCACAAAGCTTGCTCTGATACCACCTGATGTGATCCTAATGGAGAGGATCGAACTGCCCTAGGATGAACTTTGTGGAGTTGTGTGTTTTTCGGATGGGAATGGCTTGGAGTCTCCGAATGGATAGCTTTGCGACTCGCTCTACCGGTTTGGGTATGGTTTTGGATAGGCTTTACAAGCAACGGATTGCTTCAAAGGTTGTGGATTGAATGGTCTCACAAGGGTTGCGGAAGGCCCTTGATATTTCGTGGATCGAATGGTCTCACAAGAGATGCGGAAGGCTCTTGATATTCCTCAATCGATTCTCAAGGATATTACTCACAAAAGAATCGAAAGTTTTGTTGAATATTACTCATCAACAAGATCTAGAGATTCAGAAAAGGTTTTTGATTAAAAGTCTAGATGAGTTCTCAAGAGAGTTCAAGAGAGAATATAAAGAAGAAAGAAGAGATAGTCTTGGAACAAGCTCCAAGACCCTCGAAAATGACATAAAAATTAAAATAAAGTTTGAATGATAAAAATGGCTCCTCCTCTTCACAATTTCGTGGCTTTGACATCCAAAGGGGCCATGGGTCTGATTTATTCAACAAATGGGCTATGGTGAAGTGAAACAATTGCCTCATTAAAAAACCTTGTCAAAAAAACCCATTGGGACAAAACTTGACAAGGGAAAAAGAGTACAATTGAATCACTTACCCATTCATTGAATAGTTTGAATCAAAACCAGAGTGGTTTGACTCACTTCTTCTCCATACTTGGTAGAGTGATCCGATTGATTCCATATTCTCGTTGAAGGATCCATACAACACTTATTCCATTTGTTGATACTCTTGGATTGTGTCACGCCAATGCCTTCTTTGTACTTGACGGTTTTAGGGAATAGGTAAGCTTCTTGGGAACATCTTTGATGAAAGAAATGATGCCCAAAACGTTAAAGCTTTGACAGTGGATCCGTTGAGAAGTTACAGCTCCGAAATGAAGCAAGCCGAGGATCCGTTGGGTTTGAACTTGAATAACTCCCAAATGAAAAATGATATCGACTTGATTCAAACTCTCTACGAACTTCTGATGGATCAAGATTGTAGAACAGTTTGATTTGTAGCCTAACTCCTCTTGGTTTGGTTGGAAACCTCCAAACAAGGCGTATCTGTCCAAATCGGATAAACTGGGGATCACCCGATTTGCAAATGGCATAACTCCTTCTTCTGGATTTGGATTGATCTGATTCCACTTCGAGGAGTTCTCCATGTGAGTTGAGAAAGTTTTCCAAGTGGTCTTATGTACTGAATCCTCGTGTTTGAATTTAGACGCTCCAAGAAAGGCACATGTATCCGTTTCGAACCTTTTGCGACTTGTGTGGTGCATTTGATGGAGTTTTGGTTCGGCTGCTGCTATGTTGACCTTGTCAATATCCTCTGGATCAAGCTCAGCTAAAAGGTCAGGTTCAAGCTCGTCCATGATCATATCATCCTCCCCCAGTTGAAAAGGATTTGTCCTCAAATCTGGACCATCTACACGCAAAAAGTCCAAGTTTGAATTATCAAAGAATAATAAAAACGAGTACTTCCTTGCAAGCATATATTGTATGCATCATCAGTGATCAGCTCCTGGACTTGAAGTGGGTCGTCACTTCTTGGCATTGTTTTTGGTTTTTCTTTGGCCCTTGCTCATAAGAAACCAAATCCAATCACCGTGCTCAAAAACCATGTTATGCTGCCTCTCATTAGCTCGCTTAGCATACTGCTCATTTCTCAAATGCTTCCATGGGTCACAATCAACTTGGATGGTAAACTTCAGTTGCCACAAGTTAGATAACCACGTTGCTGGTGCATGAGCTTTCATTCCTTGAGTTTGTATACCCTGTTTTGTTTGCATTGGATGACATAGGAAAATGCCTCAAAGGGTGTTCCGGGATCAAAGACAACATGATGCTCATTTCCATGGATCGGTTGGAAACTTCTTTGAGTTGTCTTCATGGAAAACATCTCTATTACCCTGCAAAAGAAAAATCACTTCACTCGGCCGCACCGGTGTAAGATTAGTCAAGCTAATAAAAGCTTCTTTATAGTCAAAAATAATCAAAGGGTGTTTTGACGACAATAACTCTTAACCTCATCGGTTCTCACAAGAAAGTTTAAATTTCTCACGGGTTTGCTCTCAAAGGCCTTTAGCTTGGTTTCTCTCAGGCCTCTCTTTTTCTTTTTGGTGAGTAGTGTTTAGGTAATCACTCAAAACGTTTACCTCTTCCTCAGATGCATACTCTTCATAATCGTCATAGATAGGTGCGGTTTCAAATTCCTTTTGTTTCTGCTCCTCGGACAAAGATAGAAGTGAAACAGAAACCACTACGTCTGCTTTTAACTCTGACTCTCCATTGTTGGAAAGAACCACCTTCTGATTTGGCTCACGATGGTGATGGCTAGGAACATGTTCTCTTCCTCATGATTGCTTTCATTTCTGCCCATGTCTCCACTGGATATTCTCCATTACGCCTCTGTGAAGTTACCAATCGATGCCACCAGTAGAGTGCATACTCACAAAATCCAGTAGTTGCAATTCGTACCTTGTTGATCTCCGAATAGTGATGGGAATTAAAAACGAGTTCCACCTTTCTCTCCCACTCCAAGTAGGTGTCCGGATCATGTTTACCATAGAATGATGGAATTTGGGGCATGAGATCTCCACGATCTTCATGATGATGACCTCTGCTTTCTCTTGCACGTCTAGGTCTCTCTTTGCTTTCCCGAAATGTATTAAGACCACGATCATAATACTCTTCGGCCTCCTTGTATCTAGGTGTGCGTAGTTCAAGGCAGTCATTTCGGTCACGCATCTCATGTAGAAGTTGAGTGATGTCGTCGACTTTTTGATTCATAGTGGACTCACGTTCACGTCTAGGCCTGGAATTTTCAGCTTCACTCTCTTCTTCCGACATATTATACCTCCACAAAAGATCAAACACACTAGTGAGAGTATGCAAGATTGAAGGATAAATCAGAATTAATCAACTAGAACCCGAAATGACTGTTTTGTTTGATCGGACAGAATAAAATATCAAAATCACGTTCAAATATTCTGACAAAATTTTAACAAAAACTAGACTCTTCCTAGTTTCCAAATCAGTTGATTTCACAATTGTATCTATCACCAATTATTTATGAAAATTCGAGCAAGATGACAGACGAAAAGACAATCAACTAGAACCGCGAAATGACTGTTTTGTTTGATCGGACAGAATAAAATATCAACTCACGTTCAAAAATTCTGAAATCAGTTTTAACAAATACTAGACTCTTTCTAGTTTCCAAATCAGTTGATTTCACAATTTTATCTATCACCAATTATTTATGAAAATTCGAGCAAGATGACAGACGAAAAGACAATCAACTAGAATTCCAAAAGACAAAATGAAGCATGAACTGTGAAGGATTTCGAATTAGAAAAACACAGCCTGGTCACAAAGCTTGCTCTGATACCACCTGATGTGATCCTAATGGAGAGGATCGAACTGCCCTAGGATGAACTTTGTGGAGTTGTGTGTTTTCGGATGGGAATGGCTTGGAGTCTCCGAATGGATAGCTTTGCGACTCGCTCTACGGTTTTGGGTATGGTTTTTGGATAGGCTTTGCAAGCAACGGATTGCTTCAAAGGTTTTGGATTGAATGGTCTCACAAGGGTTGCGGAAGGCACTTGATATTCTGTGGATCGAATGGTCTCACAAGAGATGCGGAAGGCTCTTGATATTCCTCAATCGATTCTCAAGGATATTACTCACCAAAAGAATCGAAAGTTTTGTTGAATATTACTCATCAAAAAATCTAGAGATTCAGAAAAGGTTTTTGATTAAAAGTCTAGATGAGTTCTCAAGAGAGTTCAAGAGAGAAATATAAAGAAGAAAGAAGAGATAGTCTTGGAACAAGCTCCAAGACACCTCGAAAATGACATAAAAATTAAAATAAAGTTTGAATGATAAAAATGGCTCCTCCTCTTCACAATTTCGTGGTTTTGACATCAAAGGGGCCATGGGTCTGATTTATTCAACAAATGGGCTATGGTGAAGTGAAACAATTGCCTCATTAAAAACCTTGTCAAAAAAACCCATTGGGGCAAAACTTGCAAGGGAAAAAGAGTACAATTGAATCACTTCCCATTCATTGAATAGTTTGAATCAAAACCAGAGTGGTTTGACTCACTTCTTCTCCATACTTGGTAGAGTGATCCGATTGATTCCATATTCTCGTTGAAGGATCCATACAACACTTATTCCATTTGTTGATACTCTTGGATTGTGTCACGCCAATGCCTTCTTTGTACTTTGACGGTTTTAGGGAATAGGTAAGCTTCTTGGGAACATCTTTGATGAAAGAAATGATGCCCAAAACGTTAAAGCTTTGACAGTGGATCCGTTGAGAAGTTACAGCTCCGAAATGAAGCAAGCCGAGGATCCGTTGGGTTTGAACTTGAATAACTCCCAAATGAAAAATGATATCGACTTGATTCAACTCTCTACGAACTTCTGATGGATCAAGATTGTAGAACAGTTTGATTTGTAGCCTAACTCCTCTTGGTTTGGTTGGAAACCTCCAAACAAGGCGTATCTGTCCAAATCGGATAAACTGGGGATCACCCGATTTGCAAATGGCATAACTCCTTCTTCTGGATTTGGATTGATCTGATTCCACTTCGAGGAGTTCTCCATGTGAGTTGAGAAAGTTTTCCAAGTGGTCTTATGTACTGAATCCTCGTGTTTGAATTTAGACGCTCCAAGAAAGGCACATGTATCCGTTTCGAACCTTTTGCGACTTGTGTGGGTGCATTTGATGGAGTTTTGGTTCGGCTGCTGCTATGTTGACCTTGTCAATATCCTCTGGATCAAGCTCAGCTACAAGGTCAGGTTCAGCTCGTCCATGATCATATCATACACCGAAGATCTTTGTGCCCCTTATCACGAGAAGAATACTCACAATCGATCGGATCGATGGCTGCGTCAAAGAGTTGCGGAATGACTCTTTGATAAACCGATAAATATTTCTATGAATAACCTTCAAAGAAATAAGTGATGAGAGCATAAAAACTCTGAAATAGGTTTTTGAATAATAATAATCTTTTTTGACAAGGGAGAAGAGAAGACATATAAAGGAGAAGGGAGAGTTTAAACACACTTCTCGAAAATGACAAGAGCAAATTCAAGAGAATAATCAATTAAGACCAAAGACTGAATTTAGTGTGTTTATTCCAGCGGAATTTTCTATTGGTCAGACCGTTAGACGGTGTAAGCCGGTTGCCTCGTTAAAAACCTCTATACGGAAAACCCATTGGGACAAAACCGTATACAGGAAAAAGATTACAACGCAATTTACACAAACGATCAAACCTCAAGAAGAATTCGAAGATAATGAGGTGAGGATCGGGTGCATGAGTTGTTCCTCCTTGATCCGAATGTCCGTAAGTATTTGTTGAACAGCTCCAGCTAGCTTCCTTGCCTTAGATCGGGTGATAGGTCCTTCCGGAATGAGTATAGCATCTTCTTGAGCATCCTCCAATGCCTTTGCGTCCATGATCATATCATCACCCTCCACTTGAAAAGGATTTGTCCTCAAATCGATTTCATCTGCAACATAAGGAATAATATCAGAAACATTGAAGCTAGAACTTATAGAATACTTACCTTGAAGATCAAGTTTGTAGGAGTTGTAGTTGATCCTTTCCGGACGTGTGATGGTGAGGTAGATCAACTTACCCACTAAGCGTCGGTATTGGTGTGCATCCGAATATGGCTCATCATCTGTCTCCCCCTTTCGATTGGCCTTGTAGCCATCTTCAAGCGGTGTCTTAGCCGGTTTGGCACCTATCTTCCCTGTTTCACTCAACAAATCAAGGGTATATTTCCTTTGAGAAAGGAAGAGGCCTTTCGGAGAACGGCACACTTCAATCCCTAGGAAATATTTTAGTGCACCAAGGTCCTTAATATCAAACGAGGAGTTAAGGAGAGATTTGGTCCAAGCAATACCGTCAATGTTGTCCCCGGTGATGATCAAATCATCTACATAGATGAGGACAACTACAAACCTTTTGGGCCTTGAAGAGTGAACAAGGTGTGATCCGACTCCGACCGTTTGAACCCATTATCTTTGAGGGTTGAGCTCAGCTTATGGTACCAACCCCGTGGTGATTGCTTAAGACCGTAGATAGCTTTCTTAAGCTTCAACACTTTTCCCGGAGCCACTATGTTCTCAAGTCCGGGAGGAGGAGGAGTCATATAAACTTCTTCTTCAAGCTCTCCTTGGAGAAAAGCGTTCTTAACATCCATTTGCCATAGCTCCCATGTAAGGTTGGTAGCCAAGGAGAGTACTACTCGGACGGTGTGAAGCTTAGCCACGAGAGCAAATGTATCCGTATAGTCTTCCCCATACGTTTGAGTAAATCCCCGAGCCACAAGTCTAGCTTTGTATCGTTCTACCTCTCCATTACTCAAGTACTTGATTGTGAATACCCATTTGGAGCTCACCGCTTTCTTCCCAAGTGGTAGTTCAGCCTCTTCCCAAGTCTTGTTTCGTTCCATCGCTCCAACCTCATCATCTACAGCATTCACCCATTCTATATCTTGTTTAGCTTCTTCATACGTTTGAAGGATGTGATGTAGATCAATCTTCCCAAGGAATGCTTGATGCTCGGATGGCAAAAGGGCAATCGAACACATGGCTTGAATAGGGTGAGCCACGGCTTGGTTGTTGTAGTACACCCTTGTATTCTTCCAATTTGAAGGGGGGAACCTAGTCCTAGTGCTTCTCCTCAACGATTGACTTTGGTTTGGTAGTTCCTCTACCACTTCGTTTCTGAAGTTCCCGAGCTCGGTTCCCGAACTCGGGGTTCCCGAACTCGAGGTTCCCGAACTCGGGGTTCCCAAACTCGAGGTTCCTGAACTCGGTTGCATATTCTTGCTCCAAGTGTCCCTCTTGATCCGATCCTTGATCAATTCTTTGGTAGCCGAATTTGGAGTTGTATCTTGTATTGGTACACTCTCATTGTCCGGTCCATTTCCCTCTTGGTTGTGCTCATTCTGGTCTCCCTCATCCCTTTGTTGGTCATCTTTGTTTCTGTCCCGTTCTTGTCCCCAAGGAAATCCACATCCAAGATGATCAAGAAGGAATTTTAGACTTACAATTCGATCGGACGGTGATTGAGCTATATCCTTGATGCCTTCCCAATCTTTCTTGTCATGATATCCCCTTTCCTCAATAAACTTCACATCTCGAGACACATATGTACGATTATTGGTTGGATCGAAGCATTTGTACCCTTTTTGTGTTGGTGAATAGTCGAGGAACATGCACTTGATACTCTTAGGATCAAGCTTGCTCCTTTGTTCACCTGGTAACAACACAAAGCATACACAACCAAACACTCGTAAGTGACTAAGAGAAGGTTTGATATGGTTTAAGACTTGAAAAGGGGAGATATCCTTTAGAACTCTTGTTGGTATTCGGTTAATGAGGTAACATGCCGCCATGACCGCATCTCCCCAAAACCGTTTTGGCACGTTCATGTGGAACATCATCGACCGAGCTACTTCCATAAGATGCATATTCTTCCTCTCGGCTACTCCATTTTGTTGTGGATTGTAAGGACAGCTCGTTTAATGCATGATTCCATGTTTGGCTAGATGTTCTTTGAATCGATGGCTAGTGTATTCTCCTCCATTGTCCGACCTAAGTACCTTAATGGTAGCTTTGAATTGGTTAGTGACATAATTTTGGAAGTTCAAGAATGCATCAAAGATCCTATCTTTAGATGATAGGAGAGTGACCCAAGTATACTTTGATTTCTCATCGATAAATGTCACAAAATATTTATTGTTATCTCTAGATGCACATGAAGATGTCCAAACATCGGAATGAACCAAATCAAATCATTTTTCATAAATAGTAGAAGACTTAGGGAATACGGTCTTGCAATGTTTTCCAAGAATACAAGCTTCACATCTAGAGCTATCAAACGAGACACTAGGGAATATTAGACTAAGAGCACGAGAATGAGGATGACCTAGTCTAGCATGCCACACATCATTAACCACAACATCATTCTTGATATGAAAAGCAGAAGAGGGAGAGATAGAGTTGAGAGGGCTTGAGAGATCTTCAAGAACGTAGAGATCATTCTTCGTTCCTCCTTTGCCTAAGACTTTCCCGGTTTCAATATCCTGAAAACAAACGTCATTAGGCCCAAAGATCGCATGACAATTAAGGTCCTTTGTGGTCCTCCTAACTCATAATAAGTTTGAAGTAAAGTTGGGCATGAAGAATGCCTTAGAGTTCACATCAAATAGGAATAGGAATAGGCTTCAAGAATGGAGGACTCAAGGGATCCTTGAATGATAGCAAGAACAGTTTGGTCCTCTTGGAACCATTTAGCCTCTTCGGCCATGGCGTCTTCCACCTTCTTCTTCCCTTCTTCAACGGTGGTCTCTTCATCCGTGGTTTGTTTGGTCTCCTTTATCTCAAACGCCTTCTCCACGTGATGCCATAGACCTCGTCCACAAAGGGCTGTCTTTGTGATTCTTGACCAAAGGAGGTAGTTTCCTCCTTTTAATGTAACCGGAATCGCCATAGGTTTGTTAGTTTCCATGGCTTCGTCGACTGAATGGAGAATGATGAATGAAAAATCGAATGAGAGAATAGTAGTAATGGAGAATAGAGAGTTAAAAACCCCAAGAATGCTCTGATACCATGTTGATTTTAGTGAAGAATAGTGGAGAAAAGAGAAGAATAAAGATGAACAAGAGAGAGTTTTTGATTTTTTCATTAAGGGAGTGAGATTACAAGTGTGTGGCCTTAAAGAGTCTAGCAACTAGGTTACAAGAAACCCTAAAAGAGAAAGAGAAAGCGCAGCCATCCAAGGAGGAGAGTAGACGCGAGTGAAGTGGTCCACACCGGAGAGAGAGTGGAGTGGTCCACACCACGGTGGTGGCTTCCACGCGCCCAACGGCTATAATTCAACTTGCGCTCCACACAAATCATCTTCTTCATCTATGGGCCTTGTAAGGCTTTGCTAAACTCAATTCGGCCTCATTCTTGCTCGTTCGTTTCCCTCAAACTCGAGTTCGGCCTTGTACGGGAACCGAGTTCAGGAACCTCGAGTTCGGGAACCTCGGGTACGAGAACCGAGTTCGGGAACCTCGAGTTCGGGAACCTCGGGTACGAGACCCGATTTCGGGAACCTCGGGTACGAGACCCGAGTTCAGGAACCTCGAGTTCGGCCTTATTCTTATTCCTTGATCAATAAAATTGCCACGGTCGTCCAAGAAGGATATGACCAGCCTCCATTGGTAGCACATCACACACAATTTCATCATCATAGCGGCCAATAGTTAAAGGAACCGTAACTTGCTTGGTGACTTTGAGCTGCCGTTGGTTGCTTAACCATCTTAGGTTATATGGTCGTGGATGTTTCTTGGTCTCCATACCTAGCTTTTCCACTAAGGTAGTGCTAGCAATGTTAGTACAACTTCCGCCATCAATTATTAGACTACATACCTTGCCTTTGACGTTGCAACGAGTATGGAAGAGGTTTTCGCGTTGTTCGTTTTCAATGACCGGCTCTTGGGCAAGGAGAACACGTCTGGCTACAAAGAGTTCACCATCAACAGCATGCTCCTCATATTCATCATAGATAGGCTCGGTCTCAATTTCTTCTTCCTCATCGGTAACAACTTCACCGCTTTCTAGTATCATCATGGTTCGGGCATTCGGGCACTTATTCGCATAATGTCCTTTGCCTCTGCATTTAAAACATTCAATATCACGGTTACGAACAGAAGTAAACTCAACCTTACTCTTGAAGTCATGGCTGCTAGTGCTCGGCTTAGAGTCGGTTTTAGGTCTAAGGTCGGTTCGGGGAGGGTAAGTCGGTTTGTCTCCTCTTGTGTAGTTCGGTTTAGTAGGATATTGTGGTCGTGAGACGCTTCTTCTCTTGAGTTGTTTCTCAGCTAAGACAGCCTTATGCAACATTTCCTCTAAAGTCTCATACGATTGCATTTCCATGCGATCTTGTAGTTCTCGGTTCATGCCGGCTAGGAATCTCGCCATGGTAGCATCACGGGATTCGTCTATGTCACCTTTAAGCATAAGCTTTTCCATTTCTTGAAAATAATCCTCAACACCTTTACTTCCTTGAGTAAGTGTTCGCAAACGTTGGTGAAGCTCACGGTGGTAGTGGTTCGGCACAAATCGTCCTTTTCATTAGAGTGAACATTTCTGTCCATGTCTCGACGGGGTTTTCACGATTGCGTCTCCGGCTAGTAACAATTTGATCACACCAAATCAATAGCATAGTCATGGAATTCGGTAGCGGCTGGCTCACTTTCTTTCGATCCGAAAAGTTTTGACAATCAAACACAAGTTCCACTTCTTTTCCCACTCAAGGAAAGCGTCCGGGTCATTCTTGCTGTAGAACGGTGGAATAAGAAGTTTCAATCCTCCTAGTTCATCATTTCGTCTTCTGGCCGGTGGATGTCTCATTTGGTTCTCATTGGAGGAATACCCTTGTTCGTAGAACGGTTACCATGCGGTTCCTCTCGTCTTGGCCTATCTCGTCGATGTCTTACGGTGCGTGGTAACTCCCTCGCCCATCACTCTGATCTGATCTAATTCCATTAACTGTATTGACGTCTTGTTGTCTCTCTCGTCCTCGGCGGTATACGGACTTCTAGTACAGCCATACGGTTTTCTCATTTCATGTAGGAGTTGAGTGATGTCGTCGACTTTTTTGGCTCATAGTGGACTCAACGTTCACGTCTAGGCTGGGAATTCTCAGCTTCACTCTCTTCGTCCGACATATTATACCTCACAAAAGATCAAACAACTAGTAAATGTATACAAGTTTGAAGGGCAAGTGAAAAGAATCAACTAAAACCCTAATCGACAGCTTTGTTTGATCGGACAGAATAAAATATCAAATCACGTTCAAAAATTCTGAAATCAATTTCAACAATACTAGACTCTTCCTAGTTTCCAAAACAAGTTGATTTCGGCAATTTTATTATCACCAATTATTTATGAAAATTCGGGCAAGTGAACAGTCAAATTCGATTTTAGAACATGAAGAGTTAGGAATGGGTTCACCGATTTTCTCTTGAGCAAGTAGCTCTGATACCACTTGTTGTGATCCTCCCAAGGATAGGCTTGCTCTAGATTGGTTGTAGGAATTAGAGGTTGATAAATCCTTGACTTCAAAAGATTCACACCGAGAGATGCTAAGGCACGAGAGACACTCGAAGATCCTTAGGCCCAAACGATAGTGAATGATGTGAAACAAGGTGGTGACTACGATGATTGGAGAATCCGAGGAGAAGGATGACAAAGCGTGGCTGTTACACGAGATCTTTGTGCCCCTTATCACGAGAAGAATACTCACAATCGATCGGATCGATGGCTGCGTCAAAGAGTTGTGAATGACTCTTTGATAAACCGATAAATATTTCTATGAATAACCTTCAAAGAAATAAGTGATGAGAGCATAAAAACTCTGAAATAGGTTTTTGAATAATAATAATCTGTTTTTGACAAGGGAGAAGAGAAGACATATAAAGGAGAAGGGAGAGTTTAAACACACTCTCGAAAATGACAAGAGCAAATTACAAGAGAATAATCAATTAAGACCGAAGACTGAATTTAGTGTGTTTATTCCAGCGGAATTTCTTTATTGGTCAGACGGTTAGACGGTGTAAGCCGGTTGCCTCGTTAAAACCTCTATACGGAAACCCATTGGGACAAAACCGTATACAGGGAAAAGAGTAAAACGCAACTTACACAAACGATCAAACGCTCAAGAAGAATTCGAAGATAATGAGGTGAGGATCGGGTGCATGAGTTGTTCCTCCTTGATCGCGAATGTCCGTAAGTATTTGTTGAACAGCTCCAGCTAGCTTCCTTGCCTTAGATTCGGGTGATAGGTCCTTCGGAATGAGTATAGCATCTTCTTGAGCATCTCCCAATGCTTTGCGTCCATGATCATATAATTATACAATTTGTCTTCTGCCTCATCTTATCAAATGATGCTTTATACTTAATTACCCTTATCAAAATTAAGTAAGTTGAATTCCACCTAGTATTGACATCTAATGGCAAAGCATCCCTATCATTCTACCTGATTCTACCTTCTGCTCAAATGCATTTTGCCTCTTTGGACCAGATCTAACATAAGATATCGCATTGCGGACTGCAGTCACACTTTCACTTACATTATCCAATATGTCCCTCACAATCAAGTTAATGATGTGACCAGCACATCTCATGTGCATAAATTCCCCATTCAACATAAAAAATTATTGGATATCAAGGAGAAACTAGATTCAAAGTGGAGCAAAGCACTACTATTGACTGTTGCATTATCCACAGTCACATAAAATACCCTTTCTATTCCCCACTCAGCTAAGCATTGTAGAAGTACATTAGAATGGTCTTTACCTCTGTTATATGTGACATACAAACAAAACCCTATGATTAACTTCTTTAACCGCCATATTGCATTAATAATAATGTGTTGTTATACCATATAACTTTGCACCTATGAATAGTAAGTAAAGTTAGATAGCATAATTTGATATATCATGGTTTTTACCCGTTTTTAAACCTGATATAAGTCCAATTTATTGAGTCTTTTGAGTTATTTTTAGAGTCTTTCAGAGTCTTTTCAGGAATTAGGCGCATTGGAGCTAAATTGGATTTATCGAAGTTTCTGAAGATCTCGGAGCTGAAGCAGTTCGGAAACTGAAAGCTCATATCGATGACAGCCATTTCAGTGTCGCTCGACATTGTCATCTGGAAGAACACAACTGAAGATTGTTGTATCGAGCGATACCATTTATGGTGTCGGTCGATACCGATAGTCAGAACGCACATTCTTCAGAAAACCCGAAGAAAGAAACAGAAGATTTCTTTATTTTGCAATTAACTCCAAAAGCGTTGTATTAGATATAAAATTAGGTTTTTCAGCTCTTGGAAGGCAGACACTGAGTTTTGGAGATAGAGAATTTTGCAATAGAGTTTTGGGAGAAGAACCTTGAACCTCTTTGTATTCATACTCTATTTTACTTTATGATATCTATTTTTATTCACTGATGTTTGTTTCATTCACCATGCTTTAGTAGATTCCTTGTTAGGTTTTAGGATTATTCAAAGGTATTTGATGAATTGTTAATTAGAATTAATTGTTAGGAAAATTTATAGAGTTCTTCACCTAGACTTGAGATTAATGCTTATTCTAGCCTCGCGAACTAGAATCTGATATTAGGTTGATTAACTGACACGAAGGTGTGATTAGTTTCCTGAACTAGTGTTTAGTGAGCAAAAGACTATTCGCAAAGAAACTTGGTTTAAGATTTTGTGACAATTGAACTTGATCGTTAATGCTTATTTGAATTCATAGAATTTGCAAAGAAATTTGAAATTCTAGGTTTAGACATAGATAGTCTTCGCAGCGACAGTTGGTTGATTTTATATATGTGTTTCAAGTTTCAAGAACGGTGCTTATTATATTCCTGACATTTTATTTGATTGACAATTCTGATTTACTTGCGAATTTCCCTAGGCCTGCGTTTTCCTCAACTGGATTCTTCTACTTTTGATTTTAATCGTTTTGCTATTTTTATTATATTCATTTTTGCTTAGCTTAAATTCACATCCCTGAATTTATTGAGTGACAATCTTGAGTTTCTTTGTTTGGTTCGACCCTAGAATACCAACAACTACTTGCTTAGATACTGTTAAGTATTATATTTAGACATATCAACATTTTGGTTTTAGAATTTCAACCGTTGCCGAGATCTAATTTCACCATTAGATTTCGGTTTGAAATTGGAGCTAAGTTGTCGAGCATCGATCGACACCCTTTTCAGGTATCGATCGATACTCGGACTATACTCCCTGTTACTTAACGTACTTTAACTTATTGTGTTTCAGGCTGTATCCAAATCTGTGAGACGCAGAAGAAGCAAGAACAATCCGATGATGCTCACTCGTGATGAAGCTGGGGTTTTGGGAGATCAGGAAGGTCACCTGTGTGACGAGCAAGGACAAAGGCTTGATGCAGAAGGAAACGTCAATGTCCCTGCACCGGTATCTAATAAGATTATCCCACCAGCTGTGCGTGGGAATGTTGGGAATGCTCTGGTTAATCGCGCCAGAACGCTTGGGGAGTACAACAGACCCGATCAGTTCTATGCCAATCGGTCTGCGATTCGTATTCCCACTTTTCAGAGGAATGACTTTGAGCTGAAGCATGCATACTACACTCTCGTAGGCCAGCACCCTTTTCATGGTCTTTCTCACGAGCATCTCATGGATCACATCGAGAGGTTCGAAGATTTGGTCACCAGTATCAAGTACAATGGAGTGCCTAATGAGTTCCTCTTCTGTAAGCTCTTCCCATACTCTCTTGGTGGAGATGCAGCTTACTGGCTGAAGTAGTTGCCTCCTGGTTCTTTGACTACTTGGGAGGAGACTAATAATGCGTTCCTGAACAATTTCTATGATGATGCGAGATCTGAAGACCTCAGGGACAAGATCTCCAAGTTTTCTCAGGGAGCAACTGAGGCATTCAAGGCTGCTTGGGTTCGATCTTGGTCTTATCAGAGGTATTTTCCTCATCACATTTTCTCACAAGTTCAGTTGTTGGGTATCTTCTTAAGAGGGATCGATTGGAGATATCAGATGGCCCTAGACGCTGCAAGCAATGGGAATTTCAACACGAGGTATCCTGAAGATGCTTACATACTGATTGAGAACTTGACATCTAGCAACAACACCAAGAATGCCGAATACGAGAAGAAGAAGAAGAATGGGAAAGACGACAGACTGAAGATTGCTGAGGTACATGCGAAGCTGGATTCGGTTCATAATTTGTTGATGGGCAAGCAGCAGAAGGCAGTACATATTGCTGAAAAAGTCGAGAACATAAATGGAGGTGAAGCAGAGGATGTTAACTAAATGGATTTCAGAATTCGTCGTACAACCGCGGTTTCACCAACAACTCTCAGAGAGGAGGATTCAAGTCTGACTTTAAATCCACAAATTTTGAAGCAAACTCTTTTGCTCAGAAACCATTCCAGAACAGTGGGTACACTCACACCTATGGAAATTCATCTTACCAGACACCACCTCCCAAGACTCAAGAAAAGCAAAGTTGAATCCATGCCTGAGCAGATTCTTGAGGGGCAGCAGAAAATGACTGTCGATTTCAGTGGGAAGATGGATGCTTTGTACACTGACCTGAACTGAAAAATTGAAGCTCTTAACATTCATCAGAAGAAGATGGAAACTCAAGTTGCCCAAACTGCAGAAACAGTTAAGAGACAGGATGGTTTCCTTCCAGGAAAGACAGTGAATCCAAGAGAACACGTTCACGCTATTACCTTGAGAAGTGGGATAGAGGTCAGTCCAGGGGTGAAGAAAACTTATTCTGCAAGGCACCTCGTCAATCTTGCTTGAGACGACGACGATGAGATTCCTGGAATTACTCCAGTATCGATCGACACTCACTCAGTGTCGGTCGATACCAACCTACATCAATCAACACCTATTCAACGATCTGTAGAAGTAGTTGCATGACCACCAGCATCGATCGACACTTTTCCAGTGTTGGTCGATACCACTCCAAACATCGAGAATAAGCAACCTACGGGGAACACTGGGAGGGTCTACGTACCTAAGATACCTTTCCCTTGACCTCCTACCCAGACTAAGAAGGAAATAGAAGAGGCCATATGTAAAGCAATGCTAGAAAAGTTGGTTGTTGAACTCCCTTTCGTCGATGCTATCATGACTTCACCAGCTTTCAGAAGGTATATCAAGCGGTTGGTGTCGAGTAATGTGAATCTCTACCTTCAGTAATATATCGGACGAGCACTTCATGCGGTTACACCCTGAGAACCCGTTGGAGAGAGCACTGGTATGTTCAGCTGAAACAGAGATGGATTCTAGTGAGGTTGCTACTGGGTACGCCACGATCCTTGACAGCAGCACTGAAGCATCGATCGATACCTCTGAGAGCATCGATCGACACCAGCTATTTTTACCCGAGGAACTGGTTGTCACTCCTACACTATCTGATTCGTTTAGCGACTGGAGTGAGGAGAAAGCTCCTAAACTCGATCTTAAACCACTTCCTGCAAATCTGAGGTATATCTTTCCTGGCCCTAACTCCACATACCCTGTAATTGTTAATTCTTCTTTAAACAATGCAGAGGTCGCCTTACTGCTGAGCAAGCTGCGCAAGTATCGCAAAGCTCTCGGCTATTCTCTTGATGACATTTTAGGTATATCATCGGATCTGTGCATGCATCGGAGTCATCTGGAGGATGAGTCGAAAGCTTCAATCAAACATTAGAGGAGGCTTAACCCGAATCTGAAGGAAGTTGTGAAGAAAGAGATAATGAAACTTCTAGAAGCAAGGATTATCTACGCTATCTCCGACAGCAGTTGCGTCAGTCCAATTCATGTTGTACCTAAGAAAGGAGGATTTACTATGGTAAAGAATGAGAAAGATGAGCTGATCCCGACAAGAACGATCAATGGGCACCGCATGTGTATAGATTACAGGAAGTTGAATGCTGCTACTAGGAAAGATCATTTCCCACTGTCGTTCATCGATCAAATGCTAGAGAGGTTAGCAAGTCATCCGTACTACTGCTTCCTAGATGGATACTCGGGCTTTTTCCAGATCCCGATACATCCAGACGATCAGGAGAAGATGATGTTTACATGTCCCTACGGCACGTTTGCTTACAGGAGAATGCCGTTTGGGTTATGTAATGCTCTAGCCACCTTCCAGAGATGTATGATGTCGATTTTCTCTGATATGATTGAGGAGTTCATGGAGGTGTTTATGGATGACTTTTCAGTTTACGGATCTTCATTTAAGAACTACCTAGAAAACTTATGCAAGGTACTAAAGAAATGTGAAGAGAAACATATAGTACAGAACTAAGAGAAGTGACACTTTATGGTTCAGGAAGGCATTGTTCTGGGACACAAGGTTTCTAAGGCTGGGATCGAAGTTGATAAGGCTAAGATTCAGGTTATGACAAGCCTCCTACCACCAACATTTGCAAAGGACATTCAGAGTTTCCTTGGTCACGTCGGGTTCTATCGCAGATTCATTCAGGATTTCTCCAAGTTAGATCGACCACTTACTACTCTACTCTGTAAGGATGTCACCTTCGATTTTACACCTGAATGACTTGTCGCATTCGAACAGATCAAGAAGGCGTTGGTTACTGCTCCTATTGTTCAACCACCGGATTGGAACCTCCCCTTTGAGATCATGTGCGATGCGAGTGATTTCGCAGTTGGGTCAGTTCTGGGTCAGAGGAAAGACAAGAAGCTCCATGTTATTTACTACGACAGCATGACATTGGATGATGCTCAAAAGAACTACAGCACTACAGAGAAAGAGTTACTCGCCGTTGTGTTCTCCTTTGAGAAGTTTTGTTCTTATCTGATTGGGAGTAAGGTGACCGTCCATACCGACCATGCTGCTCTTAAGTATCTGCTGCAGAATAAAGATCTAAAGCCTCGCCTCTGCCATTGGGTTCTACTGCTCCAAGGTTTTGATATTGAGATTAAGGATAACAAAGGGGTAGAGAATGGAGTTGCAGACCATCTCTCACGAATGAGGATCGATGAAACTGTGCATATTGATGATTCTTTACATGAGGAGAAGATCTATTTCATCGAGACTTGAATTCGACACAACCCTGCTGCGACTCTGCCAGTTCAAAACACCAGCATCGATCGACACTCACCTAGTATCGATCGACACCCTCACTAGATTTTGTAATCTTCCCGTGTCTAAAATTCTAGCATCGATCGACACTCACCCAGTGTCGGTCGGTACCAGTTATTCGCCAGTGCTGTTTCGGCTGCAGACCACTTTTCTGCTAAGGAATCTTTGGCTGTCACCACTCCTACTGAACCTTGGTATGCTGATATTGCTAATTATCTTGCTGCGGACTACGAACCAAAGCATCTCAAGAAGTATGCAAAGAAGAAGTTTATGCGAGATGTCAGACGATTCTTTTGGGATGAACCGTACTTGTACAAGCACTGTTCTGACAGGATTTACAGAAGATGTATCGCTGAGACTGAGGTGCCGGAAGTTCTATATCACTGCCATGGATCTGAGTATGCTGGGCACTTAGCCACATTCAAAACAGTTTCAAAGGTTCTACAAGCTAGTTTCTGGTGGCCTACAATGTTCAAGGATGCTCATGCTTTTATCTCACATTGCGATGTGTGCCAGAGAAGAGGGAAGATCAGTAAGCGACATGAGATGCCACAAAACTTCATCCTCGAAGTAGAAGTTTTTGACTGCTGGGGTATCGATTTAATGGGACCGTTCCCTCCATCGCGACAAAATAAGTACATCTTGGTCGTTGTCGATTAAGTCTCCAAATGGGTGGAAGCGATTGCTAGTCCTACCAATGACTCTTCCGTAGTTCTGAAACTGTTCAAGACCATTATCTTCCCTCGATTTGGAGTACCTGATATATCATGGTTTTTACCCGTTTTTAGCCATGATATAAGTCCTTTTTGTCAAGTCTTTTCTCTAGTTTTAGAGTCTTTCAGGTTCTTTTCGAGATATAGGCGCTATGGAGCTAATTGGAGAATTTGATAAGCTTTTGAGGCAATCTGGAGTTGAAGTCGTTCGAGAACAAGCTCAGCATCGATCGACACTGCGAAGCATCGATCGACACCCTTCGTTTGAGAGTTCCACGACCAGAAGACCAAGCATCGATCGATACCACTTATGGCATCGGTCGATGCCCGTGACCAGGACGCGAGACAAACCCGAGATTCATTCAAAAGTTTTCCTTATTTTTCGAGATAGATTCCAAAACGTTTTAGAACATTATAATTAGGTTTTGAGTGCCTTATTAGAGGACACCTTGTGATTTCTGGAGAAAGAGTTCTTCTGCAACAGAGTTTGAAAGAAGAATTCTTGAACCTTTTTGTATTTCTACACTATTTGATTTTTATATTATGATATCTATTCTATTCATTGTGTTTGTTGCATTCACCATGTCTGAGTAGATCCCCTGTTAGGATTAGGGTTACTTAAGGGTATTTGATGAATTGTTAGATCTGAATTAATTGTTAGGGAATATTCTATAGAGCTTTTCACCTAGACTTGAGTTTAATGCTGATTTTAGCCTCGCGAACTAAAATCTGACTTTAGGTTGTTAATTGGCACGGAAGTGTGATTGATTTGCCTGATCTAGTGTTTGGTGAGCAAAAGCCCTATTCGCAAAGGAATTTGGTTTAGGGATTTTGTGAACAATTGAACTTGAACTTTAATGCTTGTTTAAATTCTATGAATTTGCAAAGGAATTTGGAATTCTAGGTTTAGACATAGATAGTTTTCGCAACGACAGTTGGTTTACTTTACATCTGTGTTTC